>CM040123.1:22716464-23290856 GCA_022559845.1 Amorphophallus konjac | reverse complement strand
TTGGTTTATTTCTATTAAGTCTGACTGCAAAATACTTCAAAGAGTTTAATTGATAAACTCTAAATTTATTATACTTAAACCAAGTAGAAAATAAGGGTTGCATCATAAGAGATCTTATAATAGAAGAATCTGAAAATTGAAAGCTTGGCAGATGAATAATGTTTCAGATTGTGATTTTTCTGATGCAATGTCTTCTTGAACTCCATGAAACATATTTTCTTTCCCAATTCATCCACTTTTCATGGCACGTTACTAATGCTATTTGGACAGTGACTACTGCTGAAACTGTCATTACAAAATCTTGATGTTGTTATCAAATTCTTACATGTTAGAATAATCTTTCACTACTGCTGAAATTCTCTAAAAAATTCTTCCAAGTACAACCCTTTCCTGGTTGTTCTCTAAACTGACAAATGTGTGAAAACCATGTTCTCAAATTCCAGCAACTTCTAAGGGGGAGTCACTGCATGCATCCGTCTGCTCATGCATGAACAAGTTGGACATCAATTATGTCAAATTCCAAAAGTTCATTTGAAATGCGTGCACACCTTGGTTTTTGTTCAAAGAGAAACACAATTATTCAAATTCTCACTTTCTAGAGCAAGTGAGTCGACACATCTCTTAGCTGCGTCGACCTCACAGTTCATTTCATCAGAAATCACCGTTCTGTGAAACGCACTGCATCGACACTCTGTCCATGCTGCATCGACCTATTAGTGCAATTTTATCCAAAACAGACTTTCATGACAGGTCGACACATTTGATTCATGTTCACTGCACATGTGTCTCTTTGCATGCTCATGCATAGCTTGAAGAATTTGCTTGGAATGCATAGCACTTTCTTCATGTCTAAGCTAATGTCTCAATGCATTTAGATATGGGGAGTTAGAGCATACATTTGCTTGCTCATATGATATCTGTTCATGCATGTAATGCCTTCAAAATCATGTACACATTTAAGGGGGAGTAAGTGTTTTTAGTCTTTTGAATTCAACATTTAGGATGCGTATAGATGTTGGTTAAAATTGCACTAAATCTACTTTTGTTGAAGGAAGGTCTCATTTGAAAGAGCTTTAAACTGCATTGTCTCAGGGGGAGAGTGCATTGTTCTTCATGTTCCTCACTTTCATGAGAACTGCTTCTAACTGCTACACTTTGAATAATCCATAAAGATGTTGTCCGCTCAGGGTCCTGCACAATCCTTAAAACCTTCTACTTCATGGTCAAATTGGCTGGTCTTGGCTTACCCTTGGGCCAGCCACCTTGAGAGTTTTATATACATGTTGTCTCCTCTACATTTCTGTATATTCTTGAAACATCATGTACCCTCTGATTTGAATGTTGCCATTCATTTCGCACCGAAGAACCAAGAACCTTCTTAAAAATTCACTACTCCACGTGTCTTTCAGAAGTTTGATTTGTGCAAGGGTTGTTTGCAATCTTTCTTGGGTAGAAATGTTCATCTTGTCTCACTCATTCTTATTCCATGAATCCATGGTTTTGAAATTGGATCAAGCTAATTCAGATAAACCATGATTCCTTATCTGCTGCTATCCATATTGAAATTCCTTGTCTAGATTTTTTCTTGCTCAATTTCCTATTCTGAGCAAACCTGATTGCATTCCACTACTGTGTCCATGCCTCTGAACATTCCTAATTCACATTTGACCCTACTGGTCTTGATGTGATCCTATTCAACTATGACTATTTCTTGGTTGAATTTGTTCATCTCCATATTATCAGCTGAGCGTCAAACTCTTTTGTTTTTGCTGATGTCAAAGGGGGGGAATAGTTTGATGAGTCATATGAATGTGAATTCATTTAAAAAATTTTTAATTTGAACTTAGTCATGGTTTATATTGTTCATAATGAGTTATAGTTGCCATCATCAAAAATGGGGAGAATGTTATGTCCCTGTGATTTTGATGATGACAAGCTATGAGTCATTCGTGAGTTTTTATGCCTTTGATGATGTCAATGCAAATAGTCATTCTTAAGTTTTTATGCCTTTGATGATGTCAATGCAAATATCTTCTTAACTCTGTGGAAGTTCAATTTTTTCATGTTCTGTTAAGTTTAGAATTCTAAGGCTCAGAAAACCAGAAGTTCAGTGTGTTCTGAAAGCTTATCAGCAGCAAAACATATACTTTCATATAGGTCAGTTCATAATAATTCAAAAGTTTGATCCTCATTGTGGACGATGAAATCGTAACGTGAATTGGAGGATGATATGAGAATGACACGCACGGAGATTAATGGGAACAATAAGATGGCAGAAATAAAAACCACCGCGAGAACTTGTGTCTCCTGGGATTTTGAAATAAAATGAGATTACGGAGATGACGGGAATTAAACCACCGCGAGACGTGATTCTCCGCGGGATCTAAATAGAAAAACCTCCGCAAGAAATGACTCTCCGCGGGGTATGAACAGAAATGAAAATGACAGAATGAAACTGCCGCGAGAGGTGACACTCTCCGCGGGATTTATTGGGGGATGGGAGTGTGCAGAAATTAAATGTTAAAAGTAAATTACCAAAATAAAAGGACCAATGTGGGAAGTAACTCGCCGCGGCTTTTATTGGGTTAGTGTTAGGGGTTAGTGTTAGTGTACAGAAAGTAAATTACAGAAATTAAACGGTCATAGCGGGAAGTGACTCATCGCGACCTCGGAGGGAGGGGAAAGTGCTGAAATTAAATAGAGGAGGGGAACCGCCGCGGGGAATGATCCTCCGCGTGGGTTTACACAGGAATACTGCCGTGAAAAATGACTCTCCGCGCGATGTTGCTGGTGTGATCGCCAGGGGCTGAGAACCCCACAATGGAAAGGAATTGATCGTGTTCGGCCACGGGAGTTGAAATAGTGTAGGTCCTTTCTTCCTCTTCTTTCGGTCGGCCGATAAAGAGGGCTTCCTTCGGTTACCCTGGTTGATGTTGTCCCCTTAGCTTATTTTTTTATTTTTTTGTTACTTTCTTTTTTTTATTTTGAGAGAGATCTAGAGGGAGAAAGAGAAAAATCAGGAGAGATGAGAAGTGAAGAGAGAAATCAAAATGTGAAAAGCTATTGAGAGAGAGTGAGGTATAAAGAATAATAATAAAAATATTAAATATTACTAGGGATATATATAGAGAGAGAAATATTCTTTTTTTGGAAAGTGACCTTTTGAGAGAGAGATAATGAAAGAGAAGGAAAACATAGAAAATGGAGAGAGAGGGATGAAAGCTTAATAATAAAAATAAAAATATATATGTACATACATGTTAAAACCCACGTAGGTGCATGTGGGGTAGAGAGAGAGTGAGAAAAGAGAGAGAGGTAGAGGTAGTGAGAGTGATAATAATAATAATAATAAAAAAGAGTGGAATAATATATTAAGAATTAACGTTGGGCATGTGTGTGGTGGTGAGATAGAGAGAGAAGGTTAGAGCGACAGTTAGAGAGAGAGGAGAGAGGGGGAGAGAGACCATGAGAGATAGAGAGAGGGAGAGAGAAACGGGAAGAGAGGGCGAGAGAGAAGAGCATCTGCGGTAGTGGGCGTGGGTGGCCGACGGTGGTGGCAACGGGTGTGGGTGGCCGGCAACGACGGGAAGCGGCGGTGACGTGGCCGACGGTGGGCTCGCGGTGTGGCAGGCGGAGGTCGGCGGCAAGAGTGGGAGCTCGCAGTCGGTGGGTTGCAGTGGGTGGTCGGCGGAGGCTAGAGAGAGGGAGTAAGAGGGAGTGGGAGAAGGGGAGAAGAGAGACAAGCATCGAGTGAGAGAATAGAGGGGAGGTGGGTTCGCAAGGGGGGGCGTCGACGGCGAAGGTGGCAGCGGCGGTCGACGGCGGCGAGGTGGAGGTGCACTGGCGATGGCGGTGAGGTGGAGGGAAGGCTACGACAGTGGTCGTAGGGGAGCAATAGTGTAGGAGGGGCTCACAGCGATGGGCTCGCAGGTGGAGAGAGATGGTCACGGTGGGACGTTCGAGGGGATGAGAGGAAGAGAGGGTGAGGGGCGGTAGGGAGTTGCACCGGCGGTGAGGTGTGGGGGCGGCGACGAAGGGCTCACGGCGGTGCAAGTGGATGTGGCGACGGAGGGCGGTAGCGATGGTGAGGGTGGCTCGCGTGAGGGGTGGTATGGGCGTGGGAAGAGAGAGAGGGACGGGGTGAGGGAGATGGCGAGCAGAGGGAGAGGAGGAGAACGTAGAGGGGAGGAGTGAGGGGGAGTGGGTGGCTCGGTGGTGGCGACGGGAGAGGAGGAGGGTGGTGCAGAGGCATGGGTTGACTGGCGGGGAAAGAAGAGAGGGAGGGAGAGTTAAGTGAGGAGGGGGAGATCGTGTTGGCGAGGTGGGCGACGAGGAGGTGGTCAGCGAGGGGGAGTTGAGCGTGGGAGGTGCCCGGCGGTGGGCTCGTGGGTGAGTTCGCAGGAGGGCTGGCGGAGAGATGGAGGGAGGAGAGGAGGGGCGGTGAGGCAGTGAGGATGAGTAAAGGAGACGTTGGGGAGGGCGGCGGTGGCCGACTGGCTGGCAGTGGATGTGGAGGGTGCTGGTGACCGGCGGGACAGCAGCGGCAGTGTGAGGAGGTGGAGATGAAAGAGGGGGAGATATCTCGACGAAGAGTGTAGTGTGAAGGGAGAGGTGAGAGACGGTGAAGAGGGGTGGTGAGAGGAGAGGAGGGTGAGTGGGAAAGAATCTGGGAGATGGGTTTGGCGTGAGGAGAAGAGGGAGAGTGAGGGAGAAGATGGGCGATGGCAGTGGCAGAGGTGGAGGGAGTTGGGAGAGAGGGAGATGGCCAGCGGAGGGAGAGGAGGGTGGCTGGCGATGGGAGCGGCAGCAGCGGCGGGGTAGTGAGGGGGGGTAGTCGACGGCGAGGACGACAGTGGCCGATGGGCTGGAAGGTGGAGGGGTGGTGACCGGTGATGGTCGACGGTGAGGACGGCGGTGGCCGATGGGCTGGCAAGCGGAGGGGTGGTGATGGGTAGTGGTCGACGGCGAGGAGGGCGGTGGCCGGAAGGTGAGGGATGTAGAGAGAGAGAGGAGTGGGGAGAACTTGGGAACGGGAGAGAGTGGAGTCCAAAAAGGAGTGTGAGGAGAAATAGGAGTGGTGGTGGTGATGGCAGTGTGTGTGCGTCGAGATGAGGAGGGAGTGGGTTGTGTTGAGAGAATGAGAGTGGTCACGGCATGGGGTTGAATGAGTGTGTGAGAATGGGAGAGTGGAATGCCACCATGGTGGTGCAATGAGATGTGAAGGGAATGAGAGGAGGGATTTTGGGTTACGATGCATGTGTGTCGACGTCGGGGAGATGGGGATGTGTGAGGGAGTACGCGGGAGAAAGAGATAAGGTGGGGAGAGCCTGTTTGGTTGGTGAGAGAGAGAGTTGAAAGAGATAGATGGGGACGTGGGTGAGAAAGAGTGGGTTCTCTGGGTTGTGGGGGCGTATGAGAGAATTATAGAAAGGGGGACAAGATCCTAAAGATTAGGGAGGTGGGGTTGTAATAATTTAATGGGTTTGTGTAAAACTAAGATATTAATCTATGATTAGTTTATGTAAGAACAACCATATATATATATAAATATATTTAGAATCATATATATATATCTTTATTTTTGGGTTTTGTGTTTATTTATCTTTTTTTAACTTTTTCACACTTTTTTTTATTTTATATGCAACCGAAAGTATGGAAATCACTCAAATAAGTCAAATGTGCAAGCTGCTTCGGAGCATCATTGTATAATATGAGATTTACCCACAAAAATGTCAAAGATGACGTGTCTACAGCTGTCCCGTCTTGGCGTCTACTTTGTAAGGGAATGTCACATGAAGTGTAGGAGGGAACTGAAAAGTAGATGCCAAGGTGTGATGAGACACGCTCTCAACATTTCCTGATTGGAATCTTTCCCGAGTCTTAACAAAGTAGCCCTGAAGAAGTGATGTGGCACAGCCCAAGGATGACTAAATATGTAATGAACAACCTAGGACCTAGATCCACAAGCATACAAGCACTCAATGATTCTCACAATAGCGTCTTACTTACACGGCACACGCGATCACCCGGCGGGGCCGGGGGATGATGGCAAGGGTCCGAGGTGAGACCCAATGAGTCTAATGGACTTAGTTGGCTTAGGCTGACCCCAAAGAGTCTAGGATTCCCAACTTAGTGGGCGGCTGGCCCGCAAGGCGGGGTTTGGGTGGCACTCTCTCACGGCCCGCGGTGGGCACCAACAAATGAACATACAAGAACGGACCCTCTTCTCACCGTCCGACGAGCAATCAAAGCAATACTAAACTTGCAGAAGTAAGGCTATCAAGGTTAGTATCAGTGGCTCACCTAATCGGTGTGAAGACACCGATCCCGCTCGGAGACGAGGGCGCGCCGGGAGGCGAGGGTATACACCCGATCGCCACGGCGATGTAGCTTGACCTGAAAATGCAAAGGTGTACAACACTACGCCTCGCGCAGGAGGGGTGATCTTGGGGTGGGGATTAGGCTTATTACATTCAAAACTACCTCCACGCAGGGAGGGGCCTTCAGCCGGCCAAGCGGGGTGGGGAATTAAGCTAAGGAACCCGACTTGTGGAATCCCGCCGGTTCTGCCAATCTGCAAATTCGCCTGACAGTGGGGCGGTGTTGATGTTGCCAAAAATTCCACAGAGCGTGGATCTTAATGAAACCTGCGCCAAAAGTTCCCCAACAGGACGGGGATGGTGTCTGAATTTTGGCAGGAGCTCTGGAACTCAGGGCTGGTCGGGCCGGCGACTGGAACAGGTCAGCAACTTCTTCCTCTGGCTGGTGTAGAACAGGTACAGAGAGTTTCATATGGCACCACGGACGCTGCTGAATTCCAAATGAGGCGAGCCTGGCGGTGACGTGATCATGGTCGGAGTAGCTTCGAGCAGGAATTGACAGGGACCCAATCGGAGGTCGGGGAAGAGCGAGGTAGCCGGATAAGCAGGGACAGGTCAAACCTGGACCCACAGGGGGCAGACGACACACCCCGACGAAGAAAATGGTAACTGGAAGCTCCGGAGGCCGAATGAAGTCCTTCTTCTTGGAGATGACAGCTAACTGGTAGTAGTTTCAGCCCTCCGAAAATGGCGCTCAGATCTTCAGGGAGGAAGCCGTGGTCGGACTGTGACTGCAGCTCTGGTTCCCTGCCTGAGAGCTTCTGCGAGGTCGCGGGAGAATGGCTGCTGTGGACTGCTCGGAGCTCGGATGCCGACGAAACCACCTCGCCTTGGAAGCTCTCTGGACGACCTTTCCAGAGATGTAGGCCTTGCCACCAGGAGTATCAGGGAGAAGCTGGAGACGATGCAACTTCAGGACCCCACTCTGCTGCCTGCGCCCTGCAACCTGAAACTCCAATCTTGCAAGACCAAAGGGAGTGGGAGGGAGAGTAGCACAGCTTGGGGTGATGGCTGATGGTTTGTGGATATGGGAAGGATGTGGCTAGGGCTTCTGGAGGGTCTGGAGTGGCAGGGATAGATGGAGAGGGGGGCTGGAGCAGCTAGAGGTGGAGATGGGGGGTGGATGTGCACTAGAGAGAGGATGAGTGAGAGAGGAGGTGGGGGGCGAATTTGGCTGTAGGGAGGAATGGAATTTCGACCTAGGGTGATTAAGGAGGTGGGGAGATGGAAGGGCACAGCCCTAGGGAGAGGGAAATTCGAATTTGGGCTTTGGGAGGGGTTAATTCAGCCTTGGGAAGGTGGTGGGGTGCTTTGGAAAGTGGAAAGGTGCTTAGGAGAAGGGGTTTCCACCTAGGGGTTGGAGGGGGAATTGAATGAGTGCATGGGGAAGGGGAAGGGGCCTTAATGAGGGGTGAATGGGGAGGAGAGAGAATGAATTTCGAAATTGGGGTGGGGAGGAGAGAGAGAGGGGGTACAACCCACTTAGAGAGAGTGATAGTAAGAGAGAGAGAGAGAGGGAGATATTGAGAGGGAGATGTCAAATGCTTTTCAATATTCATCAAAAGTTGTTACAATGAGAGGGAGGGGAGGCCTATTTATAGGCTCCATACTTTCATATGACCATAATGACCCTGACAAGCTAACTAATGACCAAAGCAGTCCAAGGGAGGGGTGTCCCTGGGCCTAGCCCACTAGTTGGGCCCAATAGCTTAACAAACCAACATAATGACACATGACTTTGGTAGATAACCTACTAACCTAGGTACATGACTCAAATAATAGGAAAATTACATGGTTTAAGACTCAAATAAAATATAAAAATTACATGACTAGACTCACAAACACATGACGAACATAATGACATAAGTTGACGACGATTCGAGCCTCAAAAAAGTGGAGGGGCAAGGGATGCCCCCATCAAGAAGGCCCTCTGAAATGAACGATTGTTTGAATGGTAAACAAACAAGAAAAGGAAATTATGTGCACTGAGGCATGCCTAAGAAAAGGGACCAACTTCCGTGCATGGATGTTTCTGTGGTCATGAACCTACAGATTTCACCATTAGGGAGCAGTTACCAACAAATGTGGAGGTGCTACGGCCAAGGTGGGTCCGAATGGAGTAAAAGTAAAGACACAGTTGAAGATAAATCCAAACAAGGGTCTCTTCAGCAAAACAACACAGGGTAGCCTCGGTGAGACTTAGTACTTAATTCGGAATGGAATATCTCATATTGGATTAGGAACTTAAGCATAGTGACTCTCACGATCGACTTAAATGAATGATTTTCCATAATGATATCAAGATCATAACAATAGAAACTAGCCAAGGATAATATTGTTAAGCTGTGAAGGATGGGTCGGGATACCAATCCCGTGAGCCGATGCTGGGCCAGAGCCCATTTATCCATGAACCGACTCACCGAACGGAACCATCGTCCCCAAACTACCACAACTTAACGGCCTCTCCATTCGATCAAATTCCTCTGAAATTATCACTGTTTAAAGGGGTAACTCAAATTCCAGATTCAGTAAGGCTATAAGGTCCTCGACACATTCTAGTTATGCATGATGTGATCTGTGGTGATCTAGTTACTTTATTATTATTATTATTATTATTATTGTAAACCCCCACTTTTTTGATTTTTTTGTTTTGTTTGTTTGTTTGTTTGTTTGTTTCTTTTCTTTTTTTTGTATTTTGTTTGTTTCTCTCTCTCTCTCTCTCTCTCTCTTTATCCTAGTTTTTTTTCATTTTTCTTCTTTTTTTTATTTTCTTTTCCTTTTCTTTGCACACAACCTGCAATTTGCACTCAAAAGCGAACACAACAAGACATAATCATTCTATCACACAAGAACATCACAAAAAGACATAACGAAGTTCATCATGGCGACCCCACATCAACATTTTTTATTACTTCTTTGATTCCTTCCTCCTATAAGTATCCCCCCCTTTGCCTAGGGAAGGGCATAAGGTGTGGTTTTGAATCCATTGAAGGAGAAGGGAGTTCTAGCCCTTTTAAATGGAAGCTGAATCTGCCCGCCCCGTTAAGAGAAGCAGGCCGGACAATGGCTTGAAGAGGCTCAGCGATATCGAGGGTCACTTGAGCGAGAGGATTTCTTCGTGAATGGTGCGTTGGTATTTTTTTCTTTCTTTTCACCTCTTTTCTGCATTAATTCACTTGACTGTTTTCTTTCAGCCATACCCCCTCTTTCCGGGTCCGCGAAGATTCTCCAAACTGCCTTGGCTTTCAATGCTCACTTCCAACATCACTATCGGTATGAGGGCTATTGTCACAAAATGGCACCTTCAAGGGCTCTTGATTCATGCCAAGCATTACGATAAGATCTATATAGATTGGGCGGCTATGGGTGCATTGATGGAGGTTTGGCATCCTCAAACCCATACTTTCATTTTTTTTTTCACTTTCGAATCGACCATCCTTCTCGAGGAGACGGAACTCCTACTTGGTCTCAAAAGATTCAGAAAAGATAGCAAGAAAAAAATCCTGCCCATGTTACAAAAGATCACCTCCGAAGAAATTCTCGAAAGTTTTATGCCTTCCGGAGCCATCAAGAGCGTCCATACCCAAAGGGGAATCAACCTGCAAAAGCTTGCAGAATGGACTATGAGCGCCCTAGCAGAAATGACAGATGATGCATATCTGGAGGGACTCATGAAGGGGTTTACTATTTGCTTGGCAGGAGCCCTCCTATTCCCTTGCACTGACAACATTGTAGAGGAAAGTCAATTGGGCCGATTTGTGGACTTTGGGAGGGCAAAAGAGTGGGGCCAGCCGTCCTCGCCTACCTTTACAGTGGTCTCACGGCTTCCAGCATGGGCCAACCTCCTTATGGGTGCATGCTTCTTCTCAAATGTTGGATTGATCTTCATTTCAAATTCAACCATCATGAGGGAGTGTAGACTCCCTCGAGGATTTCCAACAAAGCCCCCTCTCTTACATGGCCGATGTATTGGGCTTTGGCGGGAATGTGACTAATCGCGTGCCCCAACTGAAGACACGTGGAGATTGGCGGGCTCATTTCGGCACTATGGCGCAAAATCTGTTTACTTATGCACCTGCATGCTTATTCCCACATGAGCTTCTCACAAGATCTGCTCCTGATGCGGAACTCCAACTCATCGGTGCAACCGAATTTGTTCTTTATAACGCGCATCGGTGTCATTCTCAAATCGGCCTCCCTCGCCATTCTTTTCGACGTTCTCGACTTTCCTTTAATTCAGAAAAGGGAGCTGGCACGGATGGTGATGCCCAGGCCGTGAAGACGATCAAAGCATCGTGGAAGATAAGCATTCCACGGAAGGCGATGGTGCATATAAAGGAAGACCGAGAGTTGTGGAGAGCTTATGTAACTGAATCGAGGAAGTTAAGGCCTAGAGTGCCCAGCCCTTAAACCTTTTGTATCGAATAAACACGGACTTTTGATGCTTAATGCATGTGATTTTCACCTTCTCTCCCTTCTTCTTCTTCTCTTCTTCTTTTTTTTTGTTTGCATTTTGTTTTTTTGTTTTTTTCCTTGTTTATTTTTGTTTGTTTATTTTTTGTTTTGTTTTTGTTTTTGTTTTTTTTTAATGTTGTGAAATGATCAGCTCTGGCTAGCAGGGAAGATTCGAGATGCCCTGACTCACGCGGTGCGAATTGAGGAGGAGCGTGTTGCTCAGGTGGCAGAGCGCGAAGTTGGAAGAGGAATAGTGACGACACGAGGACTTGCCCTGAGATGTCTTGGAGCTGAGGGTTTCTCTCCAGATTGCGAGAAGAGGTAGGGTAGGGGAAGGCAGAGCAATGATACCGAAGAGGAGGGCAAGGGAAGAGTGGTTTTCTCTCCAGATTACCCGCGAGAGGAGGGTACCAGAGACCGTGATGATGGAGCTCCGGTTGAGCCTTGGGGTGGCGGAGGAGAGGCTATGAGAGAGTGAGAAGCGCCACCAGAGGCCACGGCAGCTCAGGGGACGCCTTCACCAGTCTGCCTCCTTCTCTGCGGGCAACTTCTTTATCACTTTGACAGGGGAGTGTCGTCGCGTCTCTGAGGCTGATGAGGCGCCGCAGGGTGAGGCTGGTACTACCTCTCAGACCCCCACGAGGCCTCCTAGCTAGGGATCCCCATCTTAGGAGGGAGGAGAGAAATGGCCAGGAGGGCGGTGATGAGAGTTATTGAGTTGTTTGTGCACTCACCGCCTTGCTTTATGGCGTACATGGCCCCTTATATAGGCTTACGAACGACATAACTCATGTTCGCGTTATTTGTCTACCCTTTGCGCGTTCCTTCTCCTCTACGTCTCTTTGCTTCCACGTTGTTTCCATGTGGTTTGTTTGACAAGATTTTGCTCTAAAATATGGAGCGGTGACTCACCGTGGCCATGATTTTCAAAGGGAATCTCCCACGACTTCAACAATGTCGGCCCCTAGTCCTCTTTTTCCACGTGAATGTTTCCCATTTTCTTTTTTTGCGCTAAAAGTAGTCGCAACAGGACAATGGACACGGGGAATCTTTAGACCGTATAGGAGTGGCGGGTCAACAAATCACGCCTCGAACCATTTACTCCACATGGCGAAGTGGCATGCGAGGGTACAGTGGCCATTGTTTTCGAAGGAATCTACCACCAATTTCAATGATGCTGTCCTCTAGACCACTTTTCCCGCGTGAATGTTTCCCATTATTGGCAACATGACAATGGGCACAGGAGATCTTTGGACCGTCTAGGGACGGCGAGTCAACAAATCACGCCTCCGAATTAGTCATTCCATATGGCGAAGTGACGCACGAAGGCGAAGGGAGGGTGCCTCGTCACAAGGGCCATTGCTAGGGGTAATGGTGATAGATCCAGATCACCTCCCTTCCAATCCTATAAATACCTCCCCTTTCGCTCGACTTGGGAACACCAGAGTCGTAAGAGCTAATTTGAGGAGTGAAAGTTTCTGAGGAGGAGGAGGAGCGAAGATTTCTTAAGCTTAGGAATGGAGGGTGAATCTTCCCACTCCTCTAAGAGAAGCAGGTCCAGTGTGAGCTCCATGATGCCCTCTTACGTTGAAGGGCACCTCAGTGAGAGGACCCAAGCTCAGCTTGTAAGTGAACGTCTTTTACTTCCTTTCTTGTTCTCTTGTCTTCCGCGAGTGCATCCCTTTCTCATTTCTATGTATGCGCAGGGTATGATGCAGTCACACATCTCATGGGAGTTGGTGGTGGCCGCATATCGGGGTCTTCCGGACTTCCAGAAGGCCCGACTAGACATGATGGGATTCGGAGCCTTCCTCCAAGTCGAGCCGATTAAGCTCGATCTTGCCCTCATCCAGGCACTGCGTGAAAGATGGGACCCAGAGAGTTGGGCCTTCCTAATACCCTGGGGACACATGGTGCCCAGCCTGGAAGATGTGGTCCGAATTATGTGCCTCAGAGTGGATGACGAGACGATAACCGGGGTCACTTACCCTGATTATCGAGAAGGGGCCCAAAAACTACTCGGGTTGAACTTGGAGGACCGAAAAAGTAGGTCGGTAGCACGGACGTCCATCATGGAGGTACTAGGGCTTACTGAAACTCATCCTCGTGACGACGAATCCCTGGAGGAGTTCATGGAGAGGACTGAAAGGGGATGTCGTGCCTTGTACTGCATGGATTCCAGCAATTGGGAGAGATTAAATATAGTTTTAAGAAGATTTATCCTTTTCCTATTAGGGAGGTTGCTACTGGGCTCAAAAGGAAACAACATTCATTGTCGTTTCCTGGAGCTCCTGGTAGACCTTGAGAGGGTTGGGAAGTACGCTTGGGGAGCTGCCATACTAGCACATTTATTTACGGGTCTGTCCCAAGGGTCAGACTGGGAGGTGACAGTGAGTGGCTTTACACCACTCATTCAGGCAATATACATATTTCTCTCTCTCTCTCTCTCTCTCTCTCTCTCTTTTTGATGCCAATGACACATAATGGCGCAGCTATGGAGCTATTACTACCTCCCAATGGGGAGGGCTCGGCATTGGGACCAGTGATGGTGCCATTAGCTAGACGGTGGCAAGCCATCATGAGCACAACACCTCTATCCTACCAACTGATGGTATAAAGACGTGAGCTGCAAGAGCTCCCTACATCGATGGTAGAATTTTTTTTCTCTTTTTTTTTTATTTTTGACCAGCTAAGAAAATATGTACAACCTAACATAGGTGAACTGTAGGCCTTATTCGGGCATGGTCGACGCCGACTAGCCGTGGGTTATAACAAACCGTACACGATTTGGACGGGACCTCTGGCTCCATTGTTTGAACGAAATCAAGCCACTTCGGCTATGGTTGGCCATGAGGACCTTAGGGCTTGCCCAGGAATGGGTGGATATGACCGCACCGCCTCGCATCAGTAAGAAGACACGGGGGCCAGCAATCTGCGTTGATTGGCGGGTGCGCTTCCCCGAACAGTATGAGGATTGGCAACATGGTGGCACACTTGTGAAATCACACGCGCAAGACAGCGAGGATTACTTGCACCTTTACAGGGCAATGTATGTAGAGCGGCTCCATCCTTAGGGGCTTGTGGAGGTGAAGTGCAAGCATTTTTTTTGTGTGTGCGATATTTTTTTTGTTATTATTATTTTTTTGTTATTTGTTTTTTTACCCTCCTTCCCTTTCTTTTGAGTGTTCACGTGCCATGGCTGCAGGATGCCCGTGACACCATGATAACGAACTTGCGAGCTCTTTTAGCAGATACAGAGCAACAGTTGAGTGACACCCGTGCAGCTTTGAGTTCCTCGGTAAGTCCGGACGTACATATTCTCAATTATAGCTGGAGATTCCTGGCACTAACCCCTTAATGTCACCTTATTTGTGTGACAGCGTGCCCAGCTCGACGCAGTCTCATCGGCACTGGGAGCAGATGGTGTTTCCTCCAGTTTATGGATCTCTACTTCAGAATTAGATTTGCTCCATGAGCAACTTGCTCGTTCGACGCAGCGAGCTGCAGAGGTAGAGGGAATGCTTTCTGCCCAGGTGAGGGTACCATCATAGAATTTTCTTTGTTTATGCCTTACCATATACCTAAGATGGTGAACATGGCGGGTGAAAGAATTGCAGGAAGCATTGGCTCGTGTCGCACAGGGGGGAGTTAGAGTAGTAGAGCTAGAGGAATTGCAACGTCGTCCAGATGATGACTCTTCTCATGATGTTACAGAGTTAAGGATCACCCTCCAGCTAGAAAAAGAAGACAGGGAGAGAGAATGGGCCGAGAAGGAAAGGGATAGGGAAAGAGAGAGGGCCGAGAGATTGGTCGAGAAAGAAGAGAAGAGGGCCCTAGAGGCCCAATTATTTGAACTTCGGATCAGTCTCGGTCTCGCTGAGCAGTGGCTGAAGGACGGTGAGGAACACTACCGAAGAGCACGAGAGCATGGCTTTCGTGTTAGTAGCTTCTTTGCAGCCCCCGCAGATCGACGTCGGGGTGTGGAGATGGAAAGAGGACTCCAGAGCGGTAGGAATATCACTTCTCATGGTTTGATGACACCCTCTAGAGCTTCTTGCCTGGAGAGCGGCGAGACGAGTAATGCGGAGAGAGAGGGTGGAACTTGATGTAAACTTTTTTTGTCTATTTATTTTTTTTAGAATGGAATAAAATGTTTGGTTCTTTGTTCTATCTCTTTCTTGCTCACTGGAATCCTGCACACATCACTTAAACAAACAAGTTAGAATATCTGCTCTGACTTGGCCCCTTGCTCAATAAGCAAGTGTTTGTTTTGAGCTGTCCTTGATAACGAGTCAAGGGGCCAAGCCTTTATCAATGAAGGCAAGGTAAAGTGAAATGGTGATTGCGACACACAGGCATACAAATGCAAAAAGAATTAAAGGATGAAATGCAGCACACAGATGCAATCATGCAAAATGTAATTTTTTTCTCTTTTTTATGTTTTGATTTTTGTCTCTTTTTGTTTTGATTTTTGTTTTGTTCTTTTTTTGTTTTTGTTCTTTCTTTCTTTTTGTTATTTTGATTCTTTCTCTTTTTTTTGACACCTATTATAACAACCGGTATGGTTCTCGGATCAAGGTTGCTTACGAATCGTTCTTTAAGTAGCTCAACACAAGGTCAACGTGCTTGACGTATCCCTCCCTAGAATCGACTTTGCCCTTTTTGGAAACATGACTTGGATTTTTTCATTGTGGGACATATGTCCGAGGTATCACAATTTTTTTGAAGTCTGGGATTCAGTGTATTTTTGTTACTAACGCCTGGTGACCATCCATATGGCATTTGACCTTCATGGGGACGGGTTTTCTCACGAACCTCCCAGGTATCCTGAACGCACATCTAAGTTGATTTGGGCCTCTAGACTCCTCGAATGACAATCCGCCGGTTAAGACTTACCTTGATGACAATACCGTCATGCTATGCTTAGGCTCCCAGTTGCTTCCGACCACAGGGATACACCCAAAAAGTGTTCAAGGTAAATGATTTACCCGACCCGGGTCTATTTCCACACAACTCTAGATGGTATATGATGGAACACCTTGGAACACTAACGGTCAACTGCGCGACGCTGACCCGGAATCAGACGCCGTCGCACCAATAGGTGACGTGCTTGCATTGACCTAAGCCCGAGGTTATAATAAGAAGACATCAAGATGGTAGATAGAGGTCTTGACCATCCAGAAACACCGAAACTCCTTCACGGCGATGGCTTTTGTCTTTCAAAGTGGACAACCATTCTCTCTCTCTCTCTCTCTTTTGTTTTTTTATTTTTTGACAGGAGGTTGTATGCCTTGGCAGGGTGCACCTTTCAGAATCTCCGTTGAGCTTTCATCTTCGAGGGGAGAAGGAGGAGTGCAGGAGATAAACCTTCTGAGAGGACCGGCAAAGCCGTTAACCCGGCGAGCCATCAGGGGCCTACTCGACTCTCCCCTTTCAGGCAATTTCGGACCAAGCCTCAAGCATTTTCATTTCGTTGCCCCATTTATGGAATTTAGATTTTGTTTTGAGGGGTTTCGTTTGAAATCAGGCACGGCCACGACCAGACTTTTATTTATTTTTCGAGGGAGATATAATCATTTGATATGTTGGAATCCCTCTTGTATGCCTGCGGGGACACTGCCCTCTTCTCGTGCTCTGACTCAGGTTTGAGGCTGTGGATCCTACTTTCACTTTCAGGATGTTGTACTTCTACTCCTGTAGGCTCAGCATTTTAAGGGCGCCAGTTGTCTCATTGGGTCGAGAAGGGAAAGAATAAAGATTACAGCTTTCCTGGAGACCTTCGAGATGGGGCCCCACTACTGGCAATGCTACCATTTTTTTGGCTAAAACACATGTGTATGTACATGTTGCCTCTTTTAATGAGCATAGGCCGACATGACCGAACAGGGATCTCCACAGTTCTGGCAGACCAAGACCCGAGACCTACCAAACCTTGATGGGCCCTATCCTAACATGAAGGATGGATGCAATGACTTGACTCCATGATGATCACCATGCATTAGTATTTTTGTTGTTGTTTTGTTTTATTATTATTATTATTATTTTTCTTTTTTATATTTTGGGAGGGCCCTCATGTCGAGGTAACAAAGATCAGATAGTGAATTTCCAACTCCGATGGTCCTCGTACCATGTCGGTTGTTATATCTATCTAAGGGTAGTATTTCTTAAGATAAAGTCCATTCCAAGGGTGGGATAGCTCGGCCCTCTCGGCGTTGACTAACTTATAGGCATTGCCAGGATATACAGCCTGAACCACGTATGGTCCTTCCCAATTGGGTTAGAGTTTAGAACGCGGCCCACCAAGTTTTACAAAAATTCTTTTAACTACCATTTCATCGACTTGAAATTTCCTTTCAATGACCTTCTTTTGATAAAAACGTGTGAGTCTATTCTAGTATACACGTGCATGCTCGGTAACGACCAGCTGTTTCTCATATAAGAGTTCCAATTGGACAAGTAGTGAATCACGACGTTCGTCGAGGGAAAGTTCCTTGTCCAGTTGTACCCTAAGAGAAGGGAGCAAGATTTCGTACGAGACTACCGCCTCCATCCCGTAAGTAAGGGCGAACGAGTTTGCCCAGTGGAGTACGGATTGAAGTGCGATAGGCCCATAGAGCTTCAATCAGCTTTTCTGGCCAATCCGAGAACTTGTTAGACTCACAGGTCTTTTTTATGATTTTAATCAATGTTTTATTAGTGGCCTCTGCTTGGCCATTGCCTTGTGGATAATAAGGTGATGAATGATGCAATGCAATTTTATACCTTTTGCAGAGGTCCTGAAGATCCTGAGAAATGAATTGTGGCCCATTGTCGGTGATGATGGTTCTTGGGATGCCGAACCTGGCAATGATGTTCTTCATGATGAACTTGCAGACTGTTGATGCTTTGACCTCCGCGTAAGCTTCGGCTTCGGCCCATTTGATGAAGTACTCCGTTGCAGTAAGGATGAATGATTTTTGTTTAGTGAGGGAGTTGGGATCACCAAGGGGACCAATGATATCGAAAGCCCACATGGAGAAAGGCCATGGGGAAGATATTGGATGTAGTGTGGAAGATGGGGAGTGAATCTTGTCGGCGTGAAGTTGACACTTGACACACCTACAGACATAGACAGCACAATCCTCTTCCATGGTGGGCCAGTAAAAGCCTTGCCGAAGGATCTTCTTGGCAAGCATTTGGCTGTTCACATGGCCACCGCACACACCAGAGTGTGCTTCCTCAACACACTTCCAAACCTCATCGTCATCAAGACATCTTAGAAGAACACCAGTGAGGCTTCTCTTGTATAGCACTCCTCCAACCAACATGTATCTTTGGGCCACTCTTCTTATGGCTCTCTTATCTTCTGACGTGACCTCTTCAGGGTAGGACTGATCTTGGCAGTACTTAGCAATCTCATAAAACCATGGCATTTCCTCGTCACCCAGTTCTTCTTCCGATTCTGCCAACATGATTTCCCTCTTCTCAAAGATTTCTCCATCTTGGACCTTCCTTGCTACTTTTTCTTTGATCCTTACGTAGGAAGCGTCATGGACAGTAGGAGCATGACGCTTGTAGATGGAGATGGACTCAAACCATCTACCCGGAGGGAACTTTAAGGATGATGCCAATGAGGCGAGGGCATCGGCCAGAATATTCTGGTCGCGAGGGACATGGACAAAGATCAATTTGGTGAATAATTTGGCAAATGCAGTAGTGAGTTCTTGGTAAGGCTTGAGCTTGGGATCGCGGGTGCGGTATTTCATGAGCACCTAGTGGAGAATGAGTTGACTATCACCTACAATTCATAGTTCGGTGATACCAAAAGAATGGGCAGCTTCCAGGCCAGCTAGAAGAGCCTCATATTCAGCTATGTTGTTGGTAACTGGGAATGCGAGCTGATATGCCAGTGGAATGATAACACCTTCAGGCGACAGAAGGATAATGCCGACTCCTCTCCCTTGGGAATTCAGTGCTCCATCAAAATATAACATCCACATGCGATCATCTGATTGGTTGATGGACATTAGTTCCACATCTGGAAACACTGATTGGATAGGGTCAAATTTGGGGAGAGGATGATGGGCGAGATGTTCGGCTATGGCATAGCCTTTAATCACCTTTTGCTGGACGTAGGTGATGTCAAATTGTGAAATGAAGCTTTGCCAACGTGCTAACCTATCGGTAAGGATAGATTTTTCTAGAAGGAATTTGATAGGGTTCATCTAGGCAATCAAATGGACTTCGTGAGCTAGGAAATAGTGCTTCAATTTCTACACCACCCAAACAAGGGCGGCACGGGTTTTCTCCATAGCTGTGTATTTCTGCTCACAGGGGTTGAGAAGTCTGGACAAGTAATAGGTTGCCCTTTGTTTGCCCTCTTCATTAACTTGTGCCAAAACAGCTCCCACGGAGTCATCCAGAACTGAGATGTAGAGGATTAGCGGTTTTCCTGGTGTTGGTGGTATTAGAACGGGTGGATTGGCCAGATACTCATTCAGTCCTTCAAAAGCTTTTTGACACTTAGAATCCTAACAAAACTCAATTCCCGATTTGGTTAACTCATAAAAAGGTTTGCACCTTTGTGAATACTGGGACACAAACCAGCGAATGAATTGCAACCTTCTGATTAACCCTCGAACTTCTCTCAGATTCTTCGGGGGTGGCATATCTCTAATTGCCTTGGCCTTATTGGGGTCTATCTCAATACCCCTTTTACTCACGATGAAACCTAATAACTTACCCGATGAAACACCAAATACGCACTTCTTCGGATTCATTTTCAATTTGAACTCCTTCGATCTTTGCAATACCTTGGCTAGGAATTTTGCATGCTCTACTCTAGTCCTCGATTTCACCAACAGGTCATCCACATACACTTCCAAATTTACGTATATCATGTCATGAAATATCGCCATCATAGCTCTTTGGTAAGTAGCTCCAGCGTTTTTCAACCCAAATCGGCATGACCACATAGCAATAAGTTCCCCATAGTGTGGTGAATGACGTCTTCTCTTGATCTTCTTCTGCCAAGCGGATTTGATTGTATCCCGAAAATCCATCCATGAACGAGAGAGTTTCATAACCTGCCGTGTTATCAACCAAAACATCGATATGAGGCAAGGGAAATCATCTTTTGGACACGCGCGGTTAAGGTCCCGAAAGTCAATACAGATTCTCACCCTTCCATCCTTCTTCATGACCGGGAAATGTTTGCCACCCATTGGGGATAAAGGACGACTCTAATGAACCTGGCTTTGAGGAGCTTGTCGACCTCTTCCTTTATTTTCAAAGCCACTTGAGGGTGGAAACTCCTTAACCTTTATTTTATCGAGACGAACCCTGGTTTTAAAGTTAAGCAGTGTTCGACCAGGTGGAATCCAAACCCGGCATATCCTCGTAGCTCCATGCAAACGTGTCCTTGTATTCCTTGAGAACTTTAATTAATGCCTCTTCTTCAGATGATGGTAAATTGTTACTTATGAGGACGATCCTAGGTCTTCCTCGGTTCCCAAATTTACCTCTTTGGTGGATTCTTCTACAGCAGTTGACGGCTCATCAAATCTTCTCATCCCGCTGGCATAAGCGTCAATCACGTCCTCATATTCTTCATCCCCTTCTTCAATAGGGTACTCTTCATCTGTGAGCTCATAAAGTCCATACCCCTCATCAATTCTACACTTCTCCTCACATTCTATTTCTGGCAGTTGGATGGGATTTTCTAGCAGTTGAGGAATGGCTAGGCATGCCTGACACCTATTGGTTAGATCTAGAAGGAATCGACGAGGGATTTGCCTACCCTTGGACTTTCTCCTAGGTACTACCCTTGACTCATTATTCCTAACCTGACTGACCTGTCTACAAACGAAGAAGAAGCTGAAGAATGTACAGGAAAAGACCCCTCAAAGGAGGGGTAAAGAAGGTCACTCAAGGGACCTTGAATGAGTGGCCCGTAAGTCAGGGCGCACTCGTGAGAGATGTAGGAGGTCTCCTCAAAGGAGATGCAGTGTTGAGGGGTTTGGAAGTTGGCATTTTTTTTCGTTTTCATTTTTGATAACACAACAATTAAAGACAGTTGTAGAAGAAGAGTAAGGAATGATACCAAGGTGGTTGGATGGCTCATAGAGCAAATCATGATTGAAAATTTTGTGCGGGTTGAAAAACCCACGCAGGAGTGTAAGGAGAGAAGGGGACCTGGGAAGATCATCAGACAACCGTCTGGCCCAGGAAGAAGATAGTAGCAAAGGCTGAGATGAGTGAATACAGAGAATGATGGCTAATGAGCCACTGATGGCATAATTGGTGACGGACAATGATCCGTCGATGACAAAGTCCTCCTGGCGAGGATGGTTTGGAATATTGGCAACAGTTATGGTTTCCCCTGGCATCACGGAGATCGGAGGTGGCCCTTCTAGATGCGGAGGCAAGAACATTCGCTACAGTGCGATGGAAATATCATGTGTATCAAACCATTTATACCATTTGCACTCCGGGTCATCAATCTTTCCTCTTTTAAAAGCTCTCGAGTAGCCCTCAGCCATATATACAACCTGTGAATGCCCACGTGTTTCTTGTGGATCGTCCCCCATTTGAACAATAGGACCCTTCTTGAAGTGTGAATACAAAGACCATTCCAGAGGTTTCCCATCTTCCTCAATCGGGCCTTCAAAGCCTAGGCCGACTCTAAGGATTACCCTTGGCTTCTTCACCAGCCTTAGTCTTCCTTGTAACTGTGTCCCTAGACCTTTGCCTTGCTGGTAGCCCAAGTTCTTCATGATCTCACATCCCTTGGAACGGGAAGGAGGACGTGGCATTGACCCGGGAAGCGGCTTCTTTTGTGTTGGTGAGGTGCGACTGGGGTCACACACATCTAACAATGAAAGAATAGGCCTATGGGTCGGCCAAACAGAGGGCAATGAAGTGGTAATAGCATCTACCATAGAGAGCAGGGGCATGCTACACACTTTGACGACCCGTCCCTTGTATGGGAACTTTAGGCATTGGTGGTTGGTGGAAGGGACAGCATTCAGTGTCTCTATATAAGGACGACCCAATATGCCCTTGAATGTGGGGTCCATGTCGAGAATGTGAAACTCCTAGGAACGGCAACAGGACCCACTTCTACATTAAGAGTAATCATTCCCTGCGGCGGCCTTTTGCTGTTATCATACGCCGTGACTGTGATAGCCGACGGCCTTATCTGCTCTATGTCAACCTTACATAGCAAGAGAGTGTTCATGGAGATTACATTGATTGAGGCACATGTATCCACCAGGCACGGGTTCACGGACACCCCGTTGATCTTCACCGCAATGCACAAAGCATATTTCAGAGCTTCCTGGGGGCAAGCTCGTGGTCCTAGGAATGTGATGGCCGGTTGTGTGCTTGTCGGCGTCAGCACCGATGATATCTTCTCTACTGGGAGATCCTCGTTCACCATGACTTTTTGGAGATATTTCATTAGTGCCTCTTGATGGGACGTAGACCTCTTAATCAACTCAGGATGGAGATCCGGGCAGGCATCTTGTCCAGATGTTTCAGAAGATCATATTGCGTCCCGGGGATGGACTCCTCTGGCTGTTCTTCGGTGTCTTTCTCTGGCTGAGACTGCTCGGGGGCCTGGCTATTTTGGGGGAATACCCGGTGGAAAATCCTTCCACTACGGAGCACCATGGCTTGGGGTTTCGACTGCACCTCTATGGAGTTAGGTGTGGGTTTTAGCAAGGGTTTAAGGGGTAGTGGTGGGGGAACAGTTGGTAGAGCAGGGGTGATAACAGTTGTAGGGGTTTTGATAAGGGATTTGTTTGGTGGAAGTGGATGGGGCCTCAGATGGATTGTGGATGATGAGGGGTTTGGAGGGCATGGGTGGAGGCATAGTGGAAGTAGATGGTGAGGTGATGGATTTTCCAATGGATGATGGATGATGAGAGGCTTTGCATGCAAGGGTGGAGGGATGGTGGAGGTAGATGTTGAGGTGAATGGTGCCTCGGATGGGTGATGGATGATGAGCGGCTTTGTAGGCATAGGTGGAGGCATAGTGGAAGTAGATGGTGAGGTGGATGGGGTTTCGCATGGGTGATGGATAATGAGAGGCTTCGAGGGTAGGGGTGACGGCAGAGGTGTAATGGATGGCGAAGCGGGGGGATGAGAGATGAGGAGAGGCCTTGAGGGTAAAGGGGGCATGGTAGATGGTGTTTGCTGGTGGATTAGCGGTGAGTTAGCAGCAGGGATGCGATGAGAGGGCGTGATGGCTGTGGAAATGGGTGAGGCCTTGTTGCAGGTTGTGCTACGGGTCGAGGATAGACAGATGCGGGACGGATAAGGCATGGAGGTTGGCAAGACACGTGATTGGCGGCAAGACGAGATGTCTTCGTATGCCAACCTTGCCCTCTTCAACTTCCGGAAGGAAGAGATGGTGTTGACTTGGTGGTTAGGCTGTTGGTGCTCTGGAAGTGGGTTCTGGATGATGCCCATGTTCAGTTGCTGTTGTTGAGCCTGCTGAGGTTGCTGCTGTGGCTGAGGTTGTTGTTGCTGTTGTTGCTGCTAGAATTGGGGTCTCGAGGAGGTCTCCTGGCTTTTAACATGGCGATGTATCGCCTCATTTCTTCCCAGTCAATCCCACCTTCGTCATTCGTATCATAAATATAGTCTTTGAATTGAAAATAGTTTTCCACTGTATGACCTGGTTGTCTGTGGAAAACATAATATCTCGAAGTGTCAACATTCGGGGGTCACACGAGCTTCTCCCTTGGCAGAGTGAGTGCGTTGGCGGCCATGAGAGCATTGAAAATGTCCGGCAATGATTCTGGCAATGGTGGGTAATGGGCTCTTTTAGGGCCATTGGCCTTCTCTGTTGTTGTGGAGGGCCATAGTTGCCAGGGGGTGGAACCTGATGATATTGAGGAGGTGGTAGTTGTTGGTGTTGTTGTTGGGGATGGAATGGCTACTGAGGCATGTTTTTTTGCTGGGGGTTATTTTGGGGTGGAGGATAGTAGGGTTGTAGACCTTGCTGATTTTGCTGGAGGGGAAGTCGTGGCATTTGTGGAGGTCTTGGATTGGCTAGCAGGCTAGGGCTACCAACTGCACTCACTTGCTCGTTTGTAACTACCCCTTCTGTGACTCCACCTTGAGGACCAATGTTTGTCTTTCTGATCACCCTTGGCTTTGGTGGTTCAAACATGTGCATAAGAGGGGAATCCTTTAACTGTGTCTGGACGTATCGAGCCCTCTCATACAGTTCCTCATAGTGGTGAGTTTGTTCATGGCTAAGACGTGTCTAAATTGTGGAGTGGCATTCGACACGATCATCTTTACTTATTCCGATTCTGAAATGGGGTCTCTCACTTTCTCTGCCAAGGATCTCCATCTATCGGCAAATTGGACGAAATCTTCATCCGCTTCATTCTTTCAGCCACTAGGTCGGTAATAGAAAGGGAGGGACCGACCCTATCCCGTACTTCTGTAGGAATTTTCGTTGTACTACGTCGAAGTTCTCAGCCTCACTCGGCTCTAGGGAATAGAACCATTCTAAGGCGGGGCCATCTAATGATCTCCTGAAGAGGTATGCCAGGGATCTTTGATCGTTCTGCCAAAATGAAGACTCATACATAAAGTCCTTTAGGTGAATGAAGGGGTTGCCTGTGCCAGTGTACCGTCGGTACGTTGGCATTTCAGAAGGGGGGAGATGGAATACCGGAAGGATTGGTAAAGAAATCTCAGGCGTGGACTTGACATCCACGATCTTTTTGAAATCTCAGAATTGTTCATCCATCTTGTTCAGCCTATGAAGGAGGGATTGGGTGACCTCATCGTAAGGAGCAGGTTGTGCTTGCCACTGAGGCCTCGCAGAAGCCTGAGAAGGGAATCCCGGATGAGAGGGATGTTGTGGCATGCCAGTAAATGGAACTGGCTGAAATGTTGTATGAGGAATTAGTGGAGTTTGAGACTGGGGAGGAAATTGGAAAGAGGGAGGTTGCAGACTTGCCTGCCCGAGAGGGAAGGAGGAAGGAATCGCCTGTGCAGGCTCTTGAGTAGGGAGAGCAGCTGGTGTTGGGTCTTGGGGAGTAGAAGAAACAGATTTCCCTTTTAGGATGGCCTGAAAGGCTCGGACCTGCTCGGGATTGAGCTGTGTATTAGCGAGGACACCTAGCAGGGAGGAGATGTCTTGCGGCGGGGATGTTTCCCCAATGGTGGTTCACACCTCATATGATGGCTCGCGGGAGGAACCTGCGTCCTCAGCAGGGACATGTGTCCCCTGGTGACATGGGTTTGGATTCTGACCGTTCCAGGACATTTTCTGATCTTTTTCGGAACGCGAGATTTTGCCGGAACGTAATAACATACACACCCAAACAATAAGCAGAGATTAACAAACAAGTTGATGCTTTACGCCTTTTTTTCTCTTTTTTTTCTTTTTTTTCCGATCTGATGTTCACACAACAGGAGGGACCATAGTTACAGTATCGGTTTCCACCGTGTCACCTAAGGGCACTCGTCTCACCACGAATGGGCTGACTATCTCTAGGGAACTTCAATGGTACAACCAACCAAGTGAACGAAGAGGGAATCCTTCACGGTCGGGGACTTACGGAGGTCCCGAAGGAGGAGATCCTAGTCCGTTGAGAGGAATTCCCAACGAGAGTCCTTCCTTCACCGAGAGGGGGTAACCCTAGAAAAGTGAAATAAAGGGGAAGATGGTATGCAATGCAGTGTTGAATTTAACAAAATGTGTGTAAACAGGCAACAAATATATAAGACAACAGAGATTGAACAAATATCACAAAGCTCCTTTTCCGTAACGATGCGAACCTCTTAAGATCTCACAAGAGACCGTGGGGTAATGCACGTAGTGCACGAGGGATGAAACTAAAATTGCAAGAGTGCTACTGGGAGCAAGAATGTAACGCGCACAGGCGCAATAAGGAGGGGCACACGCGGGTGCCAAGTGGAGGGGTACACGTGGGTGCCGAAAATATACGGGTAACCAAAGAAAACGAAAAGAAGTCCCACCGTGATGGCCAAGAGATGTGGACGATGAAATCGTAGCGTGAATTAGAGGATGATATGAGAACACACAACACGATACACACGGAGATTATAAGGAACAATAAGATTACAGAAATAAAAACCACCATGAGAACTTGTGTCTCCTGGGATTTTGAAATAGAATGAGATTACGAAGATGACGGGTGTTAAACCACCACGAGACGTGATTCTTTGTGGGATCTAAACAGAAAAACCACCACGAGAAATGACTCTCCGCGGGGTATGAACCGAAATGAAAATGACAAAATTAAACCACCGCGAGAGGTGACCCTCTCTGCGAGATTTATTGGGGGATGGGAGTGTGCAGAAATTAAATGCTGAAAGTAAATTGCCGAAATAAAGGGACCACTGCGGGAAGTAACTCGCCACAGGTTTTATTGGGTTAGTGTTAGGGGTTAGTGTTAGTGAACAGAAAGTAAATTACAGAAATTAAATGGTCATAGCGGGAAGTGACTCACCGTGACCTCGGAGGGAGGGGAAAGTGCTGAAATTAAATTGGAGAAGGGAACCGCTGCGGAGACTGATCCTCCGCGCGGGTGAGGAATACCGTCGCGGGAAATGACTCTCTGCGCGGTGTTGATGGTGTGATCGCCAGCGGCCGAGAACCCCACAATTGAAAGAATTGATCACGTCCGCCACGGGAGTGGAAACAGTGCGGGTCCTTTCTTCCTCTCCTGTCGGCCGGCCGACGAAGAGGACCTTCTTTCGGTTACCCTGGTTGATGTTGTTCTTTTTTTTATTTTATTTTATTCTATTGTTTATTTTTTTATTTATTTTTTTATATTTTTTTATTTTGAGAGGGATCTACGGGGAGAAAGAGAGAGATTATGAGATATGATAAATGAAGAGAGAAATCAAGATGTGAAAAGATATGGAGAGAGAGTGAGATATAAAGAATAATAATAAAAATATTACATGTTACTAAGAATATATATATATAAAGAGAGAGAAAAAGAAAGATTATCTTCTTCTTTTTTTATTTTTGGAAAGTGACCTTTTGAGAGAGAGATAATGAAAGAGAAGGAAAATATAGAAAATGGAGAGAGAGGGATGAAAGCTTAATAATAAAAATAAATATATATATGTATATACATGTTAAAACCCACGTAGGTGCATGTGGGGTAGAGAGAGAGTGAGAAAAGAGAGAGAGGTAGAGGTAGTGAGAGTGATAATAATAATAAGAGTGGAATAATATATTAAGAATTAACGTTGGGCATGTGTGTGGTGGTGAGATATAGAGATAAGGTTAGAGCGACAGTTAGAGAGAGAGAGGAGAGAGGGGGAGAGAGACCATGAGAGATAGAGAGAGAAAGAGAGAGGGAGAGAGAAACGGGGAGAGAGGGAGAGAGAGAAGAGCAGCTGCGGTGGTGGGCGTGGGTGGTCGACGGTGGTGGCAATGGGTGTGGGTGGCCGACAACGGCGGGAAGGGGCGGCGACGTGGTCGACGGCGGGCTCACGGTGTGGAAGGCAGAGGTCGGTGGTGAGAGTGGGAGCTCGCAGTCGGTGGGTTGCAGTGGGTGGTCGGCGGAGGCTAGAGAGAGGGAGTGAGAGGGAGTAAGAGGGAGTGGGAGAGGGGGATAAGAGAGACAAGCAGCGAGAGAGAGAAGAGAGGGGAGGTGGGTTCGCAAGGGGGGGCGTCGACGGCGAAGGTGGCAGCGGCGGTCGACGACGGTGAGGTGGAGGTGCACCGACGACGGCGGCGAGGTGGAGGGGGGGTTGCGGTAGTGGTCGTAGGGGAGCAGCAGTGCAGGAGGGGCTCGCGGCGATGGGCTCGCAGGCGGAGAGAGATGGTCACGGTGGGACGTGCGAGGGGATGAGCGGAAGAGAGGGTGAGGGGCGGCAGGGAGTTGCAGCGGCGGTGAGGTGTGGGGGCGGTGATGAAGGGCTCACGGTGGTGCAAGTGGATGTGGCGACGGAGGGTGGCAGCGGTGGTGAGGGTGGCTCGCGTGAGGGGTGGTATGGGCGTGGGAAGAGAGAGAGGGACGGAGTGAGGGAGATGGCCAGTAGAGGGAGAGGAGGAGAAAGTGGAGGGGAGGAGTGAGGGGGAGTGGGTGGCTCGGTGGTGGCGACGGGAGAGGAGGAGGGTGGTGCAGAGGCGTGGGTTGGTTGGCGGGGAAAGAAGAGAGGGAGGGAGAATTAAGTGAGGAGGGGGAGATCGTGTTGGCGAGGTGGGCGACGAGGAGGTGGTCGGCGAGGGGGAGTTGAGCGTGGGAGGTGCCCGGAGGCTGGCTCGCGGGTGAGTTCGCAGGAGGGCTGGCAAAGAGATGAAGGGAGGAGAGGAGGGGCGGTGAGGCAGTGAGGATGAGTAGAGGAGACCTTGGGGAGGGCGGCGGTGGCCGACGGGCTGGCAGTGGATGTGGAGGGTGGTGGTGACCGGCGGGATGACAACGGCAGTGTGAGGAGGTGGAGATGAAAGAGGGGGAGATATCTCGACGGAGAGTGTAGTGTGAAGGGAGAGGTGAGGGACGGTGAAGAGGGGTGGTGAGAGGAGAGGAGGGTGAGTGGGAAAGAATATGGGAGATGGGTTTGGCGTGAGGAGAAGAGGGAGAGTGAGGGAGAAGATGGGCGATGTCACTGGCAGAGGTGGAGGGAGTTGGGAGAGAGGGAGATGGCCATCGGAGGGAGAGGAGGGTGGCCGGCAATGGGAGCGACCACAACCGCGGGGTAGTGAGGGGGGGTAGTCAACGCCGAGGACGTCGGTGGCCGACAGCTGGCAGACAGAGTGGTGGTGACCGGCGGTGGTCGACGGCGAGGGCGGCGGTGGCCGACGGGCTGGCAGGCGGAGGGGTGGTGACCTGCAGTGGTCGACGGTGAGGACGGCGATGGTCGAAAGGTGAGGGATGCAGAGAGAGAGAGGAGTGGGGAGAACTTGGGAACGGGAGAGAGTGGAGTCCGGAAAGGAGTGTGAGGAGAAAGAGGAGTGGTGGTGGTGATGGCAGTGTGTGTGCGTCGAGATGAGGAGGGAGTGGGTTGTGTTGAGAGAATGAGAGTGGTCACGGCAGGGGGTTGAATGAGTGTGTGAGAATGGGAGAGTGGAATGCCACCATGGTGGTGCAATGAGATGTGAAGGGAATGAGAGGAGGGATTTTGGGTTACGATGCTTGTGTGTCGACGTCGGGGAGATGGGGATGTGTGAGGGAGTACGCGGGAGAAAGAGATAAGGTGGGGAGAGCCTGTTTGGTTGGTGAGAGAGAGAGTTGAAAGAGATAGATAGGGACGTGGGAGAGGGAGAGTGGGTTCTCTTGGTTGTGGGGGAGTATGAGAGAATTATAGAAAGGGAGACAAGATCCTAAAGATTAGGGAGGTGGGGTTGTAATAATTTAATGGGTTTGTGTAAAACTAAGATATTAATTTATGATTAGTTTATGTAATAACAACCATATATATATACAAATATATTTACAACCTTATATATATATATATATATCTTTATTTTTAGATTTTATGTTTATTCATCTTTTTTAAACCTTTTCACACTTTTTTTATTTTATATGCAACCGAAATTATGGAAATCACTCAAATAAGTCAAATGCGCAAGCTGCTTCGGAGCATCAGTGTATAATATGAGATTTACTCACAAAAATGTCAAAGATGGTGTGTCTACACTCATAAACTCAAGCAGAAATGCAAGTTGTTCAGAAGTTCAGAACTGCTCAAGAAAGTTTAGAAGACCAGTCTGGAAATAAGTCCAACAAACATCACCAACTAAGTTGAGATTACTTCAACAAGACTGAAGCATAAAGTCTCAAGACATCATGTTCAATCTAGCTATCGAGTCTGAAGCATAATAGCCAAGCTCAGCAGTTCAATGCACTTGAACAACAGCAACTGCCAAGTTCAGCTGCTCAACAGCAGGCAACAACAACTTCACTCATGCAGCCGCAACATTGAAGGAGTCGACTCTATCCATTGTAGAGTCAACACAGCAATTGGTTTCCAGCAGAATCTTATTCAACATTGAGAAGGAGTCGACTCCAAGTTCAAGTGGAGTCGACTTCCACGGAAGAAAGAAAGAGCTACATTCTCTGCAATATAAGGTGGAGTCGACGTAATAACTTCTTGGATTCGACGTAGTAAGGCCAAGCAGTAGCATAGCAAACCATGCAGCAGCAGCAGCAGCACAAGGAGGTTGACCTGCTTGACTAGCCAGCAATACAAAGGCCAAGCTTAAAGCCAAAGTCGGTCGATCGACTTGCTTCTTTTGGTCGACCAAAAGTCCCAGATAGTTCAGCAATTGAAGAATCTGATCGTTAGCAGGTCGACGCCATACTTTAATTGCGTCAACGCAGTTACAGGAAACAGAAGCCTTATGGAGAGCTCGCAACGAAGACATCGTCGACGTAATTTGTCATTGCGTCAACACAATTAAAGGCAACAAGAAAAAAAGCTTCACCTGCAGATGGAACAAACCACCACTGCATCAACGCAGGTTTTTCACTGTGTCAACACAGTTCAGGCAACAAGCTCCCAAGAATGAATTGAAGAGTCCAAAGGACAGCGGAAGAATCAGCAGACCATGTTAAGGCAGAATTGATCAAGTGTTAAGGAAAATCAAGCTATCTGCAATACAGGTCGACCTGTGTTCTATAGGAGGTCGACCTACCTAGTCAACTAGTAACAGTCAAGTCCCTGTAGTTTACAGAAAATTGACTTAGTCCTCACCACAAGTCGGCTTGTCTGTCTTCCAGCAAGCCTGCTTCTCAGCGAATTGAACTAGTCTTCTACAACACGTGACAGAACTTATTGGATCATGTGCCATTTGATCTCCAATCATTGGTGCAACCTCCCAGGCCACATGGAAACCCTCAAGAAGACTCCTTTATGGAGAATGTTCCCTACTTTCCACCTGGACCAATCAAAAGGGTCTGATTCGTTCTTTCTCTTGAATTTACGTAAACCACACATGAATTAAACTTCTTCGATGGAATTAGTTGGGCATGGGTTTCCTAACCCTACCATCTCAGATCTGGAGCCATCCTGAACAATGGACGACCCAGATTTATTCTATCCATCATCAAGGGATGAGATTTATCTCCAGCACTATAAATATAGTCTGAAAGCCTTCCTTTGAGGGCTGATCGAGCAGAAGAAGTCAAGGAAATTCGTTAGCTCATTCCAGCAGGAAAAAGAGAAGAGAAGAGAGGAAAAAGAGAGAGACAGAGAAGTATAAGAAGAGTTCGAGAGAGAGCTGCTCCATTTCAGAAGAAGAAGAGAAAGGAAGAGTGATCTGCAGTGAAGCAAAGCAGAGTTCCAGAAATTATATTCAAAGTGCTTCCAGTGGAAGCTACAACCTCTGTGTTTGTCTTTTGATTTAATCGTCTTGCTATTTCAGTTCCGCTTTCATTTATTTTCTTTATTGTTTCCTTCATTTCCTGTTTGGTCTTTGCCTTGTTGTGCTTGGTGCACACAAGGTGTTTGCACACAGTACATCACTGTGTGTGGGTTGTTCTGGGGAAACCAGAACGTGGAGGATTGTTCCTCCGGGTTCCCTCTGAGATTTCAGAGGAAGAGAGGACTGGATCCTCTGGGTTTGTGAGCAGCTTGGGGTTGTTCACGTTTCCCTCTGTGGATTCAGTGGAAGGGAGGATTATTCCTCTGAGGTTCCTTCTGAGTTTTCAGAAGAAGGGAGGAGTGTGTTCCTCCGGGTTAAGCTGTGGTATCAACGGTTGTTGCAGACATAGTCTACGTTCTTATGTTTGCAAGGGAAACCTTACTCATTTGAGTAAGGGATGGATGTAGGTCTGTGGGTAGCAGACTGAACCACCTTAAAATCGTCTATCATGTGGTTTGCTTGGTGTGGTTGATCCTTATCTTCTATCTCCCTTCACAGGGTGGTTTGTGGATTGAATGCACTACTATCTTAGTTGACTTGATGCTGTTATTTACAGAAGTTTATGATCATCTCAGTTCTGTTGGAACCTCCTCCTAGTACAAGCTGGGTAATTAATAGGTTGAGCTGCTTGTTTGATATATGGTTATATTCCAATACTCATTAGTCTGGTATTTGCTGTAGCTACAAGGTGTTCGACCCATTGTACGTGGAAACTCATCAAGCTTGGTTTAGTTCTATTTAAGCTGTAGCTAGCCTGAGCATTTATATTTCTGGTTCTCTACCTTCAGTTTCAGTTTTGGTTTATAATTTGTTATTTCAGAGAGTAGCCATCTATGTTACAGGTTTGCAACAATGTGTTCAGATCTGTTTAGATCTGATTTTCTGTCCTTCTGACAGTCTTCATGCTAATTGGTATAAAACTATGAATTGGGCATAAATTCCTAGTTGGGTCTATTCACCCCCCCTCTAGATGCAGCTACGCACCTAATAGAAACCTATCAAGAACATTTGAGGATTGTGTTGAAAACTTTAAGGAATCATCAACTTTATGCGAAATTCAGTAAATGTGAATTTTGGATGGACCAAATTCAATTTCTAGAGCATATCATTTCTAGAGATGGAGTGTCTGTTGATCTAGCTAAGGTTGAGGCAATTTTACATTGGGAAAGATTGAAAAAATGCTAGTGAGATTAGGAGTTTTTTGGATTATGAGTTTTTTGGGTCTTGCGAGTTACTATCGTAGATGCATTGAGGGATTTTCTTCTATTGCAACCCTTATGACCAAATTGACTAAGAAATGGGTCCCTTTTTTATGGTCAGATGAATGTGAAATGAGCTTTCAAGAATTAAAGACTAGATTGGCTACAACTCCATTAATGCTTACTTTGCCATGTGGGTTAGGAGGGTTTGTGATATATGTAGATGTCTCTAGAAAAGGGTTAGGTTACGTACTGATGCATAATGGCAAAATAGTGGCAAATACATCTAGATAGTTAAAGATCCATAAGATGAATTATCCAACACATGACTTGAAATTGACGACAATGGTACATGCTCTGAAGATATGGTGACATTATTTGTATGGTGAACAGTTTGAGGTATTTACAGACCATCAGAGTTTAAAATATATTTTCTCTCAGAAAGAATTAAATTTAAGGCAGAGAAGGTTGATTGAATTTTTGAAAGATTATGATTTCACATTGAATTATCACCCAGAATAAATAAATGTGGTAGGAGATGCACTTAGTAGAAAGAGGTTATTGGCGACCCAGTTACGCCAAATTTGGAGGATGACATCTGATGTAGTGGAATGTTCTTCACTATGCAAAAGAAAAAGTTTATTTTTGGCCCAATTGACTATTCATTCCGTAAAAGTTGAACGAATTATGCAAGCACAAGCAAATGATCAGCAATTGCAGGGAATGATTGGTACACCAGGATTTACTCTAAGTGCAAATAGAGCAATCAAATTTCAGAAGAGGTTATGTGTACCTTAGAATGAGGAAATAAAGAGAGATCTATTGATGGAGGCACACAAATCATAGTATTCTATACACCTAGATAGTACAAAAATGTATAGAAATATGAAGAGACATTTATGATCGATTGGCATGAAAAAGGATACATCAGAATTTGTCAGTAGATGCCTTACTTGCCAACAAGTGAAGGCTGAGCATCAGACACCAGCAGGACTACTGCAGTTGATGGAGATTCCGCAATGGAAATAAGAGCATGTTACTATGGATTTTGTGATGAGATTACCAATGACTAAGAAAAGACATGATTCCATATGGGTAATTTTTGACAGGCTTACTAAGTCTGCTCATTTTTTGACAATCGCAAAGACACAATCATTAGAGGATTTGACTTATTTATATATTAGAGAAATTGTGAGACTTCATGGCATGCCGATGTCCATTATTTTAGCTCGAGATTCAAGGTTTACAGTAAAATTTTGGAGGAGTCTGCAGAAGGCACTTGGTACTCAGCTAAAGTTTAGTCCAACTTTTCACCTCAGATAGATGGACAATCAGAAAGGACCATCCAAATATTAGAAGATATGTTGAGGGCGTGCAGTTTAGACTGGCAAGGTAGTTGGGATGAACATTTATCTTTGATTGTGTTTGCATATAATAACAACTATCATGCAAGTATAAGAATGACACCATATGAAGTATTATATGGTAGACCATGTAGATCACCTGTTTGTTGGGATGAGATTAGTGAGCAGAGATTGATTGGGCCATAGATTGTGCAGGATTGTGTAGAAAAAGTTGATTTGATTAGAAAATGATTACTTACAGCTCAAAGTAGGCAGAAAAGTTATCCTGATCATAGGAGAAGAGAGTTATAGTTTAATGTAGGAGATCATGTACTTTTGAAGGTTTCACTTACTAGAGGAGTGATAAGTTTTGGCAAGAAAGGAAAGCTCAGTCCAAGATACGTTGGACCATTTGAGATCCTATGGAGGATTGGTGAGGTGGCTTATCAATTAGCTTTACCACCATCATTATTATGGGTTCATGATGTATTCTACGTGTCTATGTTAAGAAAATATGTGTCAGATCCATCACACATTATATAGTATTAACATTTGAGGATACAACCAGATCTAACATATGAAGATAAACCAGTTCACATTCTCGATCGAAAAGAACAATTGTTGAGAACGAAGACAATTCCAATGGTGAAAGTATTATAGAGAAGTACTTCAACAGAAGAAGCAACTTGGGAGACTTAAGATGGAATGATGAAGAGATATCCACAACTATTTGGTACGTATTCATATCTACTTAGTGTGCTTTGAACTTAAATTTTGAGGATGAAATTTATTTAAGGGGAAGTGATTTATAACACCTCGTCTTTTAGAAAGTCCAAATACATATTGGGTTCTCTTATACCCGATAAGTTGACCCACTTAGTTGATACGAGCCCAATAAACTTTATTAAGTAAATTAAATAAGTATTTCATTGTATAAGTATGTACTTATTAGACTAGGGTCAATATTAAATTTATTGGAAAGAGAATTTAATGATCTACAAGTTTCATGTTGAACACTTTTTAAGATTTCAATATTAAATAGGTCAAAACAAATAAATAAACAAACTAATAAAATAAAACTTAATTATTTGTAGATTTAAGAGGAGTTTACATGATATTTTTCACCTCTCATCTCCATACCCCAAAGAGAATTTTGAGGTTGATTGGGAAGAAACAAATGGATTAACTAAGATTTGCTTGTGATTAGAAAAAAAGTATAAAGGTTTTTTTGAAATTTACCATAAAAATGGTGTGAGGGTTTGGGTTAAAAAATGTTAGCTTTATCCCTTTGGTGGTGGTAGCATTAGGGATTATTTAATCCTTCTTATTCTCTCGTCCCTCTCCCTCATTTCCCTCGTCTCTCTCCCAACTCTCTCGTTCTCTCATCTCTCTCCCTCGTTTCCCTCATCTCTCTCTCAACTCTCTCGTTCTCTCAGCTTTCTCTCAACTCTCTCACGTTCCCTCGTCTCCCTCTCAACTCTCTCTCGTTCTCGCGTCTCTTTCCTCTTCTCATGATTTACGTGGGTGAGTTAAGGAGGTGAATAGAAGAATTAGAAGAAGAGCAAGAAGTGAGAGAGAGAGATATGCTCTTCTTCACAAGAGTTTGTGCGTCCGTGTGTGCAATCTAGAGTGGGTGAATGGTTTAAGGAATACAATATAACACGATTCAAGTAAGTTTTATATATTTTTTAATTTTATTATGTGGGAAAGATTCACTCAGAAGTAACTTAGGAGTTAGAGACATTATCTTTTTATTTGGGAAACGTTAAAAGTCAAGCAGAAGTCACTATATAAATCTGGAGAATATTTTAGAGTTTATTTGGAGACTAAATTCTAAAGATAGGTATGTAATAAACTAAGGTCATGCTATTTATTATTTGTGACATTTTAATTTTATTTGGATATTTAAAATTTTAATTTGTGTATGTCAAATTTGCATAAACTATCTGGAGATATTTTAGTCTGATTTAAATTAAAATGATAATATTGATAAGTTTAGTTATAATTCAATTTAAATTAAAATGACAATATCGATGGACTTACTTATAATCCGATTTAAATTGAAACGACAATATTGATAGGCTTAGTTAAAGACACTCACAAATGAATTATTCATGATTTAGATATAATAGATTTTATCTAACTATTTACGATCAATTCTTCAATTGTAAATAATTATATTTAACGTGACATCGTTTAACTTATTTTGTCAATTTAAGTTATTAAGATAGAATTCATGAATAATTTTGAATTAAATTAAATATATGAACAATGCCATCTTAAGGGGGTGTGGAGTCTCCCATAGCAAGCGTCCACTACGGGAATTAGACCTATTGTCCGAGGACGACAGACTTTTGTTTAAAATCCGGAAGCCATACTCCGATTTGGTGAATGGTGAGGTACTAACTTCCGATCCTACGCAGTCGATTAAAATCGACAAGTCCCATCGTCTAGGTGCCACGGTGTTTGTGTGTTATCTTTTATGTTGTGATTTGGTTACATGTCTAATAAGTGAAATTAAATCACAAATGATTTGATTTAGTTAATTATTTTAATTGAATTAAATCTCCTCAGTTGTATATAAAATTATGATTTGATTTGGGAGACTTGTATATGTGATTTGACCGGTTAAGCTTATCTGAATATGATCTGATTTGTCTTGCAAGTCATTTAGTTAATTGAGAATTTTTGTAGATACATCCAATATCTGATTTATATCGTGATTTATATTCTTTGAGTTTATGCTATATGTTTATAATCTATTAAAATTGTGATATGTTTAGTATTATTATGTGATTTACAAAAATTATCATGTCGTACGCATGTTATTAGTTTTGATGCCTACCGAGTCTTTGGACTCACACATGTTATTTAACTATTTTTCAGGAAGCTATTACATACACAGTTTTGACTCCACGTGAAGTAGGTCAGAGAGTGATCATGGAGATATTTTGAATTTCGCTGCATAGGACAAGTAGATTTAGTTTCTTTTTGTTTAATGAATGTTAATATGACTTTCGGTCTGAGAGACGTAGAACATGGATGATTATGTGTTTATGTTTATGTAAATGGTATGGTTGTGCTATTGAAATATGCGATGATTCGACATTTAGTGTCTTACAGATTTTTCAGCTCATAACATTTATGTATGATGTGACGTCTCAAAATTGGATATCTGATCTCGTGAACGAGACGTCACATGACCTATAGACACCGTGGACAAAAAAATGAGATATGCCACATCGGCAATAACACAGCGTGGCTTGTTTTGTCGTGGGAGACATCAAGAACGTGTCCAGGGTCATATCTATTATAACGAAGAAAAAAAGATCTAGTGCATGAATCACTTGTACAATTGATCTCACGAATTCATCGTACGTATTTGGACATCAATCCTTACAAATCCAGAATTTTTTTGAACCCTAATAATAATTTTAAGTTTGAGATGATCACCAAAGAACAAAATCGCACTTACCCTACAATATTACATGAGGGGATTGTTGGTTAGTAAACATCTTGAAACCCATGACATCCCCATTTTAGAGAGGTAAAGGATATTTGGAATTTTGGTTACTCAGAATTTGATACCTCTAGATGAGGCCGAGGAGAGGGTATTTTGGGACTTGGGATTTGGACCTACCGTGTAGAGAAATTGGTCAATGGATCAGAAAGTATCTTGAATGTCTAAATTTAAAGTAGTCCTCGATTTATTTTTCATTTTAAGATGAATACTAGTGTGCCGATTTATTTTTAATTTCAAGATGAGCTGTTTGATCTTTCCACTGGACAACTTATTTTAAAAATACTTTAAGGAATTCATAGAGCTAAAAATACTTAAGGGGATATGCTAAAGGTATTTTACAAAGAAGTTATCTGATGAAAAGGTTGGAGGCCCCCAATGCATGTGCTATATATACAATAATTTTGATATTTTATGACGTGTTAAAAATGCATTCGGTAGCCGTTCTAACATCACATCCTATTTTAAACGTGGTTCAAGGTGATCTTGTTGGCCCATTAAGTGAGTCCCGTCGGCCAATGCAGGATAACCTCTTGATGGAGCAAGCTCGCTGGGCCCTTTTTTGGGATTGACTAGGTCCATTTTAAAGTCCCATGACAATCATATATGATGAGAATGGTTTTCTGTACACCATGGGTCTGCAATGTCTTTATTTTTTTTTTGAAAATTTTTTGGAGAGGCCCCCAAGATACCTTAACTTAGAGTACAAGCTACGTCACCATCCGATTATCTAAAAAATAAAAAATAAAAAAATAAAACATATCAATTTTTAAAAGAATGGATCCCAACACTATTCGTTCAATCTGATTTTTTATATTTTTTTTCTAGATAATTTATTGGTGACGTGACTTACACCTTAAGTTACGATATCTTGGGGGTTACTCTAAGAAACTTTTTAAAAAAATTTAAGGATATTACGCACCCATAGTATGCAACGGGCCTTTCTCGTAGTGTTTTGACAGTAATTGATGTTGACAGAATCTTTCAGAAATGTTTTGATTATATATATATATATATATATATATATATATAATGTTACAACTTAAAAGGGCCATTTTGGGCCAAGCTTGTGTGAGGCGCAGTCACGAGGCCTCGACCAAGCCCATACCAAACTCGAGCCAGCATCATATGCTGAGCAATTCGTGCACTGCAGCAAATCCGTCCACGGGGTCTCGTGTGAACCAAATGTGAGGTGGATTCGCAAACTTGCTTTACACCAAGTTCCATCATCTCATGTAGACTAATTATAAGTGAGTTTACAAGTCGACTGAGCACAAGTTACACACATACATGATGTGCCACACATATTAATTACTTCGGAAACTCATATCAATCAAAAAATAAGAAAAAAGAAAATGAGCATTCTACACCGCAACTTTCCTGAGAAAAGTACCAGAGCGAAGAAACTCACGACCAGGTACCCTTCTCTCTACATTTTGCATGCACTGTTACAAATTAATCTACATACGTACAATTATAGGAAATACATACTTACAATCATATAACTGAAGGCTGCTGGGCCTCCACCTCACCCATCCATCTGCATGAAAAAATAAGAATGGTCCAGAAAATTCACAAAAAAAAAGACAAAGTTCGCATGTACTCGTAGTACAATATATCGAACACTCGCGAATGAATCTATATACTGTAGACTTGCAATTACGTTTGATTTACAATACGGACACTTGTCTAGGATTTGTTTTATTTTTAACAGGAAGAGGCTACATACACGGTAAATTTGGTAGGATGTATTGGATTCCGCATTGCCCGTAACGTGCATTATTAGCGTACTCGTTGCCCCCGGCCATGGCGACAGTCATGGGCCATCGGCACCCGCGAGATCGACACCATGGGCCATCAGAGTCAAGAAACAACGGCAACGTGGTCCCCGACGCCCGATCTCGCCGCTGGCAGCTCCTGCGGTCCACAGACGTGTGGCTTCTTGGGCTTCCAGTCGGCGGGGCATGGAGACAGAGGAGCTGGACCAGTCAATGGGACGTTGATATTTTTGCATCATGCCTCTCTACATCTGCTAGACATTGGATGGACGGCAGTAGTACGTACGATTCCTTTGTTGTTGTCCGATAAGGCGAAAGATTTAGAGGGACGGAGTCCCTTTCTATGTATATAGTGCAGGTACTGATGTTCGGTGTGGATCTAAAAACTACGAAAAATACTTTAAGATATCGCTTTCAGTTCTTTTTTTGGGTGCTTGATATGTTGTAGATTGTATTTTTAAAACATGGCCAATGATCGTGACACACTTTTTTTTTAAAGTTTTATTTGTCTTGTCACACTAAAACTACCGAAATTTAAAATCTAAGGTGATTTTAAAACTGATACAGAATCGAAGCATATGACATTTTACTGCATATCCAATAATACCCTCTATGGGTACAAGAAATGGCAGGGAATTCTGGGCTTGCTGCTCACATGTACGAGACACTTGCCTACACAGAACCTTATTCTTTACTGCTCACAACTAAAATCTCTATGGCTATCTTTTATCAGTAACTTACTGAGACTGCATTCGGTAGGGATTGTGTGTCGAGCAGATTATGAAGAATTCAAATTTTACATAAAATTTAAAAATATGTGAATTTTTTATTTAAAAATAAGAGTTCAAAATCTCATTTGATAACACACCCAACTGTGAATAAATTTTGTATGGATTTGTCTAAAAAACATATACTCTTTGCATTCAAATTTCATTTTTTATGGATGTTATTATCCATTCACCTATTTTTAGAAAATTTTCCTCTATTCCAATGATTGGAATCCATTGTAATAATTGAAAAGCTCGTAAAAAAGAGTTTTTTGAGATTTTTCACTCCCTCCACTTTTTGAGTCTATATCCCTCCTGCTCACCAAAATCCACTTTTTCACGTACACCGAGAGATAGTGGTTTGTTTGGTAGCGATCATATCATGTTAGGGATTCTAATAATTAGAATCCCGGCCCTTCTACAATCTCTACCAAACACAGCCTAAGTCATTGTAAAAGGTACCTAGAAATTAGGAAATGGGGCCTTTTAAACAATATTTTGAAAATTAGATTGGTGATCGAACCGAAGAAGTCTTCGATCTAATCTATCTCTATTGCAATCGTGAGCTCAGGGTCCCTTGCCCCTTCAGGTTATGTGCTGAATCTGACTGATTGTCAGTCATTATCTTTACCGGTTGGATTTGGACCGAGACTGTATTCGGTAGGGATTGTGTGTGTTGAGTAGATCACGAAGAATTCAAATTGTACATAAAATTTAAAAATATGTGAATTTTTTGTTTAAAAATAAGAGTTCGAAATCTCATTTGATAACACACCAACGTGTGAATAGATTTTGTATGCATTTGTCTAAAAAATCTCTGCCTTTTACATTCAAATTTTAAATTTTATGGATGTTATTATCCATTCACCTACTTTAAGAAAATTTTCCCCTATTCCAATGAAGTTAGGATCTTTTTCTTGGGACTGACCCTATGGTCTTTGCCCTGTGATTTTTTGTAACGGCGTTGAGCCCCCAGTTTAACCTGCTCTTAAAAAATAATATCAATAGCTTAAGACTGGTGTTTGCACTTGGCCACTTTATTCGATTAAATACATTAGATTATACACATCTGTATCTATATTTTAACATAAAAGTTACTATGGTGTGTGTATTTTGTGATTAAGCGATGAGTTTTGAGTCCAAAGCTTATGAGTTTCATAATATTTTGAAAAAAATGATATAATATTTTGTCTTTGAACCAGATCGGACCATACTAAAATAGTCATTCTTTATGTGATTCATGTGGTTTTTATTTTTTTTGATCTTTTAATTAATGAAACAAACCAGAGTGGCAGCCAGTTTTGAATTTTGCGGTCCAACTGACTGCTCCGGTCCAGTTTTAAAAACACTGCTTTTAACTTTTTATTTCCCCACCAGTACGTACTCCTCGTGGAAAAATAGGTCCCAGGCTCTCTCTCTCTCTCTCTCTCTCTCTCTCTCTCTCTCTCTCTCTCTCTCTCTCTCTCTCTCTCTCTCTTGTTGGACTCTCACCAATATATGTCTTGTATCATATGTTATAATGCAAACATGTGTTCTTATTTTTCGATCTTTTTTCTGCAAGGTTCGCAAATACATATTGTTTTCTTTTCAGGAAAATAATTTCGATATTTTTCACTTTTTAGTGAAATATCTCCTGTACGTGAATCTTAATGTTCACAAAAAAATTGAAAACATAAACACCCACAACTACAAAAATTAAGTACCTGTGGGGTTGGGGTGGGGGGTGGTGGAGATTATCCCCGATCATACTCAGAAGAATCATGCATGCTTTGTTGGATGATCCCCTGATCACAGTCTTTTGTAAAAAATTTTACTGGAAATTACTATTCATTAAGCCGCATCGTTAGGGCAGCATGAACAGTAATCCCCCGTGCTCTGTCTTGCCGCCTCATTCCCTGCACGGATTAATTAGAGATAGAGAAAGTACGGGTAACCGCGTGCACTGTCTCAAATGCGCAGGGTAAATCACATGCAAGTCCCCGAAACCGCGTTTGCACATGGCACTCGTGCATTGACACGCTTCAAACTGTTGGACAGACTCGGGTGAGGGTTGCCACGCACGGCCAGGTCGGTGCCCCCGACATGTGCGCACATGCAACCTTGCCCCATGCCGACTGCGTCCTTTGAGAACCACTGACCCAGTCACATACAACCACCCAGAGAGAGAGAGAGAGAGAGTTGCATCTGATGATCACATTGGATGAGCAGTTCATTCGATCACCTAGGCTTTATTAGTTTATATGAAATAGAGTCCATCTCAAATTGACGTCTAGGACATTGATAAAGTACATGTTGTTTCATCATGCATGTAGATCAATCGCAGTCATAACTAGAGCGGTCATACGTATATACAGTGTATATATACGGTATACATGTTATACCCAATGGGATTTCACGAGGGATATATAAGAGGTTGGGGGGGGGGGGGTGGGAGGGTGGAGAGAGCGTTGAATAGTTGCATGTTATATATGGCTGTGGGGAATGCTGCTACCGAGCTGGTCATCTTATTAGATTGTTACTTCCAACCTTCTATTCTTCGAGAGGAGACGCTATAGCTTTTGTTTGCATGCGCTTTAATGCCGCGTAGATCTGCATCACGTGCCGCGCTTTGCTAGCTGCCAGCCAGCACTAGATCGCGCTCGCTTCCGCTCTGGCACGCTGCGCAAGAGAATACTAAACGGCAGGGTTTCACATGGTTCTGCTCGTCCGGCATTGGATGATCAGGGTTTATATAGTTATGCGGCAAACCCTAATCTCCGATCCCTGTGAGGTGGGTGATATAAAAATGTTTAGGAATGCAGCAGGTTGCAGCATTGATAACAAACTGATTCACGGGTCTTTGACGTGACTAACCCAACAATACAAAGGTTTTAACGTAAACTACACCAATTAAGGCTGCACTCGCCCAGATGACACCTGCCTGCCGGCTTGACCGGGTCCTCGACGCGACTAACCCATCACAACAAAACAGGATTTAAAGACTCCCCATTTGACTCAATCATGTGCATGCATGGTGGGGACTTTGGTCCCCCCCCACCCCCACCGCCACCCTCTACTTTAAAAGGGCAGTATTAATCAAAGACCGCCCAGCCGATCTGAAAATGTGAAACCGCCGAACAAGTTTAAAAAGCTTCGGATTCCATGCTCGATGCACTTGTTTTATAATAATAAGCTCTCTCTCTCGACCTAACTTTGTGTCAATATATGTTTGGTTCGCTACAAAATATTCTAATGCTTCTCACTGAACTATCTCATCATGGAAGAACATGATCCCATCCGAGCGATGTAGGGACGTTCCAGGCACAATAAAAGAAACCACAGGGATCTCGAGAAGTGTGTGTGGATGACCATGGAGGCCACTACGTGGTAGTTAATGGTACTAGGTTGTTGCCCATGACAAGGGCATGCCTGCCCCACCCCACCCCACGTACACCGGCCCGGAAGGTTAGGTGCAACAGCACAGCATATCATCTATAAGAAAGAAAAGGAGAAAGATTCCTTCGGGAAGTATTACTTTGGACATGCGACGTTTGGTATTTGTTTATTAAAAGGATAATATTGATATGTACGTTTTGAAGATTTATTTTTTTTTGAGATACTTTCGACGTATCATATCAATCGATGTGGATTAATAAGAAGCCATATATATTCCATGGTACGTACAACATCAAAATAATGTAGCTAGCAAGCAATCCAATGTGTCACCGATTCTTAATTTCTTCTTCCCAAGCCGCTGCAAAATTAACACCATCTCAACTGGGGTCTGGGTCACCCCTTGGCACAATTAATTGAAGCAAGGTGTACGTACGTGATGCCCCACCTTGCAGTACTGGGGGGATTAGCTAGACAATTAACTAATGGGGTTGTTTTAACACACATCATTAACATTTAGAGAACTGATAATGACCACAAGACCCCAAGTTAATTTGGGCGCCGACAAAATGATATTTCTGTAGATGTTGCAGATAGTGGATGTTTCCGCAGGGGTTGAAGGAGGGGGTGCAAGGAAAATGACTTGTCATCATATATATCTCGGTTTTCAGTAAATGCATCGTATATATATATATCAAGGTGGGAAATCTATAGCTAGAGCCTTATTAATTTGTATTGAGAGAAACTAGTAGATCTGACAAAATCAAGACCAGTAAATTAATGACTTTGATCGTCTAAAGCGAGTGACTTATCTCGATCAGCCGTCCAATCTTTCTTAAAAGATTACATAATTTAAAACATCCTTTTAACTATTAATTACTCGAGCAGATATATACCTCATTTCAGGAAGGCCGTTTCCGGGAACGGTCAGGAATTAATGTTCTTGGCAACGCGGATGCTACAGTAAAGGGATCTGGACCGGGGAGGTGCAATAATTTGGAGGTGGGGGACCTTGCATCCCTGACTCGCTCTAACTCGGAGTCTTTAGTTTGTTAGTGTATGCTATTGGTCGAAAAGAAAGCAAGTGCCCCCAGGTGATGAGGTCAGTGGGGGTGGCGCCGTCGTCTCGCACATTTCCGAGTGGCCACTAGCTGGATTGTGGATCTGCTGGCAGGCTCCGAATTAAAGCTGTCGAGAATGCTGGACGATTCTGTGTTTTATATTTTTAGATTTCCATTTTTTTTGCACACATTACATGGACTCGAGGAGTGAGTTGGACGATTCTGTGTTGCATTGATAACAACGAGTTTGTAAATTCGATTTTTCTCCATGACATTGTGGTTCTGCATTCGTACATACGTCATAGTGTCCTCACTCATATATAGGTGGTTATTTAACTTTGGCCTTGACAGGATCACTTGAAGATTTTACAAAGTCTATCCCTTAATTACCTACGATAAAGATGAGTTTATGACAGTCACAAAGAAACACATATATATATGTTTGTATATTAATGTTATAAAAACTACACATTTTGGTTGTTGTAAAAAGTATAATTACAGTTAACGTCCTATTTCTTGGTAAGCGCCGTTCGAGTAGACAATATACATGTGTACATCTGACGTATATATAATGTAAGTATTAATTACTGGATGCTAAGATTACAAAAATGTAAACATGCGTTGGTTTAGAGGGTTTATTTATTGTTAATAAAATTCGAGCAATCTATGCAACCGTCACATGGGCTGAGTTTGGGGACGTATCTTTGCACAAGCGGAAGCGGTTGACTCACGTAGCATCGTGAAAATTGAGAGTAAGCTACTAGAATCTACCCTGTAAGATTCACACTCCAAGACCCAATGATAATGGTGATTTTCTTCTCGAAGTCGTAGTCGAGATGAGCGTGAGATAACGGCTCTCCCATGGGGACAATATGCGCGGCCTCACCTTGACAAGGTGAGACGGTCTTCTCCTCGATCCTCCACACAGCGGATAGAGGGAGGGAGATGGAAAAGACAACTCGAGGGAGAGGGGGAGCAAGCCGTGGCCTTGGGGTTGCGGTTCTCTCTCTCACACACGGAGCAAGACCGGGCGCGGCCTTACTCTCCCTCTCTCTCTCTCTCACACACACACACTCTAGCAACAGCACAGGGAAGGAGAGCGGCACAAGGAGGGAGCCACGACCCCGACAATAGTTAGCAAGGGCCGACATGACAACGGGTGGCAGCGATGGGAGTAGGGAGAGGAAGAAGGGGGGGTGCAACTCTCTCTTATCGCTTCTCCCGGGCATAGCCAAGCATTGGTGCCCCCCTCTCCCCTGCCCTCTTATTTATAGAGAGCCAAGGGCCAGCCTCCCCCCTCCAAACATGGAAGGTAAAGTCCAGGAACAACTTGGACATGGAGAGGCAAAGAGAGGTAGGAAGCCCAAGTGAGAAAGTACTCAGGGATGGAAAGGTTTCCATCCCATGACTTCCACTCCTTGTGCAACTAGGAGAAGAAGGAGAGGAGGAGGAAGAGGTGACCCAGGGAGGCAAGCCTCCCTTTCCTTTTCAACCTGTATTGTGTCCATGCACATGCAGTGGTCGTCCTCCCACCTACCCAGTAAACATGGATTGTAGGCCCATTTAATAACAATTATGAAAATGTAGAGAGAGAAAAGAGGGGAGGGTGGATTTCTCAACGCCACTCAATCTTAGAGGTTGAGGGTGTAAGATCCCTTTCAACCCACCAATTAGATGGAAAGGAATAATAATCGCTTTCTGATTTAAAATTTGAGGACCACACACTACACACTCTCATGCTAGAAACAAAAACCACTACCAAGCAAGTTATTCTCGATATCTTGACCCTTATATATTATTCTTTCGGTTTTCACGCTTTCTTCCCTCACATCACATGTGTGAGGGAACGTTTGTACAACTCCTCACTTTGCTTCGCTTCTTATGAGGCATTTACTAGTGCATTTTCATGTGATCCGCCACGCCAAGTTGCCAACGGCCCGCGACACCCTCACCCGACGTGTTCTAAAACCTCTCTTTTGCTCCAATTAATAAAATTTCAAGATGGGTCCACCAACACTGCGTTTGGAAACATGCATTGCAGTGAGATTTCGGATTGAAATCCCCCGACAACATATAAATGTTTTAAACACACTCAAATCATCTCAGCTTTTGTGGAATGAAGATCCATGCAATAGAAGAAAGATAGAGAGGCAAAAAGATTTGCTTGCAAGTATGAAGAAACTGTCTGAGACTAGTTTTTCCTCCAAAAGTAGATTTTGAGAACAATTCATAAACCAGTAACAATTTCAATGAGCCCTACTTCTAAAATGAATTTCTAGTTATACAAATGTCTTTCTTGTGCATCTTAGTTAGTCCTTTTTCTTACATTTTTAGAGCCGTATATTACGCAATAAAAATACTTTCCATGAATTTTTTAAAGGCTTAGCAAAGAGGTCATTAACTAGGCCAACGACAAGGGCCATATTGCCTCGAATAGTATAAACACATTCAGATTGTGCTTCAAGTTAACCTTTCTGCTAAGAGGTCATTAACTAGCTAGGCCAAGACAGTATAAACAAAGATAGTGCTTTAGAGAGAGAGAGAGAGAGAGAGAGGAGTCTCATAGTGCGACCAAGGGCGTCTGTGTGCTATCTGATCACACTGTAGCACAAGCCCTCTGATCTTAATCGAACGGCCAATTTCAGAAAACGCGCACACATTGAGTTCCTGGCACCTTGCACCTCCCCTAAAGCTGGAAATGTAAAAGATTTTTGTTTGTTTTTGTTTTTACTTTACATCTGAGCCAATCGATCAAGATCAGACGGATATTGCTACCGTACAATCAAGTCGCACAGATGCCCTTGGCCACACTATAGCTATCTATCTATCTATCTATCTATCTATCTATCTACATGTGTATAACTGTTGTCATAATTATGAAAGTATCTTTACAGGTTGTTTAGCTCTATCTATGATTCAAACCAAATGTCTAATTCTTGACATAGTGTCAATTGTTTAAAATTATCTCGGCTAGGTATTTGGCCTTACCTGCGCGCCTTAAGTTAATCTTAATTAGTTGGGCAATCCAATTAGACGACGGCAAATGTTTAATTAGGTCATGCATGTATATACACGACCTCTAAATTATAATATGATTAGACTTAACCACGATGATCATGGTGGTGATGTTTAAAAAGTCAATAAAAATAAAATGATCTCTTTTGAAAATCTCAGTGAACTTGAATTTAAATCTTGAATCTTTCGTTGCAAATTCAATCCAAACACGATGAACAATAATTTTTTAAAAAGGCCCTTCCGTGGTGCTCCTGACGCTGTTGGGCAATCTATAGAATGATAGCATTGATGAAACTTTCTGACGTCGCGTACGTACGCATCTTCACAGATGGCCGACGATTATTCGTATGTCGTACGTACCCAAAGCCTGCAGCAGTCCTTGTTTATCATGGGGTGCAAAAAGTTCAGTCCAGCATTCATTTACTGTCTAATTTCGTGTTGCTTGGTGTGTTATCACATGATAAAATATTACTAAAGACATTTTCTTACAATTATATTTTTTAACACATGCATGGTCGTTTCAACCTACGTTATTGCTTTTTCTCCATATTTGATTTGCAACCAAAATCTGAGAATCTTAGATTTGAAAGGCTGCCGCAATGTACAACACACTGAGCGACACCTTCGCTGACAAAAGTTTCAAGGGTTCTGATTTGTTACACCAAAATGAAATAATATATTTTGAATTTGATAAGGACAAATTAAGTTTATGATTGAATTTCTAACATGTTGCAATATGAAAAAGGGATATTTTAGACATTTTTGTGGTGTGTCACAGAGGAGTTAATTAATTAGACATACGTGTTAATCAGTAAGTCATTTTCAAAGTTTAAATATGAACATCTTTGATAACTATTTTTAGTCATTTCTTAGACAAGTTAGTTAATTCTTTTGCATATATACGTAATAATTATTTCGGACTAAAGATCTACTGTGAAATTTTTCTTGAGAAATGTTTAGTGCAATATATACATTAAAATTACTCACTAGTGTAATATTTATTTTTTAAATTTATTTTAATGACTTCCACTCTAAGTTATCTGCGTGTGAATGTCACGTCATCGAATGACGTGACGTGAAAGTTAAAGAAAAATAAAAATTGAACTATATGAATAATAAAAAATAATATTTTTCTCTATTAAGCGGAAGATAAATTTATTTTTATTTAATTTTCACGTCATATCCACTGACGACGTGACACTCGAGTCTAAATAACTTGAGATAAAAATCACTTTAAAATTTAAAAAATAAATATTATATTTATTACACCGACGAGTGTAATTAAAACGTGTGTTTCACTAAGTATTTCTCATTTTTTATTTGTTTGCAGGCAATACAATTCCCACTTACTGTGGATGCAACGGGAATTGGATCTATCACCCTGTCAAAGATACACGTTAGTGATGATGTTATAATGCTAACGAGGGCAGCCTCAAAGCCGTGATGCGACCAGTCCTGTCAATGTGGACGTGCTAGGGATTCTACACATTCTGTTAAGCAACTTGCTAAAACCAGAAAAAAAAAAACGACTGCGACTCCACAAGAAATGACAAGTATGTCATGTGCCAATGCGTGCCGACCAAAGCGATGCACATTTGATAAATAGGCACAATTACATATATCTATGGTTCAATCATCAATGGCTGGATGCTCTAGGACCACGCACCCCCCCAGCATCTCACCAACTCGGGGGGATGGGACTGGTGATGGTGTGAACCGAATTCCGACGACCACCCTCATTTTGTCAGGACCCGTTGATCGAGTAGCCAGCCTTGGTTTGCTAATTTCTGGAATGCCTCTACAGTAGAGTTGAAAGAAATTTGGATCCACGACTATTATATATTACGTGGAGTCTTTCAGACGTTTTCGCAGTGTAGAATAGTATCGATCGATCGATCGACCCACTCTTAGATCGGTCTGTAACCTCTTCATAAATGTTGACCCATCGCTTTTAAAACATTGGGTTGGTTTACAGGACAATATTTCTATATATACAATATGTATCATGTTCAAGTAATTTCACACTCTACTGCATAAGTGGCATACTAATCCAGTCAGTAAAGCCCGTCGATCCACTCCCTTTCTCGGACTGTTTTGCATCCCCCCCCCTTTTGGAAATGTTATTGGAAATGAAGGATCCTTAATTGTGATCCATATAGTGGTGGAAATTTAGATATGCTTTGTTGTGTACACTTAATTTTGTAGTAAAAGATGGAGCGAGGAGATAGGGACGGAGGTGAGGTGAGTTCCGAGCGATCGGGCCTAGTTTTGAAGCGGATGGTCGAGTGCCTGGTGGTCGGGTGTAATTAAGCCTAGCTTCCATGCTAAGTGGGGAGAACTGGAGAGGAGGAATGTTCCGAGAAGTCGCTGGTCACCTGGAGCCGAGTCACTCTTATATGGGAAAATAGAAGTTCTCATCTGTGACGCGGACGGCGTCGGGGGAAAGGATCGACGGCAACTCCGATATCACGAATATGACGGATAACTTGTTACCTCGCGCAGCTCGACCTCACGCCAGACGGTCTCACACCGGGGGACACACTCACACTCACAAAGAGAATGAGGGATGGAAATGCAAGAGGGGAAGCTCTCTCAAGTACAAACCCAAAGCTTTCATTCAAATCATCATATGAAAACACATTCTCTAGCCCCCTTTATATAGGAGGGGGGGCTATGACAACCATACCCTATGACTTCACCTAATATCATATATGTCCTTAGCCTAATAAAATAAAGCCCACAAATCCACTATTGACTTTGTGGGTTTAATAAAATTAAAATATACACATGTCTTTTGACTAGAAGGCGAATACATACAAACACATATACACATACACAATACACATAAATGAAATACATACGCAATATAATATCGTAGCCACAAGCCGAGTCTTCAAGAAGTCGGATCTCCGAGCCATAAGCTCGGTACAGTCGGGGCGGTGCGGCGTCGACTCCGAGTAGTGGGCCCGGTGTCCCCACAAACCCTCCCGGGACGGTTGGAACTCGACTCCGTCGAGTAAGGGGGGACACGGCTGTGGTAGTGCTCCAGCAGATCTGGATCGAGACGCTGGAGATCTTCCCGGCTGACCCAGGAATCATCTGATGGTGGGCGGTCTCGCCAGCGGATAAGGTAGCGCTGGTACACCCTGCTCCATGTAGTGGTCACCTGCTCATCCAGTATCCTCTCAATGTGCTCACGCGGTGCTCTCAAGGCTGTGGGACGCACAGGGGTGGGCTCACTCTCAATGGGAGGAGAAGGCTCGAAAGGGTCACTAGGAATTGCTGTGGGTTCCTTGTAGGCCACTAGGTCTGCCACATTAAAAGTCGAGCTAATCTCATATTCGGGAGGTAAGTCCACAACATAGGCATTGGAGCCAATCTTCCGCAGGATAGGGAAGGGACCATCACTACGGGCTTGCAACTTTTTAACGGCTCCCGAGGGGAGTCGTTCGGGTCGGACCCGTACCATAACCAAGTCACCTTCTTGAAATTCATGGTGACGCCTATGCGAATCAGCCAATTTTTTATAAGTCTCATTATTGAGGTTTATTTGCTTACTAATTGACTCATGCAGACTTTTGATATGTTGTGCAAATTTCTCAGCTGTCTTGGATGTTCTAGGCTCGAGGGGAAGGGGAATGAGATCCACATGTTTCCTAGGTTTGTAGCCATGCACGATCTCAAATGGACTCATACCTATGGACCTATTGATGGAGCTGTTGTATGCAAATTCAGCTCTGGGCAAAAGAAGATCACAAGTGCCAAAATGTTCTCCTATAAGATATCTCAACAGATTGCCTAAACTCCTATTGACGACCTCGGTTTGCCCATCAATTTGGGGATGATAGGCAGTGGAAAATTTCAGTTTGGTGCCAACTAGGTGCCAAAGTGTCTTCCAAAAATAGCTAGTGAACCGGACATCCCGGTCAGACACGATGGTTTGGGGGAGACCATGCAGACGCACGACTTCATCAAAGAACAAATGAGCTACTCTAGATGCATCAGATGTTTTGGAACATGCAATGAAGTGGGCCATCTTAGAGAACCTATCAACGACAACAAAGATGGAATCATGCTTGTGAGCAGTGCGTGGTAACCCAAGGATAAAATCCATGCTCACATCAACCCATGGTCGATCAGGGACGGAGAGAGGAGTGTAGAGACCAGTGTTTTGTTTGACCTGTTTGGCCATTGTGCATGTCCTACACTGGGCTACAATCTTGGCCACATCTCTCTTCAGGCCAGGCCAATAGAAGTGCTCCTCCATAGAATGGATGGTCTTGTTGCGGCCAAAGTGACCAGCAAGACCTCCAGCATGTATTTCCCAAATCAGGAAGTCCCGAACAGAAGTCCTCGGGACACAGAGTTGCTACCCTCGAAATAGAAAACCATCATGGAGTAGATAGTCAGAAAAGACTGTCGAGGGTCTAGCGGACAGAGCAGAGTATGCAGGGTTAAAATCAGGACACTCTCCATAGAGTTCCTTCATGCGGTCAAATCCGGTGACCTCTACCCGAACAGTGGAGAGAAGGGAGACCCTTCGACTCAAGGCGTCGGCCACCTTATTGTCCTTTCCAGCCTTATGTTTTAGGACAAAGGTGAAGGACTGGAGGAATTCTACCCACCGACCATGCCTTGGGTTTAAGCCCTTCTGAGAGCTTAGGAATTTCAAAGCCTCGTGGTCCGAGTATAAGACGAACTCTTGTGGTAAGAGATAGTGTCTCCAGTGTTTGAGGGCTTGGACCACGGCATAAAACTTCTTATCATAGGTGGAGTAACGAAGCTTTGCTTCAGAAAGCTTCTCACTGAAATAAGCCACAGGGTGGCTCTCCTGACTAAGCACCCCACCTATTCCTACGCCAGATGCATCACAGGAAAGCTCAAAGACTTTGGAAAAGTCTGGTAGGCGGAGGACAGGGGCTATGGTCATAAGCTCCTTTATGACCAGAAAAGCCTGGGAGGCGGCTTTGGTCCACTCAAAATTCCCCTTACAGATGCAATCCGTAATGGGTGCCATAATGGTGCTAAATCCCTAGATGAAGCGTCTGTAGAAGGTGGCTAGCCCGTGGAAACTATGAACGTCATGGACATTCTGGGGCTCCGGCCAGTCTACTATAGCTCAGACCTTTGATGGGTCCACAGACACTCCTTGACTAGAAACCACAAATCCAATGAGATTGATTTGCTTGCTAATTCCGACGACCACCCTCATTTTGTCAGGACCCGTTGATCGAGTAGCCAGCCTTGGTTTGCTAATTTCTGGAATGCCTCTATAGTAGAGTTGAAAGAAATTTGGATCTACGACTATTATATATTACGTGGAGTCTTTCAGACGTTTTCGCAGTGTAGAATAGTATCGATCGATCGATCGACCCACTCTTAGATCGGTCTGTAACCTCTTCATAAATGTTGACCCATCGCTTTTAAAACATTGGGTTGGTTTACAGGACAATATTTCTATATATACATTATGTATCATGTTCAAGTAATTTGACATTCTACTGCATAAGTGGCATACTAATCCAGTCAGTAAAGCTCGTCGATCCACTCCCTTTCTCGGACTGTTTTGCTTCCCCCCCCCTTTTGGAAATGTTATTGGAAATGAAGGATCCTTAATTGTGATCCATATATATAGTGGTGGAAATTTAGATATGCTTTGTTGTGTACACTTAAATTTGTAGTAGAAGACGGAGCGAGGAGATAGGGACGGAGGTGAGGTGAGTTCCGAGCGATCGGGCCTGGTTTTGAAGCGGATGGTCGAGTGCCCGGTGGTCGGGTGTAATTAAGGCGAGCTTCCATGCTAAGTGGGGAGAGCTGGAGAGGGGGAATGTTCCGAGAAGTCGCTGGTCACCTGGAGCCGAGTCACTCTTATATGGGAAAATAGAAGTTCTCATCTGTGACGCGGACGGCGTCGGGGGAAAGGATCGACGGCAACTCCGATATCACGAACAGGATGGATAACTTGCTACCTCGCGCAGCTCGACCTCACGCCGGACGGTCTCACACCGGGCGACACACTCACACTCACAAAGAGAATGAGGGATGGAAATGCAAGAGGGGAAGCTCTCTCAAGTACAAACCCAAAGCTTTCATTCAAATCATCATATGAAAACACATTCTCTAGCCCCCTTTATATAGGAGGGGGGGCTACGACAACCATACCCTATGACTTCACTTAATATCATATATGTAATATCCCGGACCTTTCGGATCCTTCTTCGTGGGTCCCGGATCTGGTTTTCGGAGCGTCCGACTCCGTTGTGTCCGAAATTTCGTTTCGGACATCTTTCGTGTTCGGATCGGCGCGATCCGGAGTCGTTCCGGAGGCCCGGAGGCGTTCCGCGGTTTTTCCGCGCGTGTTTTCCGATTTCCGGTGTGTGTTTCGGCTTTTTCTTCGGACGCTCGCTGCGGGTGAACCGGGCGGTTCCCCGAGGCACGAGTGGTACCGTTGCGATCGGTGCGTTCCGAGGATTCCGGAAATGTATTTTTCTAATTTTCGATATTTTTCCGAAAATCGGATTTTCTATATATTCCCATTTTCTTTTCTTTTCTTTTTCTTCTTTTCTCTTTTCTTCTTCTTCCTTCCTCTCTCTCCCTCACGCGACCGTGGCCGGCTCTCCCTCTCCTTCTCTCCCGTTCGACCGTGCCGACCCCCGTTCCGGCTGCAGACGGCGGCGGTGCGACGGCGCGAGGACGTGGGTGACGTGGTGGCGATCGTGCGGGCATACGGCGAGCGTGGGAAGCGTGGGGAGGCGAGATTCTAACGGCGTTCTTCGCGACTTCGAGCTCGGATCGGAGCGTTTCGTCGCGGACCGGAGGTAGGGTGACGTTCCTTAGCCTCATGTCTTCCTTCCCCGTGAGTTTCAGCTCGAGACGAGGTCGAGAGGGGTTTATTTTGAGCCGGGAAGGGTTGATCATGCCGCGGGGTGAGTTCGTCCGATCCATCGTTTTGAGCCCCGATTTCGCGGTTTAAGGGCGTAGGAGCATGCTAGGGGGCTTGGGGTTTCTTCTCCCGCCATTTCCCCCCTCCGTGGGGTTGTTTTGAGGCCGATTGGGCGTTTCCGGTGAGATTCGCCATTTTCTCGCCGGTGAGCGATGTGCGGTCGAACCAGTGGCCGCACAACCCCTATGCGGTTCCGTTCGGACCGTTCATCGGCTCGGCGCGCTTTGGGTGAGGCTTGGCGCGCAGTGGGCTTGGGCGGTCTATCGTGGGACCGCATATCCTAATGTGCGGCCCCACAGCTACCGCCCAACCCTAAGGGTTTTGACCGTCGGTTGTGACCGTTGTGCAGTGCTCTGGGATGTGCGGCCAGGAGCTGACCGCATAACCCCTTGCACGGCCAGGTGCTGGCCGTACATTCCCTGGCGCTATGGTTGGATGTGCGGTCTGGACCTGACCGCACAACACCTGAACGGCTAAGCCGTAGCCGCTCTTCCCCAAGTGCGGCTAAGGACTAACCGTCCAGGCTTTTTACCGTTGGGAGACGAGCGGCCAGGAGGTGACCGTTCCTCACCCACGTGCGGTCAAGAGTTGACCACACATCTGGTTGCACGGTCATGTGTTGGCCGTTTATCTGTCGTTTGGACCCTGGGTGGAACGGTCCTGATCTGACCGTTCGAATGCTTGTGCGGTCCCTGTGTGACCGTACTTCCATGGGCGGCCCATTGTGGACCGTTCAAGGGTACAGGTTGCGTCGGCGGGTCTCTCGTCGTACAGAGTGTACCGGGAGATGTTGTTGTCGGGCTTGGACGTTGTTTTCCGTGACTTGAGAGTCTACTCCTTCAGTGACCCTCCACTAGTCGTAGCCCACCAGTACGAGGTGCTGGTCTCACCTGGGAGTGGTGTACGGGCACCCACCTTTCGAGACGGTTTGTGGACCGGTTTCCGTAGGCTCCTCGTCTTAGCCAGAGTCCGGCTGCGGGGGAAAACCGGTCAGAGGGCCAGACCTAGGACGCGTGGTCTGTGTGTGCACACGTGGTTGGGGGCGGTTGGACCCACGTCGACGGGCGTGACCCCAGCTAGTCACTTGTTGTGGTTACTTGTACGGTGTTTGCGCCTCGGGTAGGACCTACCACGTCAGGCGGTTCACCTGCGGTGCGGTGTAAGACGTCAGGGGACGCTACCGGCTGTGCTTCTAGTGGGTGGTACTCCTGTCGAGTACGGAGTGTCAGGCTGTCAGTCGTGTGTTTCCGACCTTCGGGTTTTGACGGTTCGACCGTTGAGTTTCGGTCTTCTCGTACCGTGGCACGTGTGTCGGTTTGCGTGCCGTTAGGGCCTAGTTCTGTAGAGTACAGGGCTTTCCTTTCCGAGGTACTTTCCTACCGCTAGAGTAGTGGTTTCTCGTTTTTCGGGGTAGGGTTCGAGTGATCCCTACTGAGTCTTGTTCCGAGACTCATTCCCTGCGTGTTTTCACCGTGTTTCAGGTGAGACGCCACCTTCGGGGAGCGCGTCAGGAGCGCAGCGTGGTGCGGGTGCCCAGCGGTAGTGCCAGAGGTCAGAGCCGGGGGATGCCCCGTGTAGCTGTACTTTCCTTTCTTGTCACTGTACTAGTCACGGACTACTGTTGTTGTTGTTGTTTTATTGTGGACCATGTAAAATGTTAATTCATTTCCTGCTTAATATTGTAACTGTTTAATTTCTGCAATTATTTGTGATACTTGTGTAGTTTCCACACCATCCTTTTAACCCTTCCGAGTCTTCGGGCTCGTGGGTGGCGGTGCGAGTCTCGGGTTATCGGGCCTTCCCGGTAATCGGATTCTCGGGTCGTTACAGCTGGTATCAGAGCGCGGTTGTGGAATTACATGGGAATCATAGGTAATTGTAGTGGTCCACTAGTCCATGACAATGATGTGCAGGTGACGCTGGCATTGGGCACCGCGTGTTTTAATTCTGACCTTCCGTTTCTGAGTTTTCTGTCTTGTGCTTCAGGAGCGAGGATGGCGCCGAGGAGGAGTTCTCGCTCTCAGCAGGGGCAGTCGGCTGGAGGTCAGGAGATCCAGCAGGAGGTCCAGCAGAGGGACCAGGAGGAGCATAGCAGAGTTCCGGGAGCTACCGAGGCCGCGGATGCTGCGAGAGTTCCGGGGGCCGAGGGTTTTCTCCGTGGCATGTACCATCTCATGGCTCAGCAGTTCGGCGGAGAGGCCGGTGAGGGCTCGTCAGTCAGGGGTGGGCCAGGCCGAGCAGTGAGGGATTTCATGCAGTTCCATCCACCTTACTTTAGCGGCCAGGCAGACCCTGATGCGGCTCGTGATTGGCTTGATGAGATGGAGCGGGTGTTCAGTTCCGCGAAGAGTGCTGCCGAGGACAGAGTGGTGTTAGCCTACAACCAGTTGCAGGGTACGGCTCGGAGGTGGTGGTCTTCTGAGTGGAAGACGTCCTTTCAGCTTCGTCCACTTGAGCAGATCGAGTGGGATGACTTTGTCAGTGCTTTCGAGCGTACGTACTGTCCAGACGTTGTTGCTACGCAGCGGATGCGGGAGTTTCTGGAGCTGGTGCAGGGTGACATGTCCGTGTTGCAGTACAGGGCCCGATTTGTCGAGCTGGGTCGGTATGCACCTCATATCATGGAGCATGAGAGGGTGAGGACCTCGCAGTTTGTGCAGGGCTTGAGGTTGGAGCTGAGGCACCATCTGATCGCGAATGGGGCCACTGATCTCGAGACGGCGTCTCGTGTTGCGATTTCCTTGGAGATGGATATGCAGAGGACTCGAGGACCGATTAGCCAGGGGCAGTCTGTGTCAGGTCGCAGCCAGCAGTCGGCTACTCAGCAGCAGGGTTTCTTTCAGTCTGCGTCGGGTGGTTCAGGAGTACCGGCATCGACAGCTTCAGTGACAGGATCTGCGTCCTTTGGCTCGAAGGTCAAGAAGTTCTTGAAAAAGAACTTCCGTAAGAAGTCCAAGGTATCCGTTCCACCTCTTCTCGATTTCTTATCTCTGCTATTCGAGCCCGTCGATTGCTTGACTCAGGTTGTCAGGGTTTTCTCGCGTCAGTGGTTGTGTCTGACCGGATGGAGCCGGATGTCGAGGACATTGCGGTGGTATGCGAGTTTCCCGATGTTTTTCCTGAGGAGTTGCCTGGATTACCTCCCCAGCGGGAGATCGATTTCGTGATCGAGGTTGTGCCTGGTACGGGACCTTTGGCGAAGGCTCCCTACCGTATGGCCCCCGCTGAGTTGAGGGAGCTGAGGGCACAGTTGCAGGAACTGTTGGCCAAGGGGTATATTCGTCCGAGCTTTTCCCCTTGGGGTGCGCCCGTGTTGTTCGTAAAGAAGAAGGACGGTAGTCTGCGGCTATGCATTGACTATCGGCAGCTGAATGAAGTGACCATTAAGAACAAGTATCCGTTGCCGCGGATTGATGACTTGTTCGACCAGCTGCAGTCTGCGCGAGTGTTCTCGCGGATTGATTTGCGGTCCGGTTACTATCAGCTGAGAATTCGCGAGTCCGATGTGGAGAAGACTGCGTTCAGTACGAGGTACGGGCATTATGAGTTTCTGGTGATGCCGTTCGGGCTCACCAATGCCCCAGCAGCCTTCATGGACTTGATGCAGAGGGTGTTCCACCCGTATTTGGACCAGTTCGTGGTCATTTTCGTGGATGACATCCTTGTTTATTCGCGGTCTGCTGAGGAGCATGCGTACCAATTGGGTGTGGTGCTGCAGACGTTGCGAGATCACCAGTTGTTTGCGAAGCTCAGCAAGTGCGAGTTTTGGCTCAGCGAGGTGCACTTTCTGGGGCATGTGATTTCTGGTGATGGCATTTCCGTGGATCCCGCCAAGGTCGAGGCTGTGATGCAATGGCCGAGGCCGAGGTCGGTGACAGAGATCCGGAGTTTCTTGGGGCTTGCGGGTTATTATCGTCGGTTTATCCAGGATTTTTCCCGCATTGCGACCCCGATGACTAGGCTCACACGGAAGGATGTGCCTTTCGTCTGGTCCGAGGAGTGTGAGCAGTGTTTCAGGGAACTGAAGAGATTGCTCACCTCGGCTCCGGTGTTGGTTTTGCCTTCTGGATCGGGAGGTTTCGTGGTTTGTACAGATGCTTCCGGCGTCGGATTGGGTGCTGTTCTGATGCAGCATGGTAGAGTGGTGGCTTATGCATCTCGGCAGCTAAAGCCCCATGAGGAGAACTACCCTACCCATGATCTTGAGTTGGCGGCAGTGATCTTCGCGCTGAAGATCTGGAGGCATTATCTGTATGGCGAGAAGTTTGAGGTGTTCACTGACCATCAGAGTTTGAGGTATGTGTTCTCGCAGAGAGATCTGAACCTCAGACAAAGGCGTTGGATGGAGTTCATGAAGGACTATGACTTCACCCTGTCTTATCAGCCGGGCAGGATGAATGTCGTCGCCGATGCCTTGAGTCGGAAGGTCGTGATTGGTGCCTTGATGCTGAGGAAGTGGAGGCTCTGGGAACAGGTGCCCGAAGTATCTTTCAGGCTCAAGATTCCCCAGGAGCCAGGGTTGGCAGTGCTTGCGAGTCTGACTGTCACTCCTGCTATCCGTCGTCAGGTGACAGAGGCTCAGCATGCGGACCCTGAGTTGCCCCGGATTCTTGCGATGGCTGATGTGGAGCTCGGCGAGGACGGTGCTGTGAGGTTTCGTGGCAGGCTGTACGTCCCAGCGGAGGAGCAGGTTCGTCGTGCGGTGTTACGCGAGGCTCATGGGAGCAGGTACACTGTGCACCCGGGTGCGACGAAGATGTATCGGAACTTGCGGAGGCAGTTCTGGTGGCCTGGCATGAAGAGAGATGTTGCCGAATTTGTGGCCAGGTGCCTGATCTGTCAGCAGGTGAAGGCAGAGCATCAGCGACCAGGCGGTACTCTCCAGCCCTTGGATGTTCCTGCTTGGAAGTGGGACCATGTGACCACGGATTTTGTGGTGGGGTTGCCCAGGACCCCGACTGGGCAGGACAGTATTTGGTTGCTGGTGGATCGGCTGACGAAGGTGACGCGGTTGCTACCGGTCAAAGTCAGCTGGAGCGTGCCTAAGTTGGCTCGTCTTTATGTGGAGCGGATCGTGCCGTTGCATGGGGTTCCCATTTCGATCGTGTCGGATCGGGATCCGCGCTTCACTTCCGGATTCTGGAGGAGTTTCCAGCGAGCTCTTGGCACGGAGTTGGCATTTAGCTCGGCGTATCATCCACAGTCAGATGGTCAGTCTGAGAGGACCATTCAGACTTTGGAGGACATGCTGAGATCCTGCTGCCTGGAGTGGCAGGGGAGTTGGATTCATCACCTACCGTTGGTGGAGTTTGCCTATAACAACAGCTTCCATTCGAGCATCGGCATGGCTCCTTATGAGGCATTGTATGGGCGTCCTTGTCGGACTCCACTTGATTGGTTTGAGGTGGGTGAGCGTGTTTTGACGGGACCGGAGTTGGTGCAGCAATGTGTGGATGTTGTGCACCTGGTTCGTCAGAACATGTTGGCGGCCCAGAGTCGGCAGAAGAGTTATGCTGACCGTAGGAGGCAGCCCCTCGAGTTCGCCGTGGGCGATCATGTGTTCTTGAGAGTTTCTCCGATGAAGGGGGTGATGCGTTTTGGGCGGCGTGGGAAGCTGAGTCCCCGCTATATTGGTCCTTTCGCGATTGTGGAGCGCATTGGTAAGGTTGCTTACCGGTTGCAGTTACCCTCTGAGTTGGCATCGGTGCATGACGTGTTCCACGTCTCGATGTTGCGGAAGTATATGCCCGATGACTCTCATGTGCTCGAGTTTTCCGTTTGGCCTGAGGTGACTCCAGATCTTTCTCTCCCAGAGTTTCCGATCCGCGTGGAGGATAGGCGAGAGCAGCGCCTGCGGAACAAGGTCATTCCCTTGGTAAAGGTCGTGTGGCAACGACACTCTGGTGGTGAGGCTTCGTGGGAACGTGAGGACGAGATGCGTCAGCAGTTCCCGCACCTGTTTGAGTGAGTCTTCCTCTTCTTTCCCCATTGGGTTGTTCTCAATTTCGAGGACGAAATTCCTTAAGGGGGGAGGGCTGTAATATCCCGGACCTTTCGGATCCTTCTTCGTGGGTCCCGGATCTGGTTTTCGGAGCGTCCGACTCCGTTGTGTCCGAAATTTCGTTTCGGACATCTTTCGTGTTCGGATCGGCGCGATCCGGAGTCGTTCCGGAGGCCCGGAGGCGTTCCGCGGCTTTTCCGCGCGTGTTTTCCGATTTCCGGTGTGTGTTTCGGCTTTTTCTTCGGACGCTCGCTGCGGGTGAACCGGGCGGTTCCCCGAGGCACGAGTGGTACCGTTGCGATCGGTGCGTTCCGAGGATTCCGGAAATGTATTTTTCTAATTTTCGGTATTTTTCCGAAAATCGGATTTTCTATATATTCCCATTTTCTTTTCTTTTCTTTTTCTTCTTTTCTCTTTTCTTCTTCTTCCTTCCTCTCTCTCCCTCACGCGACCGTGGCCGGCTCTCCCTCTCCTTCTCTCCCGTTCGACCGTGCCGACCCCCGTTCCGGCTGCAGACGGCGGCGGTGCGACGGCGCGAGGACGTGGGTGACGTGGTGGCGATCGTGCGGGCATACGGCGAGCGTGGGAAGCGTGGGGAGGCGAGATTCTAACGGCGTTCTTCGCGACTTCGAGCTCGGATCGGAGCGTTTCGTCGCGGACCGGAGGTAGGGTGACGTTCCTTAGCCTCATGTCTTCCTTCCCCGTGAGTTTCAGCTCGAGACGAGGTCGAGAGGGGTTTATTTTGAGCCGGGAAGGGTTGATCATGCCGCGGGGTGAGTTCGTCCGATCCATCGTTTTGAGCCCCGATTTCGCGGTTTAAGGGCGTAGGAGCATGCTAGGGGGCTTGGGGTTTCTTCTCCCGCCATTTCCCCCCTCCGTGGGGTTGTTTTGAGGCCGATTGGGCGTTTCCGGTGAGATTCGCCATTTTCTCGCCGGTGAGCGATGTGCGGTCGAACCAGTGGCCGCACAACCCCTATGCGGTTCCGTTCGGACCGTTCATCGGCTCGGCGCGCTTTGGGTGAGGCTTGGCGCGCAGTGGGCTTGGGCGGTCTATCGTGGGACCGCATATCCTAATGTGCGGCCCCACAGCTACCGCCCAACCCTAAGGGTTTTGACCGTCGGTTGTGACCGTTGTGCAGTGCTCTGGGATGTGCGGCCAGGAGCTGACCGCATAACCCCTTGCACGGCCAGGTGCTGGCCGTACATTCCCTGGCGCTATGGTTGGATGTGCGGTCTGGACCTGACCGCACAACACCTGAACGGCTAAGCCGTAGCCGCTCTTCCCCAAGTGCGGCTAAGGACTAACCGTCCAGGCTTTTTACCGTTGGGAGACGAGCGGCCAGGAGGTGACCGTTCCTCACCCACGTGCGGTCAAGAGTTGACCACACATCTGGTTGCACGGTCATGTGTTGGCCGTTTATCTGTCGTTTGGACCCTGGGTGGAACGGTCCTGATCTGACCGTTCGAATGCTTGTGCGGTCCCTGTGTGACCGTACTTCCATGGGCGGCCCATTGTGGACCGTTCAAGGGTACAGGTTGCGTCGGCGGGTCTCTCGTCGTACAGAGTGTACCGGGAGATGTTGTTGTCGGGCTTGGACGTTGTTTTCCGTGACTTGAGAGTCTACTCCTTCAGTGACCCTCCACTAGTCGTAGCCCACCAGTACGAGGTGCTGGTCTCACCTGGAAGTGGTGTACGGGCACCCACCTTTCGAGACGGTTTGTGGACCGGTTTCCGTAGGCTCCTCGTCTTAGCCAGAGTCCGGCTGCGGGGGAAAACCGGTCAGAGGGCCAGACCTAGGACGCGTGGTCTGTGTGTGCACACGTGGTTGGGGGTGGTTGGACCCACGTCGACGGGCGTGACCCCAGCTAGTCACTTGTTGTGGTTACTTGTACGGTGTTTGCGCCTCGGGTAGGACCTACCACGTCAGGCGGTTCACCTGCGGTGCGGTGTAAGACGTCAGGGGACGCTACCGGCTGTGCTTCTAGTGGGTGGTACTCCTGTCGAGTACGGAGTGTCAGGCTGTCAGTCGTGTGTTTCCGACCTTCGGGTTTTGACGGTTCGACCGTTGAGTTTCGGTCTTCTCGTACCGTGGCACGTGTGTCGGTTTGCGTGCCGTTAGGGCCTAGTTCTGTAGAGTACAGGGCTTTCCTTTCCGAGGTACTTTCCTACCGCTAGAGTAGTGGTTTCTCGTTTTTCGGGGTAGGGTTCGAGTGATCCCTACTGAGTCTTGTTCCGAGACTCATTCCCTGCGTGTTTTCACCGTGTTTCAGGTGAGACGCCACCTTCGGGGAGCGCGTCAGGAGCGCAGCGTGGTGCGGGTGCCCAGCGGTAGTGCCAGAGGTCAGAGCCGGGGGATGCCCCGTGTAGCTGTACTTTCCTTTCTTGTCACTGTACTAGTCACGGACTACTGTTGTTGTTGTTGTTTTATTGTGGACCATGTAAAATGTTAATTCATTTCCTGCTTAATATTGTAACTGTTTAATTTCTGCAATTATTTGTGATACTTGTGTAGTTTCCACACCATCCTTTTAACCCTTCCGAGTCTTCGGGCTCGTGGGTGGCGGTGCGAGTCTCGGGTTATCGGGCCTTCCCGGTAATCGGATTCTCGGGTCGTTACAATATATGTCCTTAGCCTAATAAAATAAAGCCCACCAACCCACTATTGACTTTGTGGGTTTAATAAAATTAAAATACACACGTCTTTTGACTAGAAGACGAATACATACACATAAATACATATACACAATACACACAAATGAAATACATACGCAATATAATACCGTAGCCACAAGCCGAGTCTTCAGGAAGTCGGATCTCCAAACCATAAGCTCGGTGCAGTCGGGGCGGTGCGGCGTCGGTTCCGAGTAGTGGGCCCGGTGTCCCCACCAACCCTCCCGGGGCGGTTGGAACTCGACTCCGTCAAGTAAGGGGGGACACGGCTGTGGTAGTGCTCCAGCAGATCTGGATCGAGACGCTTGAGATCTTCCCGGCTGACCCAGGAATCATCTGATGGTGGGCGGTCTCGCCAGCGGACAAGGTAGCGCTGGTACACCCTGCTCCGTGTAGTGGTCACCTGCTCATCCAGTATCCTCTCAATGTGCTCACGCGGTGCTCTCAAGGCCGTGGGACGCATAGGGGTGGGCTCACTGTCAATGGGAGGAGAAGGCTCGAAAGGGTCACTAAGAATCACTGTGGGTTCCTTGTAGGCCACTAGGTCTGCCACATTAAAAGTCGAGCTAATCCCATATTCGGTAGGTAAGTCCATAACATAGGCATTGGAGCCAATCTTCCGCAGGATAGGGAAGGGACCATCACTACGGGCTTGCAACTTTTTAACGGCGCCCAAGGGGAGTCGTTCGGGCTGGACCCGTACCATAACCAAGTCACATTCTTGAAATTCATGGTGACGCCTATGCGAATCAGCCAGTTTTTTTATAAGTTTCATTACTGAGGTTGATTTGCTTGCTAATCGACTCGTGCAGACTCTTGACATGCCGTGCAAACTCCTCAGCTGACTTGGACACTCTAGACTCGAGGGGAAGGGGAATGAGATCAACAGGTGTCCTAGGTTTGTATCCATGCATGACCTCAAATGGACTCATACCTATGAACCGATTGACCGAACTGTTGTATGCAAATTCGACTCTAGACAAGAGAAGATCCCAAGTGCCAGAATGTTCCCCTACAAGACACCTCAAAAGGTTTCCTAAACTCCTATTGACGACCTCTGTTTGTCCATTGGTTTGTGGGTGATATGTAGTGGAGAATTTAAGTTTGGTGCCAACTATGTGCCAAAGTGTCTTCCATAAGTAACTAGTGAATCGGACATCTCGGTCAGACACGATGGTTTGGGAGAGACCATGCAGACGCACGACCTCATCAAAGAATAAATGGGCTACTCTAGATGCATCAGATGTTTTAGAACATGCAATGAAGTGGGCCATCTTAGAGAACCTATCAACGACAACAAAGATGGAATCATGCTTGTGAGCAGTGCGAGGTAAACCAAGGATAAAATCCATGCTCACATCAACCCATGGTCGATCAGGAACGGGGAGAGGAGTGTAGAGACCAGTGTTCTATTTGACCTGTTTGGCCATTGTGCATGTCCTACACTGGGTAACAATCTTGGCCACATCTTTCTTCAGGCTAGGCCAATAGAATTGCTCCTCCACAGAATGGATGGTCTTGTTGCGGCCAAAGTGACTAGCAAGACCTCCAGCATGCATTTCCCAAATCAGGAAGTCCCGAACAGAAGTCCTCGGGACACAGAGTTGTTGCCCTCGAGATAGAAAACCATCCTGGAGTAGATAGTCAGAAAAGGCTATCGAGGGTCCAGCAGACAGAGCAGAGTAGGCAGGACCAAAATCAGGACACTCTCCATAGAGTTCCTTCATGCGGTCAAATCCGATGACCTCTACCCGAACGATGGAAAGAAGGGAGACCCTTCGACTCAAGGCGTCGGCTACCTTATTCTCTTTTCCAGCCTTATGTTTTAGGACAAAGGTGAAAGACTGGAGGAATTCTACCCACCGACCATGCCTAGGGTTTAAGCCCTTCTGAGAGCTAAGGAATTTCAGAGCCTCGTGGTCCGAATATAAGACAAACTCTTGAGGTAAGAGATAGTGTCTCCAGTGTTTGAGGGCTTAGACCACGACATAGAACTCCTTATCATAGGTGGAATAACGAAGCTCTGCATCAGAAAGCTTCTCACTGAAGTAAACCACAGGATGGCTTTCCTGGCTTAGCACTCCTCCTATTCCTACGCCAGATACATCACAGGATATCTCGAAGACTTTAGAAAAGTCTGGCAGGCGGAGGACAGGGGCTTTGGTCATGAGCTCCTTTATGGCACGAAAAGTCTGGGAGGCGGCTTTGGTCCACTCAAAATTCCCCTTGCAGATACAATCCGTAATGGGTGCCATAATAGTGCTAAAACCTTGAATGAAGCGTCTGTAGAAAGTGGCTAGCCCATGAAAACTTCGAACGTCATGGACATTCTGGGGCTCTGGCCAGTCTACTAAGGTTTGGACCTTGGATTGGTCCACAGATACTCCTTGACTCGATACCACAAATCCAAAGAAAGTGACCCGGTCTGTCATGAATTCACACTTCCTTAGGTTGGCAAACAGGGTTTCTCTCCTCAGAGTCTCTCAGACTTCCCTCAAATGCTGGATGTGGTCCTGAGGGTTATGGCTATAGATGAGAATGTCGTCAAAGTAGACGATAACAAAACGACCAATGAGAGGTCGAAAGATTTCCGTCATAAGCCGCATGAATGTGCTGGGGACATTGGATAGCCCAAACGGCATGACGAGCCACTTATACAGTCCTTCTTTTGTTTTGAAGGCTGTCTTCCATTCATCCCCTGGTCGGATACGGACCTGATGGTAGCCACTTTTCAAGTCAATCTTAGAAAATATAGTGGCTCCGCTCATCATGTCAAGCATGTCATCAAGACGGGGAATGAGAAACCTATACTTGACAGTGATCTTATTGATGGCGCGGCTGTCAACACACATCCGCCAGGTGCCATCCTTCTTGGGTGTGAGCAAGGCAGGGACAGCACATGGGCTCTTGCTCACCCTGAGGAAACCTATTTAGATAAGGTCCTCGACAATCCTTTGGAGCTCAGCATGCTCCTTTGGGTTCAATCGGTAATGGGGAAGGTTGGGTAGGGTGGACCCAGGGACAAGATCAATGGCGTGTTGTACATCACGCATGGGAGGGAGTTGTGAGGGTAAGTACTTAGGGAAGATGTCTTTGAAGTCATGTAGGATTGTCTGGACTTCAGAAGGGATAGAGACTCGGGACTCCTCGGGGTGATGGTGACTACAACAGCCCAGACATGGGCACCTTCGGCAACCTCCATATTAAGCTCACGGACACCTATGAAGTTAAGGCACCTAACCGGGTCATAACCAACCTTAGGGGCCTTGGGAGCATGTGTGATAGGTGTAGGAGGAGAGGGAATGAGAAGTTTCCCTTCAGTGGGAGTCCGAGGACTCTCTTGAACCTTTGGGGTTCCAGTGGGGCTGGATGTGGAACTCTTTCCCGGGGTCACCTTTGGGGTGTCGGGTACAGCTGTATCTTCTTCTCATTGTGTAAGAAGGAACACTGATTGGACCGATCGAATGTAGTAAGGTCTACATCATAGATCCACGGTCGTCCTAGGATGGTGCTACCGACCTTCATTGGCACTACATCGCATAATATTTACCATTGGTAGGACTGGAATTGGATGGGAATGACACATGTAGTGGTGACTGGGATAGACATGTCGTCAACCCAAGTCACGTTGTATGGCCTCGGATGAGGATGGGTAGGTAGACCTAGACGGGAGACAAAGTCTGAAGAGACTGCATTGATACAGCTCCCGTTGTCAAAAATCACATTGCAAGGTTGGGATTTCACCATAATGTATGTTTGGAAGATGGAGGTTCGACGCCAGTCGTCCTCCTGGGGGTGGGTTAGGATGCAGCGAATTACACCTAGTCTTCCCTGGTTTGAACTCTCGATAATTTCTCCCACTTGCATGTACTCGACATGTGATCCATCATACCCTGCATCCATTTCCTCGAACTGGGCGATGAGGTCAGGGTTAGCCTCATACCTCTCTATGAATTCTCCTTCCTGAGGTGGAAGTTCCACAGGCTAGGGGTCGGTGATGACCAAGGCTCGGGTGGGACAGTTGGAGGCAATATGCCCTAGGTTATGGCACCTAAAGCAGTGAACTCCCGAGACAGGGGCTGGTTGGGAGGTGCTAGGGATGGGACCCTTTCCCTTGTCATCTCTCCTCTCAGCTGGTAGAGTATACTCCAGCCTAGGCACAACAGCGGGTGCAGGTAAGGGGTTCCGTGGGAAAGGAGCCGTAGGGGCAACGGCCCGGAGTGGGGTAGCAATAGGGACATAGGAAGTGGAGGGGCCAGGCCTCTCAGAGTAGCGGACCATGGGGTTTCGGGACTCGGGTTGGCGGTGGGTGGGGACCTGAGGTGGGACCACCTTCTGAAACCACTCGACATCCCGAGCAACCTGATAGGCATGCTCGAGAGTGTTAACTTCCTGTAGGAACAGCTTCCGCTGTATACTCTCGTGTAGGCCAGCCCTAAACTGTGAGAGGGTGATGGAGGCATCCTCCATGACTCGACTCCGAAGGAAGAAGTCATCAAATTTGGCGATGTACTCGTCCACGGACTTTCCATCTTGGGTGAGTTTCTGCCATTGGTCTAAAAGACGCTGATGGTAGGAAGGCGGCAGATATTTCTCCCTCAATTTCTCCTTCATTTCTTCCCACGTGCTTATAGCCTCTTCTCGTCTCCTGGCTTGACCTAGGAGTTTCATTTTGGCAAACGTTACCCTTGTAGCAGGGGCCATACGGCGATGTCAGTCGAAATATTGATCCATCTCGATCTCCCAATCAAGGTATGTAGCGGGGTTTAGGGACCCATCAAAACTCGAAACGTCAATTTTGACGTTCCGGAGGATGATATCCTCATCGTCGTGGTCTCTCTCTCGAGGCACACGGGCCTCTTGCTTTCTACCTTGGGGAGCCTGATTCGGACTGACTTGCTCTCTCTCCTCCCTAGGATGGGCTAGGGGATCGCCGTGGCCATTCACTCTTCCTTCCTCTCCCTTCAGTCGATCCTCTAAGGCTCGAATCCTCTCATCTAGTTCCGCTCGTAGTTGGCCTATGGATTCTTCAAAGTGGGCCATGAGATTGTGCTCAAGCTGGACTAGCATAGCAGTCACGCTCTTTTGATCCATGGGTAGTGTTGAGGGGCGCTCTAGACGGCCGGATGAATTCCTAAACCAACGTGGCATGCACGACCTCGGACCTAAATGATGCAGTCATGGGACCGATAATTAGCAAGCTATAGACCCGAATTTTGTTGGCTAATAGGTAAAGGGTCAATTTGAAAGGACCGATCAGGAAGAGTTACTTGCCCGTAGGTGAAGTAGTTGGGGAACTACCTCCTGACAATTAGGGTGCCCTAATGCGACAGTCTAGGGCCTAAGGATGGGTACATACAAGCTCTCGCTTTCCGCCCACAGTGATGCACTCATAAGACAGGCTGCATGGATCAGACTCTCGCTCACTTCGTCACTCGGCAAATGATAAGGATACTAAATAAGCAAGTGATTTGGAGCACGTACCTAGCTAACTGAGAAGTCAAGCTCCGACCGGAGACGAAGGCGAGCGGGGACGTGCGTGTCCGCACGGTGTCGATGAAGCTTCACGGTTACAACGAATTTACTCCACGCAGGGTGGATTTAATTATTACAAACCGCTTAAAGTTTTCTACGCAAGGGAACAAATCAGTCTAATTTCTCCGCGCAGGGAGACTCAGAGGTACCCACGCTCCGTAATTTACGGACCGTCTGTCAGCGACCGGGCGACCTGGGCACCGTCCTAGCCGTCGTTGTGGACCTCGGGCGCCACAATTAAATTAATAGATATAGAATAGATATATGTAAATATATACATAATATTATATATGAAATATATAATATATATATATATATTAACACTTCAATCTTCAATCAACTCCTTTTTGTTGACTTTTCTTTTCAAACCCCTTTTTTTCAACACTTCACCTACTTTCTTTTTTTTCTTTTTTCAAACCGTCACGTATCTCTTTTCAAACTTCTTTTGCCGCTTTTTTTTCTTCTTTTATTTTTCCTCCGCAACTCACGCTGGCAAGCGGCCGCATGTGAAGGTCAACACGGATGCGGGATTCACGTGTTGGCTGGTGCCTTGCTGGCGGGCGGACGGGTGCAAGCGCGCGCGGGCAGACGTCTAGCTGCGTCGCGGGCGGGAGCCGCAAGTGGGCGCGTGCAGGCGCTTGTGTGCATGGCTGGCGGCAATGGCGGTGCTGGGCGCACTGGCCGGACGTGATGGGGAAGACCGTAGGGGGCGAGGCGGCATGGCCGCGGGTGGCCGGGATGGGCGATTGCGGCGACACAAGCGGCGGTGGGCGTGGCCACGGGTGGCCGGGACGGGTGGTGGCGGTGACACAGGCGGCGACCCTGGCGGGTGGCACGGCTACGCGTCCGGCGCCGTTGGGGTGCCGACGGCCACGGGTGGCAGGGACGGAGGGTCTGGGGGCGCCTGCGAGTGCAGGCGTGCCTGCGGCCTGGTGCAGGCGGGGGCTTGAGGCGATCTGGGTGTCGCGGGAGAGAGAGAAAGGGCGGGAGGGAGAGAAAAACGGACAGAGAAAGAGAAAGAGAGAGGGACACGAGGGATAGAGAGAGAGAGAGAAATCAAGAGAGAGAGAATCGGGAGAAAGAGAGAGACAGAGAGAGAAGAGAGAGAGAGAAACAGAAAGGGGGGAGAGAGAATAACGGGAGAGAGAGAAAAAAAGAAATAGAGAGAGAGAGAAACAGAAAGGGGGAGAGAGATTAACAGGAGGGAGAGAGAAAGAGAAATAGAGAGTGAGAAAGAGAGTATGGGAGAGAGAGAAAGAGAAACAGAGAGAGAGGGTGATTAACTGAGAGAGAGAGAGGGAGAAAATAGAGAGAGAGATTCTTTTTTTTTTTCAAATTTTTTTTTCTCTTTTTTTTTCAACTTCCTCAACCGAGATTTTGATGCTTCTCTCCTTCTTTTTTTTTATTTTTTTCTTTCTTTTTTTTTCACTCTAGCAACCTAGAGAGAGAAGAGGAGACGACGGGGACGTTGGGGTCGACGGAGGCGTCGTTGTTAGACTCTGATACCAAATCTGACGTGGACGGTGTCGGAGGTAAGGATCGACGGTAACTCCGATATCACGAACAGGACGGATAACTTACTACATCGTGCAGCTCGGTCTCACGCCGGACGGTCTCACACCGGGCGACACACTCACACTCACAAAGAGAATGAGAGAAGGAAATACAATAGGTGAAGCTCTCTCACGTACAAACCCAAAGCTTTCATTCAAATCATCATATGAAAACACATTCTCTATCCCCCTTTATATAGGAGGGGGGGCTATGATAACCATACCCTATGACTTCACCTAATATCATATATGTCCTTATATAGCCTAATAAAATAAAGCCCACCAACCCACTATTGACTTTGTGGGTTTAATAAAATTAAAATACACGCATGTCTTTTGACAAGAAGACGAATACATACACATAAATACGTATACACAATACACACAAATAAAATACATACGCAATATAATACCGTAGCCACAAGCCGAGTCTTCAGGAAGTCGGATCTCCGAGCCATAAGCTCGGTGCAGTCGGGGCGGTGCAGCGTCGGCTCCGAGTAGTGGGCCCGGTGTCCCCACCAATCTGAGAGGATAAAATTTGAGAGTGTTAGTATTGGTGTGCTACAGGCCAATTTCGGGTCGGGTAGGTCCAATAGTTGTACGATCTTGTTCATTATTAATAAAGTGGTATTTGAGCGTAAATATGCGATTATGTATTACTTTACGATGTCCCTAGGATATGTGGTTGTAAAGTCAACTCGAGATGGGATCTCGATTATGAGACTGACTTTACATGAACACATACCTTAAACTGTTCATGGTTGGAGGGTAATCACTCGGGGACTTTGATTACCTATTAAATCAGTACACATGATGTGTTGTGGACCAGTCTCATGGTCTCTGGTGCGGGGCACCAACACATATGTGTAGGTGTATGTCCTTGGTGGATGTATACTGAACTGATCCGCCATTAGATCTTCATATGGTTGATTATACCTAATGTCAACTGAAGATCCAACGATCTTAGTAGCATCGTTGGTCCTTTGACCTGAGACATTGATAGGATCTTACACGAGGACTGGAATGATTTAATTACTTGGCTAAGTGACTTTAACCATAAGTCATGAGTTGCCGAGTCATTAACCACTCCAGGATACGTGTGAAGATCATCAATGGTCAAGAGGGGATCGCTCACTGTCGGGTATATATCAGACAGTTAATGGGTCATGACATTGACGCTCTATTAAATCCCTGGCCAGGGTCGTGTGAGTTCGTTTGGAACGGACGTCATACACTTTAAGGAGGTCATGGTCAAATGGCACGATCATGGGGTTTGACAGAAATCGTACCCTCGATCGTACCAGACTCATAAAAGGAGCGAGGGATTATATCGATGCGGTAACTGTGGACTTATAGGTACCAAACAGGCTGGTTTAAACCCGGCGTCCTCTAGGATCACGCGGATTTACTTGACCCAACGTGATCAAAGGTTCGGAATAAATTAAACTATTATTCGGCTCTAGTAGAAGCGAATAATAAGTTTAATTTACTTCTAATTGGGAATTAGAAGTTAATGGGCCTTAAACTAGAGTGACTAAGGACCTAGAGGATCACACACAATGGATTCTTGGGTGGCGGATTATTATTATACAAATGTATGTATTATTTCCTTTTAGTTCCTTTTGGAAAGGAGTGTAAATGGGGCTTAATACATATGTATAATAGAAGAAAGGATATATATACAGTTTCGATCTTTTGGAGCCCTTTTTAGAAATGGCCAAACTCTATATATAGAATCCTACGAGAGCTCCTCCTCCTCTCCTCTTTGGCTAATCAAGCACTTAAGCTTAAGAGAGGAGGATTAGCTCCTCCCCCCTTCCTCCCTCTTGATCTCTCTCTCTCTAGAAGGTGAAAGGGTCGGGGAAGGTCGTGCCAGGGGGGTACCGTCGCTGTGCAAGGGTTCGTATGGATCTGCTCTAGAGACCGTGCATCTGTGCGGCTCGGTATTCTGCATCAGGTTTAGTAGACAGCGTCGTTCCGCGCAAGGTGAAATAAGCAACCCGTAGTTAGGGGTTGGGGCGATTAAAACGTCGATTAGAGCATAGATCTAGGATTCCATGGCACCGGGATCGGGCAAAATGTAATTTTTGTTATCCGCTGCGTTGCCCGTAGGTGCTGCGCGAAACCTTACAGTGGTATCAGAGCCAGGTTCGCACTCTGGTCGGTGTTTTATCGTCGTATAGAACCATGTTTTAAGGGGAATTAAAATCTTCAATTGTTATTGTTAGAAGGGGATGTTGGACATCTCCGTTCTTCCAGGATGCTGGGCATCGCTGGAGCAAAATTTTTTTTAAAAAAAATATGACCCGGTTTGGGCGCACTGCGCCCGCCGCGTGGGCTGCGCACGCGGCGCAGGCGGGCGCTCGCGTGCGCCGCCCTCGCGGCGCACGCGGCCCCCTCCGCTGGTCAGCGCCCGCGGGCGCTGACCGGCGAGGGGGGTGGGCGGGCGCCCGTAACGCGGGCGGCGGGTTATTTTTTTAATTTTTAATTAAAAAAATTACTTTTTAGTTTTTAATTTATTTATGCTAGGGTATATATATATAGGATATATATATATATAAATGCACAGTAAATTAAATTGAATTTTATCTCATAGATAAATTATGTTATCTCAATAGTAAATATCAAATGTTAAATTTTATTTAACCCCTTTAGAATTTACTGAAGTGAGATAATTACTATTTACCTTAAGATAAATTGGTAATAATTGAAGTTACTTCAGTAAAATTTAATTTTTTAATTTTTAATTATTAGATAATTAGTAAATTCATAATTTGAATTTCATTGAAGTTAAATATATAAAATTCAAATATTTGAATTTTTAATTATTAAATAATTGTTAAATTCAAATTTTGAATTTTAGTATATTGATAATTGAGGATAATTGCATTATTTAAATTTACTTTCAAACAAAATTATTAGATAATTAGTTTAAATTTAAATTTAAATGATTGTTATGTTTAAATTTTTAATTTAAATTTGATTATTGGATAATTAAATTTAAATTTAAATACTCATCTTAATTATCTAACTTATTTGAATTAGATTCAAATATACATGCCCATGTTATGAATAATGGTTCTTTGCGTGCTTTGCTTTATCTGCCTTGTATTGGCTTGCTTATGTGTTTAATTTTAGTTAATCCTACTTCGATTTTTAAAATTAAACAAAGCTAGCCTATTTTGTTTGCACATCCCATTTTTTTTAAATTCAAAAGTAAGGATTATTTTCAGAAAATAACCCTTGATTGATTTTATTTGAATAGGTTGGCAAGCGATCATGGACTTGGATTAATATAATTAATTGGGGTCTGTGAACCTCCTTTCTCTCTCTGTTAAAATTCTAATGTATTTCTATTTTCCTCCATTATTGTACTCGTCCTAAGGGCTTCTGGAATTTTATTGACATGTACTTTACATTTTTTCGACATGCGTGCTGTGTAAAAGATGTAATTAATGCGGCGTCAGAGTTTGAAAGCGTGGAGCACACCCGACGAGGACGATCCAGCTGCTTCGGAAGCGGGCCGGATGCCTTAGTTACATTAGGGATAAAGTCCATGATCACTTACATTTTAATTTTACATTGGATGCATTTATTTTGTGTAAACTACTAGGTACGGTAAATATATTGGATATCTTTATATTACCACCTAGGGTGAGATCAAGATAAAATTAAATTCTCTCGCGATTAAATTTTAGATCTGGTAAGCGTGGCTCTAGGAGTCGTCGTGGCCCTCCATCATTATGGAGTGAATGAACGTCTTCATTTCATGGATTTGTTGTGCTTTCCACCAGGTCCATGAGTTTGGGGGCGGGATTAAACTCCAAGGCTCGGCCTCAATAGGGTGAGGAATTGAACTCGACCTTGTTGTGCTTTCCACAAGGGTCGGGTCATGAACTCATTGCTATGTGGTAATGATGGTTAGATCTAACCGAGAATATCCTTTGTTGTACTTTCCACAAGGGGATGATTTCTCGGGGGCCGAATATCAGATATTGCATTAGATGCAAGTGCCTGTTGATTGCCCTTGAGATGGTGTATGATTTGTTGTGCTTTTCACAAGGTCGTACATCAGTCTCGTTGGGATTCCGACCCACTAGGTTGATCTTACTGATCTCCCGTTCTATATGCTGAAGGTTATATAGTTCGATCGAAAAATAGTGGGACTAACTAAGATAGAAAACCACATCTAAGTTAGAATTTGAACACATGCTAAGTTATCTTTTATTTCTTATCCAGATTACAATGTCGTCGTCCAACCCCCTCCGCGGCATCTTGGATGCCAACAGATTAACTGGACCGAATTACTCAGATTGACTGCGTAATCTACGCATAGTCTTTACCGCCGAAAAGATAGCTTACGTGTTGGACATGGTTCATTCTGAGCCAGCTCCTGATGTCGACGAGGGCGAGTTACTGGCTTATGTCAAATGGTCTGAAGACTCCTCCCTTGTCCAATGTTACATGTTGGCCTCTATGGCTCCCGAGCTGCAGAGGTAATTTGAAAAGACTGATTGTAGAAGCATACTTCTCAGTCTACGTCAGCTCTTCAGGGAGCAGGGTAGGATTGAGAGATATGATATCTCCAAAAGGCTTTTCAGGACACGGATGTCAGAGGGTTCTTCAGTACAGGCACATGTACTGAAAATGATGGAGTGGATTGAAAGACTCAATGCAATGGGGTTCAAGTTGGATCTTGAACTATGCAATGATCTTATACTCCAGTCTTTACTCGATTCCTTTTCTTCATTTATCATAAACTTTAACATGAATAGAATTGAGGCAACTCTCCCCGAGCTGCTCAACATGTTAAAAAGTGCTGAAGGAATAATGCAGAAAGATAAACCATCTTCGTCTGTAATGATTGTTGGCCGGGCCAACAAGAAAAGGAAGGCCACACAAATATCCACCACAAGTAACAAAGGGAAGGGAAAGAAGAAGGCCGTGGGTAAGCAACTCGCCAAAGTTGACAAAGGGAATGGCAAGAAGAATGAAAAGGAAGATAAATGTTTTCGATGCGGGGAAACATGGCATTGGAAAAGGAATTACAAGGTAATTCTAAATGAAGGTATTTTTATCATAGACCTTAATTTGTCATATATAGAATCCACATCATGGGTATTGGATACTGGATGTGCATCTCATATCTGCAACTCTGTGCAGGTGTTGGCAAATAGAAGGCGGCTGGGTAAAAAGGAGATTGAACTGAGGATGGGCAATGGAGCTTTAGTTTCTGCCAAAGCTGTCGGGACTGCACGCTTCAGTTTACTTTCAAGAGTCATTCTGGAGCTGAATGACTGTTATTATGTTCCTAATATTATTAAGAACATTATTTCAATCTCTTGTTTGTATAACATTGGATATACATTGGCTTTTAATAGCACTGGGTGCTCTATAATGAATAATGATTTGGTTATAGCCAATGGTTCATTAGTCAATGATCTTTATGTATTAGATACACATTCTAATGTTATGCAAGTTTCCAATGCTGATGAAGTGAATTCTGCATATCTATGACATTACAGGCTTGGTCATGTAGGCGATAAAAGAGTCTCTCACCTACACTCAAATGGGTATTTGAATACATTCGAATACAAGCCATTTGATACCTGTGAGTCGTGTCTCATGGGGAAGATGACCAAGGCTCCCTTTAGTGGACATGGTGAGAGGGCTGTTGACCTTCTCGAGCTCATACACTCGGATGTGTGTGGACCCATGTCCATAGAGGCAAAAGGGGGTCACCTCTAATTCATTTCTTTTATTGATGACTTCTCGAGATATGGCTATGTGTATTTAATGAGACATAAATCACAAGCCTTTGAGAAGTTTAAGGAATATAAGAATGAAGTAGAGAAACAGACTGGCAAGAGTATTAAGGCTCTTCGATCGGATCGAGGAGGTGAATACCTTAGCCATGAATTCACTTCTTATCTTAAAGATACTGGAATTGTTTCTCAGTGGACTCCACCGTATACACCACAACACAATGGTGTATCCGAAAGGAGAAACATGACCTTGTTAGACATGGTCCGATCCATGATGTCTATGTCAGGACTACCCTTGTCTCTCTGGGACTATGCAGTAGAGACTGCAGCTTATTTATTGAATAGGATCTCAAGTAAATCAGTTCATTCTATACCATATGAGATATGGAAGGGCAGGAAATTAAATTTTAATCACATTAAAATTTAGGGGTGTCCTGCTCATGTAAAGAAGAACGATAGTGATAAGCTTGAGTCGAGAATTGATAAGTGTAGGTTTGTGGGATATCCAAAGGATACATTTAGATATTACTTCTATCACCCTTCTGAGTAAAGGGTCTTAGTGGCTAAGAGAGTTGTATTTCTAGAAAGAGAATATCTTCTCCAGAAAAATAGTGGGAGCCAGATAGAACTGGACGAGGTCCAAGAGCCACAACCCGTAGACACAAACTCATTAGATGAGACTGTATCGGTTGATCCTATTCAGAGTGAAACTCAGACACTACGGAGATCTGGTAGACTACCGAGAGAACCTGAGAGATATATTGGACATGTCTCAGAGGGGTCCTCTAATGTAACGACCCGAGAATCCGATTACCGGGAAGACCCGATAACCCGAGACTCGCACCGCCGCCCACGAGCCGGGAGGGCTCGGAAGGGGTAAAAGGAGTGTGGAGGCACAAAGAAATAGGAAATAAAGCAGGACAACCAACAACAACAAGCTGAAAGAAAGAACAACTACAACTACAACAGAGTCTAGTCCAACAGAAAGTACAGTCTAAAGCAGTAAAACGTACCACATGCCAAGTGAACACTCGGCCCGGCAAGCTGGCAACTGAGAACCTCCGCTCCGCACCCTCGAACCTCAAGGAAGAACCGCCACACCTGAAAAGCAGGGAATGAGTCTCCAAAACAGAGACTCAGCAGGGATTCCGTGGAACCCCAACCGGAAACAACGGCGGTAGCAGAAAGGAGAGCTACAACTACAGCAGGAACAGCAAACCGGTGGCCGGTCAAAAACTCGGCACTACAACTACTCCTACTGTACCGGAAGGTACACCTCGATCACGCAGACAAAGCTACCAAACCACGCTAGTACCGCCTACCGAAGTAACAACACACGGCAACCATGCCGCAGAGGCCTGTCCCCCGGACACAGCCGACCTGGACACGCTGTCCAAGGTGCAACCCCGACCATCCGATCGCGGGTACCTCACCACAAGATGGAACCTCGGTAAAGCCACTAGCGCTAGACTCACGACGCGAAGACCAACACACGCGCCACGGTAAAACGGCCGAAGGACTCAACGGTCGACACGACCGAAAACCCGAAGGTCAAAACCACGAAAACTGGTAGTCTGTCACTCCGTACTCGACAGGAGTACCACCCACTAGAAGCACAGTCGGCAGCGTCCCCTGACGTCTTACACCGCACCGCAGGTGAACCGCCTGACGTGGTAGGTCCTACCCGAGGCGCGAACACCGTACAAGTAACCACAATAAGTGACTAGCTGGGGTCACGCCCGTCGACGTGCGTCCACAGTCCCCAACCACGTGTGCACACACAGACCACGCGTCCTAGGTCTGGCCCTCTGACCGGTTTTCCCCTGGCACTGGACTCTGATGTGACGAGGGGCCCTGACGAAAACCAGTCTAAAACCGCCCTCTGGGTATGCCCGTACACCACTCCCTGGTGCGACCAACACACGCGTACTGGTAGGCTACGACTAGTGGAGGGTCACTGAAGGAGTAGACTCTCAAGTCAACGGAAAACAACGTCAGAATCTGACGACGTACGGGGACCACCCCACGTACCGGCCCCGTCGCACGGTGACCACAGTCGGAGAAGAAACGGGACTCACAGTCCACGGCCACGCACGCACCGTGCACTAGAGTCGAGAAAACTCAAGTGGCACTAAGCCACTGGACTCTGGACAGTCCTCTAGACGCACTACACCCAACGGTCCTTGAGTCACAAGACTCGGGGTCAAGACCGTTGTACGCAACAGCACAAGGCCGTCGATCTAGCCCAATCTCTAGGTTCAAAACCACGATATCACGAATACCGAGATAACACACGAGTTGCCAAGACCATTCCCTTGGGAAGGGAACGCAAGGGACAAAGGCCACTCACACGGGCCACACGAAAAACACAGAAGCACGATTCCCAAGGTAGCACACAAGCCGTCACGACGATTTCCCCATCTTGAAGCAAGCGGGAAACGTCCAGCCTCAGGCCGGACAACTAGACTCACAGTCCAAGGCCAAACACATGGCCCACACGGGAATCGCCTTCCAAAGGGACCCACGATATGCGGGGGAGACCCCACCGCACACACACCGACACACGGTGACTCGATCAAGCGTAACACAAGAGCCCGGAACACGTGGGGTCACCCGGACCCACCACACCTACGGGCACGCTAATCGAGGTAACACGGTCCCTCCTGACACCCCAAAAAAACACAGACACAGAACCCATGGGGTGTCCGGGATACTCACAAGGCCGGAGGTCGACCACTGGGTCCCAACCGGGTCGACCGGAGACCAACACAATGCGAACGGACGCTAAGAGGTCACCCGGACCCTTAAGCGCATGGGCACATAAAATGAGGTAAACGGAACCTCCAGACACCCCAAAACACGGTCTCGGAACTCCACTGGGTGTCCAAGGCACACACGGCCCTAGGGGAGCACGATCAGCCGCAGACCGCCCACCCCGGGCAGCCCGACTGGTCCCTCCAAGAACGCGCTACACGTGCATAGCGCGTTCAGCCAGAACGCGCTATACGTGCCTAGCGCGTTCAACACGAACGCGCTACGTAACATAGCGCGACCAGGCCAGGTCGCGCTATGATCCTATAGCGCGACAACCAGAACGCGCTGGGGCCGTAAGGCGCGACCCAAACCGCCTTACTGTTCATCTTCTCCGATGAACGCGCCCTGTCGGGGCAGCGCGACCTTCAAGAACGTGCTACCCAAGGCTAGCGCGTTCTCAGTCCGTGCCCGAAAACGGTGGAAACCGCGGGAAAAGCCATGCCACGCCCCGTTCACCCCCAGGTGAAAGGGAAACAAAAGGGGAAACCTTCCCCAAGCCCCTAGGCATGCATCTAAACCCCTGGATCGCCCAAAAACACCATAAAACGGGAGATCCGGCTCACACCCCAAAAACATGCATTTTGCCCAAAACGCCCCGTTTAGCCCGCTCGGCTCACCACGGCCTACGAAACTCGCGGGAAAGGAAGTACACGGGCTGAGGGTCCATCACCCTACCTCCACTGAAGAAACGACGCGTCGTGGACGCCGATCCACGAAGAAAACGCCGTGAAACCCTCGCCGGCTCGCGATCGCGAGACCAAGCTTCAACGCGCCTCCTCCGCCTCGATCCTCACCTGTCCTCGCCCGCATCCTCGCCCGCGCCACCTCCACCTCGCCCCCGCCTCGCTCCGTCGGCCGCCGGAGAAGAGAGGGGAGAAAGAGGGCGTGAGAGAAGAGAGAGGGAGGGAAGAGAGAAATGAGAGGGGGAGAGAGAAAAGGGTTAGTATATATAGGAAAACCCAAAAATTACAAAAATTCAGAAAATTATGAAAAATTACCTCCGCGATCCTCGGGAAGAGCACAACGCAGTGGTACTGTCCCGGAGTCATAGAACGCCACGGTTTGCCCTGCAAAGAGTTCCGAAGGCACATCAGGGAAAAACACGTGTAAAGCACAAAATACACTCCGAGACCCACTAAAATGATCCGAAAAAAAATCCAAAAAATCCGGGGCATTACATCTAAGGTATGTATCGATGAGGATGAAGATCCTCAGTCGTACCAGGATGTAATCCGTAGTGCGGAATCCGAGAAATGGTAAGAGACAATAGATTCAGAGATCCAGTCCATGTACACCAACAAAGTTTAGAACTTAGTTGATGTACCCGAAGGGAAGGTCCCTATCGGCTGTAAATGGATTTTCAAAAGGAAAATCGGAGCAGATGGACAGATTGACACATACAGGGCTAGACTAGTGGCGAAAGGATATCGTCAAAGACAAGGCATTGACTATGACGAGACATTTTCACCAGTAGCCATGGTTAAGTCAATCAGAATCCTTCTCGCCATTGTTGCATATCTGGATTATGAGATCTGGCAAATGGATGTGAAGATAATTTTTCTTAATGGAAATCTGTCAAAAGAGGTGTACATGGTACAACCTGAAGGATTCACCTCCAAGCTACATCCTAATAAGGTATGCAAACTTCAAAGGTCCATTTATGGATTAAAGCAGGCATCTAGAAGCTGGAACTTAAGATTTGATGAGACTGTCAAATCTTTCAACTTCATTCGGAATGAAGATGAACCCTGTGTTTACAAGAAGGTCAGTGGGAGCTCTGTGACCTTCTTGGTCCTTTATGTTGATGACATCTTACTTATTGGGAATGATGTAGAGATGTTGACATCAACTAAGTCTTGGTTATCCAAGACCTTCTCCATGAAGGATTTGGGAGAAGCATCCTATGTGCTGGGCATAAGGATCTATCGAGATAGATCTAAAAGGATACTAGGATTATCCCAATCCATGTACATAGACACTATCCTCAAAAGGTTTAGGATGGAAAATTCCAAGAGAGGTCTTATTCCCATGAGACATGGAATTTGCCTATCCAAGGGGATGAGTCCTAAAACTTCTGAGGAGATGGCACACATGAATAAGGTACCCTATGCTTTGGCGATAGGGTCAATCATGTATGCAATGCTATGTACCCGTCCTGATGTTGCCAATGCTTTGAGCATTGTCACTAGATATCAGGCAAATCCAGGCGAAGAGAACTGGAAGGCAGTAAAGGGCATCCTTAAGTACTTGCGAAGGGCAAAGGATCTTTTTCTGCTTTATGGAGGAGAGGACCTACAGTTTAGAGCTTACACAGACTCTAGTTTCCAGTCAGATCCAGATGACTGCTGGAGAGGGGGATTTCTGTAGCCCACCCAAAGAGCAGCCCAACAAGACTCAACATGGTCCAACGAGGCAAGCTCACCCGAGTGATAGCCCACGGGGCCCACTCAGGGAAGAAAAGCCCAATACACAGACACTCGAGGAACCAACCCTCCCCGGCGGCCCTTAGGCTCGGAGGGCCCGAGTGATGGTCGGGTCACAAGGAAGGTCCGGCCCAGGCCGTTTTTCCGCTCGGGAGAGACATGCGCCAGCCAACCTATCCGACCCCCCCTTTGACCGAGCTATCCTCCTCGCCCAGGCAGGGCTGGCGTTTCAGGAGCTCGGACTGGACGCTAGCCGTTCGCGCTGCCTTTAAGAGTCCCCAAAGGACAGGGGAATCAACCAGCCACCGAGTTTCAAGGCGATAACGCCCCCACGATAAAGGCCATGAAAGCCCACGTTGAGGACGTAACTCCCGCCGGAGACCCCCCAGCTTGTAGGACTCCTGAAGGCGACGCACTATTTAAACCAGGGATACCCTCCGGTGGAAGGTAAGAGAAAAAAGGAAGGTAAAACTTCTGAGCAATCCGCTTCACCCCCCCTTTTTGGTGGAGAGGAGTCTCGCGCACCAGCTTTCCTCCTCCCTTCACTGCTTCCACCACAGCTCTACTGACTTAGCCATCGGGGGGTTTCGCCCCAGGGAAATCCCCTGGGCCCTCTGACGCGTTTCCCTGTCTTACAGTTCATCTCCTGGTGATCCACGGCCCGCTCAGGACGCAGCGCGAGATTTCGCCTCTTCAACTGCAAATCCATGTCTGGGTTTGTATTCATGTTGAATGGAGGGACAGTCAGTAGGAGAAGCTCCAAACAAGATACGACTGCAGACTCGACGACGGAGACAGAATATATTGCTGAAGCTGCTAAGGAAGCCGTCTGGATGAAGAAATTCATCTTGGAACTTGGCGTAGTTCCCGAGATATCAGCTCCCATCCCATTATTTTGTGATAATAATGGGGCCATCGCCCAGGCGAAAGAACCGAGATCTCACCAAAGGTCGAAGTATATTCTGAGGCGCTTCCACCTTATTCGGGAGATTGTTGATCGTGGAGATGTGGCGGTAGAGCGTGTATCATCAGAAGACAACATAGCAGATCCACTGACTAAGTCTTTGACACAGACTGTATTTGAGCGCCATCGGGATAAGATGGGCCTCAAAGTTGTGGGTAATTGGCTGTAGTTCAAGTGGGAGATTGTTAGTATTGGTGTGCTACATGTCAATTTCGGGTCGGGTAGGCCCAATAGTTGTACGATCTTATTCATTATTAATAAAGTGGTATTTGAGCGTAAATATGCGATTATGTATTACTTTACGATGTCCCTAGGATATGTGGTTGTAAAGTCAACTCGAGATGGGATCTCGATTATGACACTGACTTTACATGAACACATACCTTAAACTGTTCCTGGTTGGAGGGTAATCACTCGGGGACTTTGATTACCTATTAAACCAGTACACATGATGTGTTGTGGACCAGTCTCATGGTCTCTGGTGCGGGGCACCAACATATATGTGTAGGTGTATGTCCTTGGAGGATGTACATTGAACTGATCCGTCATTGGATCTTCAGATGGTTGATTATACCTAATGTCAACTGAATATCCAACAGTCTCAGTAGCATCATTGGTCCTTTGACCTGAGACATTGATAGGATCTTACACGAGGACTGGAATGGTTTAATTACTTGGCTAAGTTACTTTAACCATAAGTCATGAGTTACCGAGTCATTAATCACTCCAAGATACGTGTGAAGGTCATCAATAGTCAAGAGGGGATCGCTCACTGTCGGGTATATATCAGACAGTTAATGGGTCATGACATTGACGCTCCGTTAAATCCCTGGCCAGGGTCGTGTGAGTTCGTTTGGAACGGACGTCATACACTTTAAGGAGGTCATGGTCAAATGGCACGATCATGCAGGGGTTTGACTGAAATCGTACTCTCGATCGTACCAGATTCATAGAAGGAGCGAGAGATTATATCGATGCGGTAACTGTGAACTTATAGGTACCAGACAGGCTGGTTTAAACTCGACATCCTCTAGGATCACGCGGATTTGCTTGACCCAACGTGATCAAAGGTTCGGAATAAATTAAACTATTATTCGGCTCTAGTAGAAGCGAATAATAAGTTTAATTTACTTCTAATTGAGAATTAGAAGTTAATGGACCTTAAACTAGAGTGACTAAGGGCCTAGAGGATCACACACAATGGATTCTTGGGTGACGGATTATTATTATACAAATGTATGTATTATTTCCTTTTAGTTCCTTTTGGAAAGGAGTGTAAATGGGGCATATGTATAATAGAAGAAATGATATATATACAGTTTCGATCTTTTGGAGCCCTTTTTAGAAATGGGCAAACTCTATATATAGAATCCTACGAGAGCTCCTGCTCCTCTCCTCTTTGGCTAATCAAGCACTTAAGCTTAAGAGAGGAGGATTAGCTCCTCCCCCCTTCCTCCCTCTTGCTCTCTCTCTCTCTCCAGAAGGTGAAAGGGTCGGGGTAGATCGTGTCGGGGGGGGGGGGGTACCGTCGCTGCGCAAGGGTCCGTATGGATATGCTCTAGAGGCCGTGCATCTGTGCGGCTCGGTATTCTGCATCGGGCTTACCGGACAGCATCGTTCCGCGCAAGGTGAAATACGCAACCCGTACGTAGTTAGGGGTTGGGGCGATTAAAACGTCGATTAGAGCATAAATCTAGGATTCCATGGCACCGGGATCGGGCAAAATGAAATTTTTGTTATCCGCTACGTTGTCCGTAGGTGCTGTACGAAACCTTACAGAGAGAACCTTCCGATGCTTAAGTCAGTACAGGGTGAAAGTCCTCTGATGTCAAAGATTGGTAAGATAAGAGAGTGAATGACATAAAGTGCCAACCTAGAATTACACAAGTGTTGGGGGGCCTTGTCAGGAGCGGCCATAGGTTAGAGTTCATACCTGATGGAGGTCATTGGGACCTACCTTTATAGTCACAGAATGGAAGTGCCGTGAGTGCCGACTTTGTCATCTCGACGAGCGTGCTTGCGGTGTGACAGGAGAGGGTGTCGTGTCTAGATGCAAGACTCAGTAGGTTATGCGAGGGTATGTGGCTACAAAGCAACATGTGACATATCAGGGTGGCGTGCGGAGAGGGGCAATAGAAGAGAGTGTCGCCCCACTGACCCTCTGTCTATGCATCTGGCCTGCTAACGTCGACACTACCATTAAAATAGTTGAAATTCAAAAAATAGACAATCGGTGCCCGAGACGACGGGAGGATGCCACGTCACTAGATTTGATGGGTCGTTCAGAGTCCCCACGTACGTCATACTCAAATGTGGACAAGCAACCAAAGACAAATTTTGACGCCAGCATTTTGTCTTATTGTTGAACCAAGCTCATGTACATAGAAATGATCGTGGTTAGAAACGAATACTACCCTACTAGGAGTTTTAATCACGGGAGTGTCTGAGCATGTTAGGTGGCAGGCATGCATAAACCGATACGCTGTGCAAAGAGATCATCCTGAGTTCCCAATTAACAATCCAATCAATTGCCCACCACCAACTTGAGCGACCCCACATGGGCGGGGACTAACTAGGCATAGTGGATAACCTATTCTTTTTTTATATATATAGCCATTATATTTCAGTCCCAATCGAACCACCTACATAGTTAACGTATGTGCCTCTCCATTAATATGGACAGACAGAAGTGGCTTCTTGAGGAGTCCCGCCGTCCCGGTGCTTATAGCGGAAGGTACACGTGTCGCAACCAAAAAATTACGAACATATCTTTCGATGCCAAAATGGACGATGTATAAAAACCTAAATTTGGAGCGGATAACCAGGGAAATTGGACGAGACGGATCTTGGGAAACATTGCCTTTTCTAAAACCTTCTGTCCTCTTTATCTCATTTGAAATATGCTCCTGTACGACGGACCAACGAGAACCCAAATGGAATCCCACGATTGCCCTTAAAATTGATAAATATTGCACCCTGCCCTGCCAAGAGAAAAAAAAAAGGTGTGTGTGTGTGTGCGGGGGGGGGGGACTATATCTCTCAAATCTTGCATATTTAACTGTATACACCTCCGATCACCGAACTAGCTTATATACCCTTCAAATTGACGTATGTATTCTCTACTCTCTAGTACCCCTACCGTCAATGACCATCCCAAGATACACCCTACGCATTGCCCGCCACGTCCCCACCTCTCTTGCCATTTCTCACACTAATGATTTCGCAGCCTCCAACGCCATAGCCAACCCTCCACACCCAAATGGGCCCTCCTGTAGATACCTAGGTAGTGATATGCTCAGTCGAGGAGCTCTAGGGATTATGGACACCAAGGAGCAACAAGGCGATGCAGTAGCTGTAGCAATGCGCTACAGCAGCACCACAGCATCAACCTCGGTCCCCCCCAGCCTTCCCTTCCTCTCACCTCGCCGCAATTACTGTGCCCCCCACCTCCAGTTCAGTTCCTTCGCGCACCCCCCAACCCACTACGTACGAACAACTCAGCTGGGTCCCCACCTGCTGGTTGGGCCGCTTGCAGGATCTAGCAACGGCCATCCTCAACCATGATCTATAGCAGGAGAGGACGAGGAGGGGAAGGCGGTGCCGGTGTGGAGCGATTGAGCGGTGGCGGCGGCCACACCACACCACCAGGCGTGCTGCCGTCGCAGTGGATCTCGGAGAGAGAGAGTGGAAGAGTGCGCCGGGGGGGGGGGAGGTGGCGGTAAGTTGCTTTTAATTTTTATCGAAAGGTAAAACCGTAATACGCTCTATTAAGCAACGGCGTTTGAGAACATCTTCAGGAATCAGGATATGTCATGAGAATATTCCCCCCTCGCAAACGGGTAATAAATAATAACCTCAGGGATATATGTATAGTTTTTATTCAAATTTTAGGGGCACAACAGCTGAGATGATGACTTTAGGGCTATACAGTTAAATACAATAGATTTGAGAGGTATAACATCAAAAAATAATATATAGAAACAAAAAAAAAGGACTGAAAAAAGAGAGAACTTTTCCATTACGAGGAGGGATTGGGAATATTAATATGTTCCCTTCACTTGGGGGGCCCTTCACCACACCAGTGAGGAAAAAATGGCTGGCCATCAGGCCATGGACCCCAACAGGGGCATATAAACAAGGGGAAGCCATAACTTTCCCTTCTGCAGCGGCCATGTCAGGCTGTACGGCCGTGGGGCACACTTCAGGTGAAAGCCTGATGCGGCGAATGTGCGCCTTATTTTTTCCCCCAAACGGTTACATGCAGCTTTCGTGCCCCTCTTTGCCCCCAGCCTCACCCAGTATCATAATATTGTTGCTCCCACTGTTACTTGCTCACCTCAAATATATCCACCTCTATATATATGGCAGTGGTTTATTTCTTCTTCTTGTTGTGAATGGGTTGGAATTGGGATCTAGAGATGAAACCACCGCAGTTCCACAGGATCTCAAAACTGGGCATCAGGCGCGCGGCCCTGCAACTGCCATGAAATAAAGAGTAATGCCAATAAATAAAACGTATCTGTACTGGCCTGCCATGAAGCCCATGTGAATGGCAGCTAATTGTCCTCATGTAGGAGGAGGAAGGGCAGGGAATTTTGTAAGGTGTGCCGAGGAATTGTTTAGCTATAGGTGCATGATTTGTGCAGGGATGCCACTGTGTCAAGTCTTAAATTAAACCTTGTGTTGGCGCCCATGATCCGGTTTCAGGTTAAACCACGAAAGTAAAAGGTCTCTTTTGCCCATATTTTCGCCGCTGAAACAGCTGATCGAACATTTCCCACTATATATATTTATATATCATATATCATATATTTTGGGACATGAGGGTACAGAGGAGGGGAACTTAGATGAGAAAGTATATACTGAGATTTTGAAAAGTGTTGGATAATATAACGGGAATATGCTAGTCTGGATGAATGAAGAACAGGCCAATTAACAAAGTAATCTACTATAAAACAGAAAGGGAAACGAGTTTAGAATAGCCTGTTTAGGAGAGAAACGTGTCGTAGATGACACTGTCTTTGAAACGAAAGACGCCCCCTCCTCTAGCACAGGGTTTCACCGGCGCTTCGTCCCCGAGATATGACTCCCCACTGACTGCTCCAGGTGCAAGGCAGGAGTAGCCCTAAATCCGATCACTTGTTGATGTAGAATGCCCAGAACAAAAAAGAAATCGCAGAGAGTGTTTTTTCTGAGAGCGCAGTTTTGCAAGCAGAGGAAGAAGTTATCTTTTCAGTCTCGGAAAACACGCCCTCTTATAGAAGTCTCGGGCAGTTAGAATCTCAACGGATGCACAAACAAACAAACAAACAAACAAACAAATAAATAAATAAATAATATATAATATTTATTTCTATTTGATCAAACCACTTAATTCGATACACTATTCGAGTCCATATCCTATGCCCCTTGGGTCTCGACCCAAGAGTGAGCACTCCAATACATAAAACCAAAGGAAGTCTTTCCAACTTCCAATACGGGACTAAACAATAAATGAGGAATTTGAATCAACATAGGAATCATAAATTCCAACAAAAAGTATGTCTCAACGTCTCTAAGAAGTGCCTCTTTAGAAGTAGTGAGAGACATCTACGGGAGATGTTGGGAGACGTCTATACGTGCACCTTTCAAATACATGAAAAGAAGGAGTCATCAACTATGTCATCCCCATTGGATACCCGGAAAATACAGAGAACTACACTCCCAAACACTTGGGGAAGATCATGTTTGAAACTGCGACCTCTCCTTTGCAAAGGAGAGTGTTATGACCATGACACCGATGGTGTATACGGTCAAAAAAGTATATTATCCTTACAAAGTTTCACCTAAAATCTATCAGTTAATTAGGTGAGGCTATTTAGTTACTTAAAACATAATCGGCTTCCGAAGGCCACCTCTCTCTCTCTCTCTCTCTCTCTCTCTCTCTCAAATAACTGAGATGAAGTTTATAAAAGTTCAAAAGTGTTTCAAATTAAAAAGTAGGTCAAACACAAGCAGAGGGCATGTTTGTCATTTTTTGAATTTTCATAAATTTTGTCCTAGTTATTTTGAAGAAATGATGATAGAGTTTGGAAGCTATATATATATATATATAGTTTTAATACTGTTTTTGACTTTATGAGAGTCTCAAAATGCTGCTTCCATTACGATGATAACAACATGTCGTTAGGAAGGACATATCTTTATATGGATATAAATGGTTGCACGTTACCTATATATATTAATCATACATGTCTTTCCTTATCAATGAAATTGGTCGATAAAGTATAGTTTTTCGTGTTGTCGTAAAAGACCTAACAGAAAGGTCTGTCTTCTGTCGTCCTTGATTGTAATATCCAAAAAGAGTAATTCATGCAGTATTGCTATGAACAACTTAATGTTTTAATTTTCGTTTTTCAAAATATGTGAAGGAAAAAAATATATTTCATCGGACAAGTAGGATGACTGTATCTTATCTGCCGACATGCTCCTATGACATTAATCCATCGACCATGGAAATTAAAAAGCTATATATATATATATGTATGTATATATTATATACTGAAAAGTAAACAACCCAACTGATCAAAATTACAGTCCAATTCCAAATACTCTTCTTCTTATTTAGGATCATCAAGTGATTATTGGAGTGCTCGGGAGATTTTTTTTTTTAATAGAGGATTTCGAAATCAAAGAGCAGAATCTTTTCCAAAAATAAAAGATTGGCACAGGCCAGGTGCAGACATACCCCTCAGCCTCTCGTGGCTCTGCAATTCCTTGTTTCTTGGTATGCCCACCATTAATTGCTTTTAGAAATTAATTATGAAAGTTTAGAGTATGAATTTATAATTTCAAGGTCCGCCACATGTACCATACAACTATGCAGGACAATTTGTCATTTCACAATGGAGCCTAATTGACTGTCTCCTAACGCCCTCATAGGTGGGGGGATGAAGGCGCTACCTACCGAGGAGGATGCACACATGACGAAGGTTTGAGGTGCTTAATTGGATGCATTTTTTGAGTATCTTCTCTTTTAAAATAAAAACTAAAGAGAAAGAAGAATATTTTACATGTTTGGTAAGTAATTTCCTAATTTTTAACGAGAAAATCCATCGTATGTTAAGTTCTCTCAAAACAAAAACCCCTCGCCACTTATTTTTTTCTCAAAGATAAGGAATTTGAATCTCTTAGGTCCGCTTTGACATCCGGTTAGGTAGGGGAGCGGATGAGAGAGAGAGCGGTGGATCCCACCTCTCACTCACACACAACCTCTCTAACCGGGAGAGGTTAGCGTGCTCGACCCCCCGAGATCGAGTACGTTAACCGCAATCGGATGTCAAAGGGACCCTTAGACATCCCGCCTATCTCTCTCCCTCTCACACACACACGTCATGCACTCCCTCCACGCCTTCCTCAACAGCTCTCTCTATCTCTCTCTCTCTCTCTCACACACACACACACACACACACACACACACACACACACACACACACACACACACACACACACACGTGCACGCGTAGTGCGGGGGCCTTGATCCCATGTAGGGGGGAATCAAGAGTTTTTTTTAATAAGTAGGGGAGGAATCAAGAGTTACCAAATATGTTTGAGTTACTACAAAATCATGTCAATTGTGTCAAATAAGTTTGTAGTGGTTTACGTCAGTCTTAAAAATTGAGCCAAAAATAAAATAATATAAATTTGATAAAGAAATAGCTTTAGAAAAAAAGGTGCTCCCCCAAACACCATATTAGATTTTTTTTGAAAAAATGTTATAATAAAAAGCTGATTTTTGCTTATTATTATGGACAGAATGATAGTTACAATTTTATATAAACTTAAAATAATATTTTTTAAAAAACGTTTGGCTCTTTTACCTAAATCCCATCGATTAAACGCCCTATCTTCTATTCATCTTTGAGTAACACACAAGACACATCTGCAGGTAGGTATCCCTTCAAATCAATGGCAACCCTATACCTAGCTACCGCAAAGCGTAAGATAATAAACACCAATTATTAGACTTGGAGAAATGTCCAAATGTTTGCATCTTTTTGCTTACCTTAGAGGCAACATTATACAGACCAGATCTTACGATAGCAGATATCAAGTCGGTTACGAGAAATGTCCTTTTTTTGGCTTTTCTTTCGCTGCCGTAGATTAACTCATGTGTACGTAAAGGCTGCGTTTAGAAAGGTTTATGAGGGAGGGGGGATTATTTCTTTCAAATCCTCACCCCCATTAATGTTTTTAAATAGGTCAATGCAACCATTTTCAAAAAAGAAGGATTACGAGAGGAGAGAGATAAAAAGAAATAAAAAAAGGGAGTTTTGAAAACCATCAAGTTTATTTTCTCTCTACGAAATTAATTATGGAATGAAAACATAATCTCTCATCAATACTAAACGTGGTCCAGAGGAAGGGGGAGCATTCGAATTTATCTCTCTTTTCTGAGCATGACTTCCAGGTCATATTGTGATGAAAAGCTGTTCCACGTACGTACGCACAACGCACGGATATTGGACACCTTTCTCTCCCATCATTATTTACAACAAAATTAATATATACCGCTGCTAAAAATGAAATAATGGCTACAGATTACAGAAGGATCCGCGCGTCTTTGGCGTCGCTTTTCTCCTACGAGATAAAAGTAGTGACAAATATTACCCATGCACAGGGTACTCGATCCGCCTGTTAATGACGCTTTATTTGATTGATCATGAAAGGGTTACAAGAGATTCCATGCATCTTCCATAAGCATCTTATTTGGTAAAAAAAAAGATTAGAATATGTCAAAAGTTTGGAACTTAATTAGTGTGAAGCATCTACGTATTCTTCTTAGGGTCCTTTGGTTAGGATTATTTAAGTGAATTTTTTTAAAAAATCTATGCTTTAAACAAATGTCACAGGATCATAGATTTTGGATCTCGAAATTCATCCCGAAACTCTATGAGAGGAGTTTTTGTAGATTATTTAACACCCCTCCTTCTGTGTCTTTCTCTCTCTATTTTAAAAAATTCACCCAACATAAATGCCGAGATAACTTTAGGTCATCTAATTGAGATGAAATTATGTCAGAGATTCTAATGATTAAAATCCCCTAATGATCTAAAACAAACGGGTCATTATTAGAGGGTGAGATTTTCGATAAAAAATCAACAGCTATTTTATCTTTTTAATATGAATACTTTGACCATTATTTATTTTGTTTAAAATTTATAAGAAAAGTATTTTATTGAGCCCACTTCTTAATGTTCTCTTCATTTAAGTACAGGTCCGTTCATTGATCCCTTCCAATTTAGAGGTGGCGAACTCCAGGATATATAAATACATTTGTAACATAAACAACATTTTCCTAAAAAACACGTGACTACGATATGGGAATTGATAGCAGAGTAACATTTACTGTGCACCCGTTGTATTTGCACACCTTGATATATAGCATAGTAACTTCAGTGTGTAAATAACACGAATGAAGAATGAATATTAATTACTCTTGATTAACAACTGAGAGAGAGAGAGAGAGAGAGAGAGAGAGAGAGAGAGAGAGAGAGAGAGAGAGAGAGAGAGAGAGAGAGAGAGAGGAATAAAATCCGGACAGCAGGCAAGCAGGTGGGGAGTGGCGCCGATGGCCACCGTAACGTGGAAACGGAAAGCCAAAATTTGTGCAGCACCCTACAGCTAGGCACTAAGCACCCGCCCACCCACGAAAATTCCCAACCCCAACCCACCCGGTCATCCATCTATCGAATACCCAGACCCGCAAATTCCCGTTATAAATACCCTCTTCCCCCCACTACATCCCCAACCCCACCCCTTACCCTTTCTCCTCCCCTCCTCCTCTCCCCATCCCCTTCGCACGTATCTCCATCGCTCCGTCCCAGCCATGGAGGTAGGCGTGAAGGGGTGCCAGATCCCGCCCGGGAGTCCGCTTCCCCGCGGGCTCCAGACCGGAATCCGGTGGTATCTCTCCATCTTTCTTCCTTTCCCCCGCATCGCGCGTATCCTTCAATTCCGATCGATCCATTTGCAGATGCGTAGTTTTCCTCTAAGTTTTCCCGGATTGAACTGACGCCGAGCGGTGGATTCCCGGCTGCTGCGAATGAACTCCACGGCTCTCCAGCGTGGTTTCCTCCGGCAGGGCCATCGGCGGGGTCCGGCGTGTGGAAATGGGCAGCCTCGAGGACGATTTCCTTCCTTTCGGACGTGGGAGGAGAGCGTGGGAAGAGCGATTTTGGTGGATCTGTTCCTCCTCATCTGTTTCTTCTCTCGTTCATCCTTTGTGGTGTGACAGGAAGAGGGCTGGGACCTTGGATTCGAGGTATGGGAAGGTTGGGGGCACTGCATAGGGAGGGGAGTACAGATTCCTTGAGCGCGGGGCCCCGCGTCTAGTCCTTTCTCTTTATTTTACGTTTTTACTTGTCGAAGCACTTATTTGCCTGCACCTCAGTGCTCCCGCCCTCAATTTGCTACTTCTGGATCCCTCGCGCTCGAAATCCCTGCGGCTAACTCGGTTATTTCCTCTCCCGTGTCCATAGATCTTTCGTTCCCATCTCTTTCTCTCGCTGTTCTTCCCCATCCTTTGTTTGTTTTTTGCTCCATGGTGTGGTGGTGTTCCCCCTGCCGTCGTGCATGGTGTCGAGAATCGGAACAGTCGGTGCTTGCGGGTGTAGCATCATCAAGATTCACATGGATCGGAAGATGGGGTGTGTCGAATTCGATGCTTCATCGGTTGAGGTGAGAATCTTGATGATGCTGCATCGGCAATCGGTGACTATATATGCAGAAGGTCGGGGTACAGACGCGGATGCGGATCGCGTTTCGGATGAGATCGAGGTGAGTTACAGGCCATTAATTATCCCGCGATCTTTGTTTCCTCCCAGCTATTCTCTCTTAAGTGTGGTTTCCAACCTGCTTGTGCGCTTTGGAGTTCATAAACGTGCTGATCTCCGGCCAACGAAACCACCAAATCTCCTAGATCTTTCTCTTTGCCACTGTTTGGGCTTCATACCGGTATTTTGTGTACGTGCAATGTGTTTCAATCATTTTAACAGGTCTTTCTGCTGTTGTTCTTCTTGTTATTATCCATTTGTATGCCTCTTTCTGTTCTAGGTTGTGTTCTCCTTTGGTTTCTGCCTTCTTTGTACTTTCTTCTCCTCCTTCTCAAAAGGTCAAATTAGATTATGAAGTTGAGAGCCTTTCAATTCTTTCGTGATTCCATGTGCGCATTTTTTGAAAGCTCCTGGCCTTCGACCATACGCATACCAAGTTAGTGCCATCTTCGTCATCCGAAATCTGTGATTAATTGGTACTTTGTTTCTCAGGTGCCATGGCAAACATTTTTCTCTATTTTGCTTCCGGTGGAAGGACAGCGACTAAATTAATGAGGTGTGTACCTTTCCATTCGATTGTCTTTTGTAGTCATATACACCTTGCTTTCGGTTCTAGTTTTTCCAGAGTAGCTTGGAGAAGCTCTGTAGTATGATGCTTCTAGCTGGTTTCTTTTCTTTCACTTCAGAACAACATGCTTAATGAACTTGATAAATTATCCATAGAACTGCCAAGAGAATTTCCTTGGATTCTTCTTTCCCTTCTCCAAATTTCGAAAATGGTGATGATGATTCTTATTTCATGCCCTTTAATTCTTCTGTGCCCAAGTATTATCTTGTGTTTGTCAAGAAAATAAGCTACATATGGAGGCAGGCAGCTGCATGATCTTGCCCAATGCTTGTGTTTTGGGTTTCTGAGTGCGCTTTTTCTCTCCCCACTCTTGTTCGAAACATGGTCATCACTTAATCTCCTCTCGCATGTCAAACAACGATGTTTCTTTGCATATGTTTGATATCAATTCAATCCGTCCATATGTAGAGGGCACGTATTGGATGGGTAATCGTGGTGTTACAGAAATATTTCCTCCCATTGGTATTAGACGAAAGCTTGCTCGTAATTTTTTTCGTGCGATCGTCCACCAGAAAAAGAGGGCAAAAAGAACAGTAAAGTTTTCACATCAGTTGATTTGGTTACATCGAATCATGTCGATATGCGGAAAACAAATCATGGGGGTCGAGACATGTCAAATGCACGGGAGGCTTGACATTTTAACACATTCACCGGCTCTCACGCAAGTGGACCTGCCTTCAGGTACATACTACACGTCAGCTCTTGAAAACTGGACCAGTTACTGGGGTCATTCCGTCTCTCTTTCTCACCATCTTTCAAATTTATCTTGGGTTCCTCCATCGCTCTCTCCCTCCCCACCACTCACCTCCTTCCCAACACCGGCGTACATACCTACAAACTCACGTACACACACATGCAGGCACGTACAATCAGCTGATGCAAAAGCACTTGTGGGTGTCCGCGCTTACGCATGCACGAACGGTCCCGCACTCACGCACTGGCCGTGGACCTGTTCTGTGTCCGACGCGTTTGCCGTTTTAAAAACCCTTATTTCTCTCTCTCGCCCTCTATTTGGCTTTTTGTACACAAGCATATGATCAATCGTACACACGCACACACACTCTGATGAACGACAGTTCTCGGTTCTTCTCCACAACCTCTCCCTACCCTAAATTAAAAAGTAATCACTCTTTCAACAAATACATGCATGTAGATCTTTCAGCGAATATAATCTATCCATGAACAGTTTGAGGATACATATGCATTTTTCACTCGCATGGTAGCCGTGCGCACTTGCACCCTCATGGTTAAGCCCCCAATCTCTCTTACTCCCCTCCTTGTTTTGCATGATGAAGTCATATCAACATTAATATCCGTGAGGCAACCTGCAGGGTTTAAGCACTTGCTAACATTGTTCCTAATCGGGAAGGTTCAGCTGAATATCCGGTTTAAGCTTAGCAGAGAGATATTTACTCTGTATTGCCTTGGAATTCACTAACGGCCTTCTTAGCGTAATCCGTCCGTCACCAGGCTTGGCTCGCTTCTTGTATATAGTTTTCGTTATTGGTGTCATGGACGCTTTGATTGTTACTTCTAATTTCTACGAATGAGAACAACTCCATCCGTCATGCTTCCTCGGTGCAGTTGCATGGTTTTTATTCTTAAGGTCTGAGATGAAACATGTTTTTGGAGAAGTTCTTCATAATGAGAGTATTGAACTTAAATTTAACTTGTCAAAAAATACGTTTCAGGTATACCCTTATGGTACTTCATATTACTTCATATTACACCGGTTGAGATAAAGAGTGGTATGTCACTCCTAAACTGGAATGGCACCGTAGCCTCTTTCTCCGGTGTAATATGAAGTACCATAAGGGTAAACCTGAAAGGTGCAAATAGAATGACCATGTTTTGAAGAAGTAATAATTAGTCGTTGCCTCTAATTAAGGGAATGCTCTCTGATGTCAGTTATGTGTGATGTCTCCATGTTAGTTTCTGCTTAATTCTTGAATAATTTCGGATATTTTGGTCATTTAATACTTCATGTTTCCCATGAATTTTTAAGAGTAATGTTAATGTACCATACTTTAAAAAGTTTGGTATATATATACCACACTCACTGGAACCATTTGATCTGTTTATCAAGTGGCTGTATGTCCCTCTGAGAGCATCTTTAACTTATGCTCATGATATTTTTAACCCCTCAATCTACTTGAGATGCTGTAAGGGAAGCCTATAGATAAAAAAAGGATGGCTCTCAGTGAGTATCATACGATTGTCTCTTTCAAACTGTGGTACGGAGCATTACATAGTGCACCCAACAAATATTTGCGAATCGGTAGTGTAAATGGCCTACTTGTGCTATATCGGGGGTGGAAGGGAGCATGGTATGGGCATGAAGACGCACATATCCGTACATGCAGATAAGTGCATGTGCACAAAAATATACAGTCGTACAAATATACATGCGCGCGCACACAGTTTTATGCATATCAAGAAACCAGTTAGTTGTTGTTTGATAGGGTAGGGCACTGATGATAACAGATCGAATATGTACCACTAAGATGATTTTTATCATAAAGGCTTTACCCACCCGAGATGTTTGGCCATACAATTGAATTGAACAACACGCTCATTCATTGGGATCTCAAAACCATGGAACCAACCATCTTTTTCAGCACACAAACGCAACATTTTGCATATTCTTAGTTTCTTCTTCAACTTGTCCAGATGCAAACTGTTTCCTTTGACGTATAACATTGATGCCCCATGTTGAGATGTGACTCATATTCTTTAAATGGCTGAATATTCAATAATTGACACAAATTAAGGGTTCTAGATGATGGATCATGTAAGTAAAGGATATATGAAACCCTAATTAAATGAAGTACAAGTTACTTAGAGAAAGCATCGTCTAAGTCAAAGAATCGTCTAAGCTGGAAGTTGAAGTTGACTTAGATGATATATCGTCTAAGTGAAAATTGACTTAGACGGATCACCGTCTAAGTAGAACGTGACTTAAATGAAACAACGTTTAAGTGGAAGGTGACTTAGACAATACATCGTCTAAGTTGCAAAATGATAGAGGCAGATGAAGAGCTTAGATGATATATTGTTTAAACCATAAATCCATACAAAGAAGAGTAAGCACCAGGTGGGGCTTGGACAGAAACCGAACGATTTGTCCTAAGTATACGTGTGGCATTTCTGTATGGTCAGGAATCTAGAAAAAGATTTCGTTGTCGTTGTAACCAATTTTTGTAAAGGATAGTAATTGAGGAAATATTCTCATGTAATGATTAGACAATATTTGTCGGGTAGTGCTCATAGTTCCTATACAATATATTGGGAATATGGTTATGAGGAATTTTGATAAGTCAAAAAGACGAGTCTAAGAGTCTGACTGTCGCAACTGTATCTTTGTTCTTGACGTTAGTGTAGAGAAGAAGTTGACTAAGGGTTTGTGGATGTAGAGAGACAATCTGTCCAATCGAACCATGTAAATCCTTGTGTGATGTCTCTCTCTCTCTCTCTCTCACACACACACACACACACACACACACACACATTTTCTCTTCTTCTCTCTCTTTCTGTGCATCTTTGTTTCTATATTTATGATCCATTGTCATCGTCTTCTAACACAAGTGAGTACGATGAAGTTTCCGTTGTGAAGTTTTTGCTCAACACCCTCATTTTAGATTTATCTCCACTTTTCTTTAGTAGGTCCTCCTCAAAAGTTAACTGCATGAACTTCAGGTTATTACTGTGTAACCGCATACATGTCCTTTCTTTGGATCTCAAAGCCATTCAATTTTTTTCATACTCTTATCCCCACCCCCAAAATCCATCAGTTCAAAAGTCCCGAGAATGCAAAGTATGTTTTATAAATGTTGGCAGACAACTGTGATCAATGCTTTTGAGATTTGTTTCTTCACGTTTTCCCCAGAATTTTTGCACTTGGTAACATCTGTATCCATGATTTTCTTTGCATTTTCATGTTGCCGCGTCTTCTTCTTAGGTTGATGCGATGGCTTCGCAAGTCATTTTTGCACTTACAATCATAAAATAGTCAATAGAGCCATGCGATTGCTTAGAGGCAGAATGATTGCAATTGTAATGAAAAATTAAATGCATTCCGCGGAAGGTACTACTGAATGTTGGGTTGTATTAGGCACATAGTAGCTAGCTGGAAAGCCCTAGAAAGATTTCTGGATAGTTTTCCTTCATTCATGTCGGGTAGCTGTTGCCATGTAAAGAACATGACCCATGTATTGGAGTACTTCGACAACTGATTGAAACTAGCTAAGATTATCGCTTGTAATTGAAATCCCATGAGGCAATTTCTTCCATCCAATGATGCTATTCAACGCTGCGACTTTGTTCTCCTATATACGCTGTGAATTTGAAGTGCATAGAAAGTGAAGGACATGAATAATGCTTGTTGTACACCCCAGGATGTAGGTCAAGCCAGCTATCCTGCACAGCGTGCCCCCATTGGTCCACCGAGTACCAACTCGCCCTCTCGCCATATCACCATGCCATCCCATGGGTCCTTGTTGGAATCAATGGGGGCATGGGGTGTAGCATGTGGAGCAAGTGCTACTGCAAGGACAATGACTCCTTGACTTCTAGATGAATATTTTATATGATCGACGGAGAAGAAGAATGAAGCCACCTGAAGAATTTAAATTTGAGGACTTTTGAGGTCGACCGCCCATCCTCAGTAATTGCAAGTTTCTTCGCTATTGCATTTTGAATATGTAATTGTAAATTAGAATGAAATAATTTTCTGAGCAATTTTACTGCCAATTGAGAGGGCAAGACTTTCTGTTTGGTACTATTTTTATATATCTTTTCTTTAGTTTTGACGAATTGTTTGGAACAACTTGTAAATTTCTCAACCTATTTAATGAATCTTCGGTACTCACACCTTGTCGAATACTTATTTCAACTTTGGTTGCTCTTTTTTTCCCCCTTCTTTTTCTCTTGAACTTAAAAATAAGAATGGAGAACTCACTCAATCACGTTTGGTGATTGCTTCTCTAATTTTTAGGGAAGAAGCTCACCCCATTAAAATCTCTTCCTAGATAAAAATAACTCCCTAATAATTTTTATTTTGAGAATGCTCTTGGACCTCACGACCTCGACCCAAGCTCGCATCCCTCGCCTCTCGAATCCATTTCCTGAGAGAGAAGCCTCTCCCTCGAGGTATGCTCCCTCCCTTTCTCCCCTCTTTCGGCGATCGACCGACTTGTCGCTCCTCCTGTGTCACAGGTCCACCGTCGGCCGCCCACCTTGCCTTCCCCTCTCTCGATGTGCCCCTCGCCATCCCCTCCTTGCTCCACAGATGTTTCGTCGGTCGTGTCTCTTTTGAATAATTTGGGGAGAGTGTCACAATGCAGGTCAGTGACCTAAAGCTGTGTTGCATCTACTTTGACCAACCTGCATAATCGAGATCTGGGACTGCGGGCACCAGATGTGTGCTCCCTGCATGTTGGCCCTGTGAACAAGCCCAACCCGATGACCATGTGTATCCCCGCGGTGTGCTCTTTCTACCGCAGCAACATCACGCGGCTGGCCGTGGCCAATGCGAAGGTGGAAAAGGAAAGAGACAAGGAGAAGGAGAACAACGGGAAGTCCAAGAGGTCGTGGAAGTCCAGGCACTCCAGTGAGGGAAGCAGCAGCTTCAAGGGGCTATCTTCTGCCATGGGTGCACTTGGGAAGGTCGGCCGCTGTGCGGGGAAGGTGCCCGACACCGGCGACATGGGGGACAAGCCCTGAACTGGGTCAGCCATGGATTCATGTGCCGACATTAGACAATATGAACATAGTGTGAACAGGAGCAGCCCCTTGGGCTGGACAGGAACACCCTGTTGCCAAAGGAGGGGAAAAATCTAGTAAACCACCGTCGTTTCCTGCAAAGGACAGTTGAAAGCATGGGAAGAACCGATAACCTTCTTGTTAGGCCGTTGTATAGATCCATCAACCATGTACCATCAAAACCATCACGTACATCATTATATTTGTTTTCCTTTTTTCTTTCTTTTTCTAGTTCTTTCAATGGTGGAGATCTCAACCCTATCTATTTGTTTGTCTTACGAGAGTCCTGAGAGGTGTGGTGTGAATGGTGGCTTTTTAGATAGATATTGCATCTTCGGGATGTTAAACAAAAGATTTTACATTTTTCATCAACGGTTAGAATATCTCTTTCAATGTTACATGTATCTTGCATAATTTTATTCGTGATCACAAATGAGAAAAAGATGAAATGTGGATGTAAATTGGAAGAGGACATTATACAAATATTGATAGAGAAGTAAAACGAAGATGTCAAGAAAGAATCAGATTTGAAGAACAATAACATTTAACAACACCGCGTTCGCAACGTCATCTTGGTAAATAACTTTGAAATAAAATTACCTTAGAAATGTGAGAAGATTACGTGATCTTGATGATTGTAATTTTTTTAACATCATATTTTTGTTAATGAATTTGACGACACTATTTTAATAGTTTTTTTCTCTTTTATGAATGATGGCAATCTCCTTTTATCTGTTCTAATCACTTTAATAAGTAAAAATAGTAATGAAAAATATCTGTCTAATAGGTTTACATAAAATTTAAAAACTATGTTATTTATGTGTAATATCGATTTTTTTAATTTTAAAATTTAAATCAAAAATTGACATAATATAATTTTTTAAGTAGAAATAACTTAAAAATCTTAAAAAAATATTTCCAAACACCATATTTAAGAGTCGATATTTGATTGGACTCCCAATTGGGCGGGGTCGGACGAGGCATCTGATTCTAATCGGTTTCGACTTTTTGCCCCAAGTTAAAAAAAGGGGGTGACTTATTTTCTATGAAATTAAATTCCTGAAATTTCTTTCCCCATACTTTTACCCAAGATAACTGGCACGAAACTGCCCATACGCATCAAATGATTAGTGTTGCTTTGCGACACGATGCAACGTAGGCCATTCCCTTCCACCAGCGTGTTTTTTATCCTACTCTGAGCCTTCGAAACAACTTTTTAGACCCCCCCCTCTTTGTTTAATGCCATGGATTGTTGAATTTCAAAATCGTGTCGACTCGCGTCGGTATCTTTATTTAATGGGTAATTTCACTTAATTCGCAATCAAAAAAATAATATTTTCTTTTGCCACCCACTTTAATAAGATTATTTCTCCTGTTTTTCATTTCCAAATTTCAATGATCACCTAATTTGTAATTATGGCAGTTGGACATTATTTTATATTGGGATTTTTACATATGTATTCTCGTAAAATTTAAGTTTGCCAAATATACTTTTTGTCGGACCATATTATCATGAATATCTTCAAAATATAGATAATGTCACGATTATATCTTCACCATAACTCCCGTATGTTTAACCCAAGTTAAGTGTGAGTTAAAGAGTAAGATTTTTATATATATAACCTTGTAAAGTTAGATTTTGTCAAATATATCTTAGATCTAACGATCGTAGATGATATATTTTACATAATATTATCCTCGGTCGATGATCGTAAGTTAAAGGAGTATAATTATAATATTTCTCTCTAAATAAAAGATATTTATGATAATATATTCAGATGAGAGATATATTTGATAAAATTAAAATTTACGAGATAATATATGTAAAAGTCCCTTTTATATTTCATTCCTAAAACCCGCCGCTGGAATCGTACATTTGATAGTTGGTTTGTACGGGGCTTGCAGTTTGCCTATATTTCCTTTAACAAGAATTCAAGCGTTAAAAAGAACATCATGCCTCGTATATGCTTAGGTCCAGCAAGTAAGAAACTAAAATATATGCAGAGCAGCCGAGGCAGTGAAATCTGTCAGGTAAGCGACTTATATTTGATAAGGTAATATTTCTACTTCATTGTGGATGAATGAACCCAGATTTGACTGTTTGGGCGGTTGAGAGGGAGGGAAGAGACAGCAGAAGAGACATAAAGAGTGTCTTTGACAATTTTTCTTTTTTTATCGGAACTTTCATTTTTAACCTGTGTAAAAGTTTCACCTTTGGTTAAAACTGTTTTCTACGGTGGCTGCTGCACGCAGCCTGGTAAGACCTCAAATTTATTGGATTTTTTTTTGCGAAGTAATAATTAGCAGCCCATCTTCAAATAAATCTTTCAAAAAAAGGGTCCTAAGAGAAAAGGAAAAGATGTTGCTGGTACTGGAGGGTAGTATTAGAAACATTTCACGTTGTAATGTACACCTGACCATGTGTACTATATACTGACATATATGGATACATTATATATATATATATATATATATATATATATATATAATAGAAAAAATACTTTAAATTTTTTTAATGATAGAAAATTTGACGCAATGATATTCAAGTTTACAAAGAGTTTCGAAAGACCTAAATTCAAATTTAACGATGTCTAACTAACTTTTCCCAAAAATCGTAATCCATCAAAAATTAGACGTGAGCCAAATAATTAAACCTTCCTCTTAAATGTCGAACATGAGATCCCCACACCACGAAGCAAAGTTTTTTTGAAAGTTTTATAATGCTATCTCCTTTACAACCATTACATCGTAGGAATGTAGAGAGTCAAAAATATAAGAACGGCCGTATGTTGCGTGCCGTCGGTGCGCTAAACTTACGGATCAGCGATGGGTGATGCAGACAGAGAAGAGAAAGTGAAGAAAAAAAGTAAAAAAAAAAAAGGAAAAATGACGGCTGTCCAATATGCGGTCGTACGGCCCCAGGCAGGACACGACGTGATTCACCTCGGTGTGCGCGACGTCCAAGCAAATCCGTCACTTTGCCTGCAGCTGCACGTGCGAAAATCACGCACGCGGGCCTTCCGCGTCTCAAGCGCGACTTCTGCGCCGTGAGCATGGAAGGTCAGTTTTTTTAATATTTATTTGACTAATTTTTAGCGCACCACTAATTATATTCATCGATATAACTAGTGTAATATTTGATTATATTTTATTTTTTTTAAATAATCTTTACGTCTAATTAATTTGATATGTCATTCATCAAATGACGTGACATGAGAGTCACGTAAAAAATGTCTCCATGTGAATAGTGAAATCGATCTAATTTCATTATTCACAGAGTTGATATTTTCTTTTAATTAGTCCCTATGTCACGTCACCTGATGATGTGAACGGCACACCAAGTTAATTAGACGTGAAGACTACTCAAATTTTTTTAAAAAATAAATGTTACATTAATTACACCGGTGGGTGTAATTAGTGCTTAGTGCATGGGATGCACTAAGTATTACTCTATTTATTTTTATTTTTCTTTAGGAATTTTTACATATTAATCCCTATAAACATGGCGAATTACTTTTTAGTATCTCAAATCTCACTATTAATTTAAAAGCCCCTTAAATTGCTGCCGTTAAACACATAAATCCCTACTATTATTTAATGTCAACGACAATAAACCCAACTGAAGTTACTTTGACCATAGGTTGCGAAAATACCAATCCACCCTTTGGTTAGGTACCTCGATGATGTCTCCCCATTTGCTCCTCTCTGCGATTGAACGAGGTCATGCGGGGGAGGGCTAGCCTTCCGACCACCGCACCCCATGTACATCGGCTGCCACTACGTGGACGGCGGAGGCGCATTGATCGTCAAAGGAGAGGAGCCGCACTGCGCGTACGACGGAGCCGCACAGATCGTCGGAGGAGTACACCCTTTTTCCTGATTCACCCCGTGTACACCGGCTGCCACTACGCGGACGGCAGAGGCACATTGATCATCGGAGGAGAGGAGCCGCACTGCGCGTATGACGGAGCCGCATAGATCGTCGGAGGAGTGCACCCTTCTTCCTGATTCGACGCGGTTGAGAGGAGCAGACCCAGGGCACAGAGAACGACACTCCGTCGAGCAATCAGCCACGAACTCACTATTTGTATATGCGTGGTAAGATTTTGTTGGGGAGAACGACGTTTGAGTCTCCTTGAACCAATTGTGAAAGGTGAATCGTGGTTCAGGTAAGGGTTTCAGTTTAAGCGTTGAGCATTGAGATTTTTTAATGGCCAGGGTTTCAATTTCGGGCAGAGTAAGACAGGTGCTGTGTGGTAGTTAAATTACATTGTCTAGTTTGTTTGTTAGGATTAAGAATGTTGTTATGTCATTTGTGGTGTAATTTTGTAAGATTATTTACTGTTCTAAAGAGTTTATTATTGTCCTCGGATTCTTGGATTGTGAAAATGGGGGAAAGGGAGCCATTGTTAAAGTTGACGTATAAGTTTGGTGGTTATTGGAAAATATTAAAGTCTGGGAGGAGAGCATACGCATTAGGGCAGAATAAGACAGTAGTGGCATATCCTGATTACTACAGTAGATGCATACTAATTGAGGATATGAGGCATATATGTAAGTGGGCAAGTACACATTTCGAGAATTTCATTATGAATTGCTGAATAGCAGACCTGTTCGGTATGAGGAAATAATTTCAGATGCTCAGTTGTATGAGGTGATGAAAGCCCATTTTTCCATAGGGAAGATGATAATATATGTTAGCACATTGGACAGTCGACCATTAGACTTGCAGCTAACCAATAATCCACAGAAAGGTGTGGCCAGCTAGTCTGCTGAGGTTGTCCTCAGTGCTCGGGCTCATTCCCAGACAGTTGTTGATCTTGATGGGATGGATGTTCAGGATGAGGTTGTTGAACATGATGAGGTTGTTCAGGATGCTGCGGATGTTCAGGATGAGGTTGTTCAACATGATGAGGTTGTTCATGATGCTGAGGTTGTTCAAGATGAGGTTCTTCATCAGGATGATGTTATTCATGATGCTGCAGTTGTTCAGGATGAGGTTGTGCATGCTACTGATGTTGTTAGTCTTCATGCCCCTGCCCCTGCCCAGGATAGACAAGTGCAGGCCTTGGCTATTGTTGATGAGGATTATCAGATTTTAAAGAACATGATCCAATCTGAAACTGAGGATAGTGACTCAGAATTTGTTGCATATGAAGATGAGTACAGTGATTCTGAGGAGAGTGTGGCTGATTCTGATGAGGTACACACTGAAGACAGTTATCATTCAAGGCCATCTCCCTCAGATGAGTCAGATATTGATGGAGGGGTTTCAGATGATGATGGAGATTTACTGGAGGTTGATGAAGAGACCCCGGATATATCAGTTGGTTTTCTATTTGTAAATAGTAGGGAGTACATGATTTCTCTACGTCAGCATGCTATAAAAAATCAATTCGAATTCAAGCAGGTGAAAAATGATAGTATGAGGATTACTGTTGTGTGTGCAAATGTTAATTACAAATGGAGAGTGCATGTCTCAAGACTGTAGGATAGAGTTACTTTTGCAGTCAAAATAATGCAGAAAAAGCATATATGTTCGGCCACATCATGGTGTGATAACAGGATGGCATCAAAAGATTGGATTTCAGCAAGAGTAAAGGAAGCAGTGAAGGACAATCCTGACATACCCCCTACAAAGTTGCAAACTGATTTATTAAAGTCTTACAATATTTCAATCCCTTATCACCGCATTTGGCGTGCACGAGAGTGTGCAAAGGAGAAGGTTTTTGAGAAAGTTGAGGAAACCTACAACTATTTATCACAGCTACTGAATGAGTTAAAGGAGAGCGAACCATCTTCAGTTCTAGAGTACAAGATAGGCCTGGATGGTTATTTTTACAGAGTGTTCATTGCCTTAGAGGCAAATATCAATGGTTTCAAAGATGGCTGTCGTCCAGTGATGGGCATAGATGGATGTCACTTGAAAGGGTATTACACTGGGATCTTGGTGGCAATATATAGTTGCTCTTGATGGGAATCATTGTTTGTTCCCAGTTGCATATGGTGTTGTTGAGGGGGAGAGTATAGACTCATGGACATGGTTTTTGCACCTTTTGAAGAAGGCTATTGGACATCCTATATGAATTACATTCATTTCTAATATGGAAAAGGGTATTAAGGTGGCTATCCCGTATATCTTTCCAGGTGCCGAGTATAGATAATTAAGTTTCTCAATTACAGACAATCCCTAATTACAATATTTAACTACAGTGGCTGTAAGTTTTATTTTCAATGACAATGAATGAATGTTGATCAGATTATGAAAACAATGTCTGAATTCAGTGACTATAGGTTTTAATGACATTGATTGTAGGTTTTATATTACTGATGAGATTGTAATTTGAAATTGTCTATAGGTTTTGTATGTGGCACATTTACAAAAATTTTAAAAAAAAATGGCCAGGCCGAGCCTTCAAGAATGATGCATGGGCTGTAGCAAAATCTTACACAATTCAAGGATATAGAGCAGCTCTATTTGACATGAAGAAACTGGATGCACATGCTGCTTCCTATTTAGATACTCTGCACTATGCATGGTCGAGATGTCAATTTAATGACAAGGGTAAGCTAAACTACATCACTAATAGCCTAGCCGAGTCCTTTAATTCATTTGTTGGTGATACGAGAGGCCTGCCACTTGTAGACATGTTAGATGGAATTAGGCAGAAAATTATAGTGAAAATGGACCATAGGAGGAGACATGCACGCAGAATCAAAGAAAAATTTGTGCCACGGGCTGTTGGCTATTTAAATGTAATTGTTAGGAAGTTGGGAAGATATGGAGTCATATATTCCATTGATTTTATGGCAGAGGTGGAAAGTCCGTATGATAGGTGTATTGTTAAATTGGACGAGATGTATTGTTCTTTCCGAAAATGGTAAGTTAGTGGGCTGCCTTGCCAACATGTTGCTGCTGTTGTTGATGCCCGTAGGGGCCTCCAAGTCAATCAATTTGTTGATAGATGTTATTCCATTGAGGCATATAAAGCCACGTATGTAAAATCCATACAATCATTGCCAGGTAAGAGCATGTGGCAGACTGTGGAATGTGTTGAGGTGCTTCCTCCTTGTTGCCAAAGACCCCGAGGTCGCTCTCAGAAAGAAGAGGATTAGAGATGCTGATGAAAATGAAAATTCAATAAGGAGATGCCATAAATGCACAAGATGTGAAAAATGGGGCCACCATAAAACTACTTGTAAAGAACCCCTCCTAGGACCACAATCTACAGTTACAAATGTTGGAGTAGGTTCTACAACTGTGGCCCGGAAGTAAGTTTGTATTACAATTAAGGTTTGTATTTGGTCTATTTGATTTGCTCTGTGCATAATATTGAAAGTTATGTTGTATGAAAGGGCCAAGAAGACCACCCAGGTTAATAAATGTTAGTGGTAGGGCTGGCCAGGCTCAAACCAGTAGGGCTGGTGAAGGGGCACAAGTGGCAACTTCGGTTGGTCCAGGTCAGACCCGCGGGAGGGATAGGAGAGGTACCACCCAAGGAGAAGTACCAGCAGGGCCAGCAGCACTGAAGGAAGCACTCGGGGGAGAGGTAACATAGCATACATTAATGCTCAAATATGAAAATTTAGTGTCATGAACTAGATTGATTTTATTACAAGTATAACTCATGTAGGTCGCACAATTCCAATGGAGGCAAGGGACTCCATAAGCACCAGTGGTGGAGACATTCGTGTGCACACGGTGATAAATATGGACAGTCAAACATCCATTAACTTTGACACACAGTCCTCCATGTTCAACTTTCAACAACCTTTGCCAAATTGTGAGTTTGAAATCTGAATGTGAAATTGTAGGCAAAGAATGATATAAATGACTGGGTGCTGGGAAGGATTCTGCTATTTATAATAATTAACACCCCCTCTTTGTCACATGTATAGGACTGTGTTGGTGTGAAGAATGATGTAGCTGACTGGGTGGGAAATGCTGTTGCTGACTGGGTGGAGAATACTGTTTAAGATGTTGTTTCCCACGATGTTTTATGTGTTGTAACCATGTTTGATGGGATTAACAATTGTTCTTCATGTAAAACTGGAGAATGGTTAAACTGTAAACTAATGGTTCGAGATTTTGTTGGTGATTTGAATGAGACCCAGAGGGAACCCGTGCTAACCCGTTCTTCTTCTCTAATTGAATCTCTCTTGCTTTGAAAGGTAGCTTTTTTCTCAATTCTCACAGCAGCTTTCACTTTCAAGCTCTCCTGCCTTCTCCTTTTCTTTTGAAAAGATGAACACGGTATTTATAGAACAAGCAAGTTGAATTTTTGAATTTGGTCTATCTTCAGGGTGAAATTCCATTTGTCTAGGTGTATCAAAAGAAAAATTCTGACATTCAACGTCGTACAGAACCCAATCAGGTGTCTAGGATCCTGTGCCAATGATTGGGGATCGGAGGCACGCGAGCTTAGCTATTTTTCAACCTTACCAACCTATTTTTCACCCTTAAGATCCATTTGTCAGCCTTATCTACTCATTTGTCACCCTTAGCCGCATGAGCCGTCGCCTTTATGCTTATTTGTCTCACTTGAGAGTCGTCGCCTTTGTTTGCCTTGTGACCTATTTGTCACCCGTATTCATCCATTTGTCACTGTTATAGCTCATTTGTTACCGATGCCGGCTATTTGTCACTTATATTCAACATTTGTCTGTTGTTTGATGTTTTCCCTTGGCTACGTCGACTCTATTAAGCATTGCGTCGACTCCACTTCTGTTTTTCTTCTTCTGAGCTCTTTTTCTCCCATGCCAAGCTATTTGTCACCTCAACAGATCTATTTGTCACCATTATTCCATATTTGTCGCCCTTGTGAAACTATTTGTCACCTTTATATCCTTCAACTGGCGGGTGACTCTGGCGAGGCTCGAGTCGACTCAATGGGCTTTTGAAGTCGACTCCGCTTCATGAAACCTTCTTCTTAACCATTTTCACCTTTATCTCGACTTTTGTCAGCCTTATCAAGCTATTTGTCACCATTAACCTTCATCTGTCTACCGTGTGAGTCATTCTTCTTTCTCATGCACTTCATGACATTTCCAGACATTATTTATCCTGATTACTTCTTGTATTGCCTTTTCTCAAGCATTCAAAGCCCCGTAGCATTTCCTTATCATGCAGACAACCTGAAACATTATTTGTTAAGCAATTGCAGTCTGAAGATCATTGTATAATGTGTAGAACATGAAGAACAAAATATGCAGTATTGCATTTATGTGATTTAAGACATAGAATCAAATGACTTCATGTTGGTGTGACATCATCAAAACAAACTAAGCCCAACAAGCACGTGGTCTAAGATCGCGTGCCAATCAGGAGTTCGAAGGTACAATGACCTCTTAAGTGACTCACATGAGATTGGCGACTTTTCAGCTCTAGCAACCTATTTTTCACCCCTAACAGGCATTTGTCACCCTTACTTGGCCTTTTGTCTGCCTTGCAGCCTATTTGTCACCCTTATTCCTATGAGCCGTCACCTTTGTTCGTTGTTTCTCTGCCTTGAGTCGTCGCCCAATCTATTTGTCACCGTTAGCACTTATTTGTCACCTTTGAGAGCTATTTATCACTGTTGCTGCCCATTTGTTAACAATGTGAGCTATTCTTCACCCTTATCATTCATTTGTCTACCTTACGAGCCATTTGTCACCCTTAATGCCTCATTTGTCACCCCTGAGCTCCATTTGTCTCCCTTGTGAGCTATTTTTCACCTCTGTCAAATATTTTGCTCTACTATATCAAGATGTAGTTAGAGAGGACTATAGTCAATCTCAGTTTGGGAGCATGGATGAACACTTAGAGGGACATATAAGACTAACGATGATAAGTGGCATTACATTCCACTAACGACAATTACATGTCCAATATAGGACTCACATTACATACATATCTCTTAAACTATATTCACTTGAATAGGAAAATCATAAGGAGTACAAATATGACAAAATACAACATTACTTTTAAGTTTCTCAATTGCATCTCCATCCTCTCTAAATTCTTTGTCATGCATTATTCCATCGCCTTCAGTTGATATTTGACATCCACAACACTGTAGGTAATATCATCAACCCACTAAAAGAAACCGCAATCCCCGTCAGTATTTGCATACGGATAATAATAGAGGCGCTTGCCTTTCGACCTCTCACGATTTGAGATGTAAATTCAACAATTACCCCTTCTACAATTAGATTACATCGGTGGTAGACGAGATGAGATGGCAGCACCTCGAGACAACTGCATTCCACTAGCATTTGACGACTGTATATGACATGAACAAATTATCAATCACATGTCGTGCATGAATATTCCAGCCATCGAAAAATCATACCATTTCAGACATGGGGAGAATGTGAGGGCCCAATGGCCGGGTCCTAGAAGATGCTCTACGCTGGTCGTCCTACGTGACGATGTTATGAGGGAGCGCAATTGTAATGCCCCGGATTTTTCAGATATTTTTTCGGATCAGGATCCGTGGGTTTCAGATCGTCCTTTCGCGCGTTACGGATCGTGTCCGAGTGAGCTTCGGACTTTTTATACCGGATTGTCAGACCCATTGGTGGTGTGCCCGCTAATTTCCTTGGGTCCGTGGCGTGGTGAGGAGCACGCCGGTATTTTTCTGGATTTTCAGAGCATAGTTGTGGGTCCCGGGTTGCGTTTTGGGTTTTACGCGTGTGTTTGTCCGTCGAACCTTCGGAACACTGTGCAGGGTGAACCGTTGTATTCTCCGACTCCGGGATGGCACCAGTGCGTTGTGCATTTTCCGAGGATCGCAGAGGTAATTTTTCCTAATTTTTGGAATTTCTCAGAATTTTTGGGTTTTTCCTATTAATACCCTCCCACCCCTCTCTCTTCTCATTTCTCGCTCTCTCACTCTCTCTCTTCTCCCACGCTCTCCTCTCACTCTCTCCTCTCCGGCGGCCGACGGACCGAGGCAGGGGTGACGCGGGGTGACGCGGACGGGGAGGACGTCGAGGATGGGTCGAGGATCGAGGGACGGGGGCACGATGAAGCCGGTTCATGAGCGTGAGGCACCGGTGGGGTTTTTCATGGGCGTTTCATCGTGGATCGGCGTCCACGGTGCGTCGAATCTTCGATGGAGGTAGGGAGATGGACCCTCAACTTGCGTACTTCATTTCTCGCGAGTTTTGTAGGCCGTGGTGAGCCGAGCGGGCTTATTCAAGGGATTTGAGGAAAATGCATGTTTTTGGGTGTATGAGCCGAATCTTGTGCTTTGATCGTGTTTTTGGGGTTAAATGGGTCTTCTCGGTGCTAGAGAGGTTGCGGAATGTTTTCCCCTTTTGTTTCCCATTCACCTAGGGGTGGATGGGGCGTGGAATGGATTTCTCGCCATTTTTCCGTTCTTCCGGTTTCGGACTGAGAATGCGCTAGTCTCAGGTAGCGCGTTCTTGAAGGTCGCGTCGCCCCGATAGGACGCGTTCATCGAGGAAAATGAACAGTAAGGCGGTTTTTATCGCGCTAGGGGTGAGTAGCGCGTTCTGTGTTGTCGCGCTATAGGCCTATAGCGCGTTCTGTTCTGAACGCGCTATAGAAGTATAGCGCGATATTGTTGAACACGCTAGGTATGTATAGCGCGTTCTGCCTGAACGCGCTATGCGTGTGTAGCGCGTTCTTAGGGTGGCCTGCCGGGCTGCCCAGGGCAGGCTGTCTATGGCTGATCGTGCTCCCCTTGGGCCGTGTGTGTCCCGGACACCCCGTGGAGTTCCGTGACTGTGTCTTTGGGTGTCTGGAGGTTCCGTTTACCTCGATTAATGTGCCCATAGGTTTAAGGGTCCAGGTGACCCTCTAGCGTTCCGATTATGTTGCATTGGTCTCCGATTGACCCGGTTGTGACCCAGTGGTCGACCTTTGGCCTCGTGAGTGTCCCAGACACCCCGTGGGTTTCGTTACCGTGTTTTTGGGTGTCTGGCGGTACCGTGTTACCTTGATAAGCGTGCCCGTGGGATTGGTGGGTCCGGGTGACCCCAGGTGTTCCGTGCTTCCGTGTTCTTGCTAGATCGAGTCACCGTGTATCGGTGTGGGTGCGGTGAGGTTTGCCCGCAAGTCGTTGCTTCTCTGGAAGGTGGCTTCCGAGTGGCCCAAGCGTGTGGCCTTGGACGGTGAGTCCAGTCTCCTAGCCTGGGGCTGGAGGTTTCTTAAGTTCCCTCCTCGAGGGATGGATCTCGACAATTGTGAACTACCTCGTGAGTTATCGCATTGTGGTTTTGGACCTAGGGATTAGGCCAGATTGACGGCTCAGTGCTATCGTGTGCAACGGTCTTGACCCTGAGTCTTGTGACTCAAAGGCGGTTGGGTTTAGTAGGTCTAGTGGGTCGTCCAGAGTCGGGTGGCTTTGAGTCACATGTTACTCCGTGTTACTCGAAATGGGTGCGTGCGTGGTTTCCAGTGTCCACGTTCTGTGACACGTCCACTAGTCGTAGCCTTCTTACGGCACGCGTGTGCTGACCCACCTGGGAGTGGTGGAGCGGCTGACCCGAGAGAGACGGTGAGTAGGCTGGTTACCGTAGGGCCCCCACGTACAGCCGGGTCCGGGCTTAGGGGGAATTACCAGCTAGAGGACAGGCCTAGGGCGTATGGTCTGAGTGTGCACACGAGGTTGGGGGCGTCGGACGGCGCCGGCAGGCGCGACCCCAACTAGTCCTTGTTCTATGGTACTGGTTACTGTGTGTGTCTGAGTCTCCGCCTGGGGCATAGTAGCTAGACACTTGAGACGCGGTGTAAAACGTCAAGGGACACATCCGGCCGTTCTTCTAGTGGGTGGTGCTCCTGTCACGTGACGCGAGTTGTCGTGTACCGGGTTCTGTTTCCGCCCGCGGGATGGGACTTCGTGAGTGGTTTCGGGAGTGTTCCCGGAGTCGAGGTCTGGGGTCTCCGGTGAGCGTTAGCGAGGGCCTTTCCCCAGATAGCGTTGTGTTCACAATGGTGAGGTCATGACCGTGTTCCCTGACCGTGTGGTTTTGGCTCGGGCCCTTTTTGTGAGGGTAGGCCTCCGCTACAGAGGTATCGTGGCGTTTTCCTAGTAGCGTGGCTAGGGTGGTTCGTGTCTGGTGGTCCCCGATCGTGGAATCTGGTGGTCGGGTGCGTGGCTTGGTTGTCCCCCGACGGGAGACTAGGTCATGTTTTCTGGTACAATAGGAGTACCTGTAGAGCCAAGGTTTTACCGGCCACCGTAGTTACTTTCTTGCTTTCGTAGTTACTTCTTTCCGTGCCGCCGTTGTTTCTCAGTTTGGGTTCCACGGGATCCCTACCGGGCCAGTGACAGGAGGCTCACCCCTGCGTTTCAGGTGCGACGGTTCTTCCTCGAGGTCCGAGGATGTTGTACGAAGGTTCTTAGTTGCCAGCTTACCGGGCCGAGTGTTCACTTGGCATGTGGTACGTTTTACTGCTTTAGACTGTACTTTCTGTTGGACTGGACTCTGTTGTAGTTATTTATTTCTTTCTGTTAATTGTTGAATTGTCCTGCCTTATTTCCTATTTCTTTGTACCTCCACACTCCTTTTTAGCCCTTCCGAGCCTCCCGCTCGTGGGCGGCGGTTCGATTCTCGGGTTATCGGGCCTTCCCGGTAGCCGGATTCTCGGGTCGCCACACTTGGTATCAAAGCGTGGTTGTGGACGTACATGAGAATTTGAGATATTGCAGTGATCAGAGTCCATAAGGTCCAGTACAGTCGGCAGCTGGCATAGGGTTTCGTGCATGTTTTCCACTTTGTTTCTCGCTTGAGTGCTTGAGTGCGTTGTATGGCGCGGTGAGGGTGGTTGCTGTTCGCAGCTTTCGTGTCGGCGTGGGGTCTGCAGATCGAGGTCGAGAGCTTTCTCCCTTGGGTGGTGGCCCTGGTTGTGTTGCGTTGGGTAGAGGTTGCCGGCGGGTGTGTTGCTGTGGTGCTGCATTCGAGGAATTTACAGCGAGGTCAGGTGGCTGGCGAGGACCGTTTGCCGTTAAGTGGCCGTGAGCGTGCTCTGGGGGAGTTGTCATAGAGTTGGCCACTCCAGCATGAGGTTTACCCAGCCCCTGCGGTGTTAAGGTTGTGGTTTGAGGTGTTGGGGCGGGTGCTCTGGTCGAGAATTGTGCTTGGATGAGCGGAGGACCTTCTGTTGAGCTGCTGATTTGTCGAGCCCGATATTCTTGTCGTACTCTGTGGCGTTAGAAGTGACGTGTCGAATCCGATTATCTTTGTGAATTTTGAGGCAGGATTGGGCTGTGGTGTCCCAATAAGTCTTGCTCCTACGCTCTTGTGTGCGAATGGGTGGTGTTCGCCTCGAGATCTGGCTCGAGATGTGAAGGTTCCGTGGCGAGTTCGGGACTCGATGATGAGCGTTGGCGGTTGACGGTTATGGCTCGCGTTGCGGCTCTTGGCGTGGCGTGTTGCAGTTCGGGAAATTACAGCGGTGGTGCATCGAGAGATGTTGTGATCGTGGTCCGACGGGACACTTGGCGAGTGTGTCGGAGGAGCTGACCTGACGGAAGTGATGGTTTTCTTGGTGTTGGAAGGTGTTGTTCCCAGCATGCGCGAGGCTCGAGGTCAGGTCGAGTGTGGAGTTTTCCTTCCATTGGTCGGAAGTCCTTCCATTGGTCGGAAGTGTATTGAGTTCTTCCCTTGGTTGGAGGAGATCGCGGTTGGTTAAGGTTCGTCGTCTTGCATTGTGCGTCCGGATTGGTTGGCCTTTGTGTGCCATGAAATCCGTGTGAGACGTGTTCCGTGTTTTTGGCAAGGGTTACCTGTGAGAAGTGTTGCCCGTTCCCTGATGTGTAAGGGTGTTGGCGATGTTCCAGAAGGATGAGTGCCGGCTGGTCGGTGTTTTTGAGATTTGCGGTTGGTGTTGTGGTTCCCGATGTGCGGAGGATCGGAGTTGGCGGGGTTGGAGATGGTTGTCGAGTTGGTGGATCCCGAGTTGTCGATGTAGTTGCTGTATGTGTGTATCAGAGTGCGTGGATCGTGGCGTTGGTTGCTACGGGCGGATTTCTTGAGATTGAGTAGAGCAGCGGAGGATTGGTTCCTTGATATGCGTTGTCTCCGGTGGCATAAGACGTGTTGTTGCCGTGCCGTTGCTCGAGATATTGTGGTTCATGGCACTGGCAGGTGGAGAGTTGGGGAAATATGCTGGCGAGGTTGCCGCATGAGTACCCTGTTCTTGTGTTGGATGTTGCATTCGCGGATGAGATCGTGTTCTGGAGAAGTGTGCCATGGGTCGTAAGAGGTTGTGTGTCCCGTGGATCTGTGATAAGAGCGGGAGTCGGGATGGGCAGGCGTCCTCTTGGATTAATTAAGATGGAGGTTTTGATGAGATAGGATTCGATGAGATAGGACGGTGGTCGATGCCTGTGTGTGGAGGTCTCTGATGAGACGTTGGCGTTGGATATTGATCCTCAGTCTGCGGCCAGCAAGGGAGGATTCCCCGTAAGTCTGAGTCGAGTGACATGAGGACCGTGTGGAGATGGAGTCGTTTGGTTTCGCTGTACTCCCCTGAGAGGGTAGAGTTGGCATGGTGATAGGTCTGGATGTGGTGTTGGTCTGTGCGTGAGTCAGCGGATGGCCTGTCATGAGTTGGATCGTGCCTGCTGGGTCGGTGGAGGTTTCCCGTTGACGAATGTCTGGTGACCAGTGGATGGTCTTTCACGGATAGAAGATGCTGATTGTGGGGGCTCGAGAATGGAGAGAGCCGCGTGCAAGCGAGGCCTTTTGGTGGCCGTTTATGAGGTGTGAGCTGGTGGAAGCTCAGTGATGGTTGTCCGCGGTGCAGGGGGTGAGATCGATCAGTGGGTTGTGAAGGAGTAGGGTTGGTTGGTCCGCCGAGCATGGGCGTTGACCGGTGGATTGGTTCTTGTGGCGAGGATTGCGTTCCCTCGGTGAGCGAGAGGGTGGCAGCGATGACGTGAGTGGTTTCCGTTGTGTCTAAGGTGATACCAGACTTGTGCCTTTGTATTATGCTTGATCTGGTGGCCGATGTGTGTGCGGTGTGCGGAGCGTAGGCGTCGTTCGGGATTATGGTCTGGCCGTATCCCTCATGATCGTGGTTTTTATGAGAATCGATGTTTTTCTGTGCTGGGGCCCTGACAGCGTTGTCAGTTGGTGGAGACGTTCTTCCCCTGTGACTTTGTGCTAGGTCCTAAATTTTGAGGATGAAATTTCTTTAAGGGGGGAGGGCTGTAATGCCCCAGATTTTTCAGACATTTTTTCGGATCAGGATCCGTGGGTTTCGGATCGTCTTTTCGCGCGTTGCGGATCGTGTCCGAGTGAGCTTCAGACTTTTTATATCAGATTGTCGGACCCATTGGTGGTGTGCCCGTGAATTTCCTTGGGTCCGTGGCGTGGTGAGGAGCACGCCGGTATTTTTTTGGAATTTTTAGAGCACCGTTGTGGGTCCCGGGTTGCGTTTTGGGTTTTACGCGTGTGTTTATCCGTCGGACCTTCGGAACACTGTGCAGGGTGAACCGTTGCATTCTCGGACTCCGGGATGGCACCAGTACGTTGTGCGTTTTTTGAGGATCGCAGAGGTTATTTTTCCTAATTTTTGGAATTTCTCAGAATTTTTGGGTTTTTCCTATATAAACTCTCCCACCCCTCTCTCTCTCGTCTCATTTCTCACTCTCTCACTCTCTCTCTTCTCCCACGCTCTCCTCTCACTCTCTCATCTCCGGCGGCCGACGGACAGAGGCGGGGGTGAGGCAGGGTGACGCGGGCGGGGTGGACGGCGAGGATGGGTCGAGGATCGAGGGACGGGGGTGCGATGAAGCCGGTTCGCGAGCGTGAGGCACCGGCGGGATTTTTCATGGGCGTTTCATCGTGGATCGGCGTCCACGGTGCTTCGAATCTTCGGTGGAGGTAGGGAGATGGACCCTCAACTCGCGTACTTCATTTCCCGGGAGTTTTGTAGGCCGTGGTGAGCCAGCGGGCTTATTCGAGGGATTTGGGGGAAATGTATGTTTTTGGGTGCGTGAGCCGAATCTTTTGCTTCGATCGTATTTTTGGGGTTAAATGGGTCTTCTCGGTGCTAGAGAGGTTGGGGAATGTTTTCCCCTTTTGTTTCCCCTTCACCTGGGGGTGGATGGGGCGTGGAATGGATTTCTCGCCATTTTTCCGTTCTTCCGGTTTCGGACTGAGAACGCGCTAGTCTCAGGTAGCGCGTTCTTGAAGGTCGCGTCGCCCCGATAGGATGCGTTCATCGAGGAAGATAAACAGTAAGGTGGTTTTTATCGCGCTAGGGGTGAGTAGCGCGTTCTATGTTGTTGTGCTATAGGCCTATAGCGCGTTCTGTTCTGAACGCGCTAGGTATGTATAGCGCGATCTTGTTGAACGCGCTAGGTATGTATAGCGCGTTCTGCCTGAACGCGCTATGCATGTGTAGCGCGTTCTTGGGGTGACCTGGCGGGCTGCCCACGGTGGGCAGTCTACGGCTGATCGTGCTCCCCTTGGGCCGTCTGTGTCCCGGACACCCCGTGGAGTTCCGTGACCGTGTCTTTGGGTGTCCGGAGGTTCTGTTTACCTCGATTAGCGTGCCCATAGGTTTAAGGGTCCGGGTGACCCTCCAGCGTTCCGATTATGTTGCATTGGTCTCCGATCGACCCGATTGTGACCCAGTGGTCGACGTTTGGCCTCGTGAGTGCCCCAGACACCCCGTGGGTTTTGTTACCATGTTTTTGGGTATCTGGGGGTACCATGATATCTCGATAAGCGTGCCCTTCGGCTTGGTGGGTCCGGGTGACCCCAGGTGTTCCGGGCTTCCGTGTTCTTGCTAGATCGAGTCACCGTGTATCGGTGTGGGTGCGGTGAGGTTTCCCCGCAAGTCGTTGCTTCTCTGGAAGGTGGCTTCCGAGTGGGCCAAGCGTGTGGCCTTGGACGGTGGGTCCAGTCTCCCAACCTGGGGCTAGAGGTTTCTTAAGTTCCCTCCTTGAGGGATGGATCTCGGCAGTTGTGAACTGCCTCGTGAGTTATCGCATTGTGGTTTTGGACCTAGGGATTAGGCCAGATTGACGGCTCAGCGCTATCGTGTGCAACGGTCTTGACCCCGAGTCTTGTGACTCAAAGGCCGTTGGGTTTAGTAGGTCTCGTGGGCCGTCCAGAGTCGGGTGGCTTTGAGCCACCTGTTACTCCGTGTTACTCACAATGGGTGCATGCGTGGTTTTCAGTGTCCACGTTCTGTGACACGTCCACTAGTCGTAGCCTTCTTGCGGCACGCGTGTGCTGACCCACCTGGGAGTGGTGGAGCGGCTGACCCGAGAGAGATGGTGAGTAGGCTGGTTACTGTAGGGCCCCACGTACAGCCGGGCCCGGGCTTAGGGGGAATTACCAGCTAGAGGACATGCCTAGGGCGTATGGTCTGAGTGTGCACACGAGGTTGGGGGCGTCGGACGGCGCCGACAGGCGTGACCCCAACTAGTCCTTGTTCTGTGGTACTGGTTACTGTGTGTGTCTTAGTCTCCGCCTGGGGCGTAGTAGCTATACACTTGAGACGCGGTGTAAGACGTCAGGGGACGCATCCGGTCGTTCTTCTAGTGGGTGGTGCTCCTGTCACGTGACGTGAGTTGTCGTGTACCGGGTTCTATTTCCGTCCGCGAGACGGGACTTCGTGAGTGGTTTCGGGAGTGTTCCCGGAGTCGAGGTCTGGGGTCTCCGGTGAGCGTCACCGAGGGCCTTTCCCCAGACAGCGTTGTCTTCACGACGGTGAGGTCATGACCATGTTCCCTAACCGTGTGGTTTTGGCTCGGGCCCTTTTTGTGAGGGCAGGCCTCCGCTACAGAGGTATCGTGGCGTTTTCCTAGTAGCGTGGCTAGGGCGGTTCGTGTCTGGTGGTCCCTGATCGTGGAATCGGGTGGTCGGGTGCGTGGCTTGGGTTTCCCCCGACGGGAGACTAGGTCGTGCTTTTTGGTACAATAGGAGTAGCTGTAGAGTCCAGGTTTTACCGGCCACCGTAGTTACTTTCCTGCTTTCGTAGTTACTTCTTTCCGTGCCGCCGTTGTTTCTCAGTTGGGGTTCCGTGGGATCCCTACTGGGCCAGTGAGAGGAGGCTTACCTCTGCGTTTCAGGTGCGACGATTCTTCCTCGAGGTTCGAGGGTGCTGTACGGAGGTTCTTAGTTGCCAGCTTGCCGGGCCGAGTGTTCACTTGGCATGTGGTACGTTTTACTGCTTTAGACTACACTTTCTGTTGGACTGGACTCTGTTGTAGTTGTTTATTTATTTCTATTAATTGTTGAATTATCCTGCCTTATTTCCTATTTCTTTGTACCTCCACACTCCTTTTTAGCCCTTCCGAGCCTCCCGCTCATGGGCGGCGGTTCGAGTCTCGGGGTATCGGGCCTTCCCGATAACCGGATTCTCGGATCGCCACAGCAATGGCCGGGTCGTTAGAGGCACAGACGATGGGTGCATTGCGTCGTGATCGTCGGAGGAGAGGAGCCGCACCCAACTTCTCGTCTGAGCTAGGGATGCGACGACTGAGGAGAGGATCCGCAACGGAGGAGAAGAGCTGCACCCAACTTCTCGTCTGAGCGATGCGACGACGGAGGAGAGGAGCCACGCGTAGCTCGGTAAGTCTTCCGAGGGAGAAGGCGGCCGGTAGAGGGCCTGTGAGTGGGGCGTCTGCGGGTGGGGGCGGTGGGGTGTAAGCGTTAGGATTATGGATTTAACAGAGGACAGGGTGAAGACGGGGGTATTTTAAGAATCATAAGATTTTTTAAACGGGATGAAGGAATATTTCATTGAATATTCATTTTTTTAACGTCGATGAACTACATAGACTTGTTAACAAGAGTGAGATGATTTAAGGGGCTTTTAAATTAATAGTGAGATTTGAGAGATTAAAAAATAATTCAACATTTTTATAGAGATTAATACGTAAAAATCACTCTAGCAGCGGCATATGAAGATATACGAAATAAGCAAAATGCCAAATAAGGAGGGTGGCGAGTGTACCTCCACGCTCCGGGCGTGGGGAAGAAGACCCCGGTCGAAACTCGTACTCCCGGTGTACAATAAATAAATAATTACAGTAGTGAATTTGATTACCCACTCCACGCAGGGAGGTAAAGGGCTACAATGGCGACCTGGGAGTAGCGAACTCGGGTTGACGGGAAGCAAGCCGGAAGGGCTTTCAGGCCGAAGATGGGCTGCTGGTCAGACTCGGCACTATTCCAACTCAGTTCAGCAACTCAGTTCAGCCCGCTGGATAGCAACCGAACTCGGCTGCTGGGACAGCAGATTCTGGTCACCTTCTGGCCGTGGTGGTTGGCTGGGACGTCGGTGGAAGACTCCTCTTCGTTCGCTGAGATCGGTAGTGGCTGAATCGACGCTGAAGTAATTTTGCAAGAATTAACCTGTTGTTACCTTTGTTGACCTGTTCATAGAACATGTTTGCGTGACCCAGCGAAAAGAATTTTTGTGCCCAGATCCAATGTCGGATCGAGGCGAGATCGGCGCCGTTAGATGGAGAACTCAAAGGGATATAACATATAATTATTTCAGGTCAATCCAGTAGACGGATTAGAAATAAAAATGACTGTTTCCCAGTTATTTCTACTGGCTCGGATTACAGACAATCAGGATAGAACATGATCTGCCTGAGACTGAATTTTGACCGACATAAAAACGATGGATCTAGACTTTGGGAAAATTATGGTTGGAAGAGAGAGATGTGAGGAACACGTATGATTTTTTTGGGAATTTTTAGAGAAGGCTAAGGGGGCGGGAAAAATACAACAACAAGACATTGTCCCGCATATCTATAAACTGGCAGATTACTGGGGGAAAACTAAATTACTAGAAAAATAGTAAATGAAGACGGAATGACACGAAATTTGAACTGGGGATGGGGTATGATAGGAAGAACAAACCCTCAAAATTTGAGGTCGAACAGATCTTCTGATTGGGAGATAAAATTCTGACTTTAAGCTTCTGTCCAGAGGTGGACAGAACTCCGACGAAGTGGCGGTGGTGGTGCGACGACGGCGGCGGCGGCGGTGGTGCTGAGCGTCTCACTCAGAGAGGGAGTGATTGAGAGGCTTCACAACTCTGAATATTAGAGCTATCATAGCTCCAAGGGGGGAGAGAGAGCGGGGGTGTGCCCTTAGGCCTTCTTGAGTAAAAAATGAGATTTTCTTCATTAATTGCTATGGAATTCACAAAATACATGGGTTATATAGAAATGGAAAAAAGACCTAAACTACCCTCTGATCTAGGGTTAGGGATAGGTAAACAAGGGATAGAATAATTAATCCCCATGTGGTCAAATGACCAAAATAAAAAAAATACAACATGAATAAAATATCCATTAAAGGGGGGCGCCCCTTTGAAAAATGAGAAGAGAATTTTAAATTTTCTTCCTTCCTTGTCCCCTTAGTCCAAATCCAATCTTGGACTTTGAACCAATCCGACTTGGGCCCTAGAGCCTAGGTGGACCAATGGAAAATATGGTGGGGGCCATGTCGGGCCAACATGGCCTTTTGCAAAGAAACCCAAAGATTCCTAAAGATTAACAAATTGGCTTATAATGCCTTACAATTACAAACCCAATTTGCCAAGGATATAAATGTAAACTAAAGGATACAAATGTAAAAATAAAATGTTAGTGCCAGGTGTTGATTCCTATCAATTCTTCTCGGGTGGGAAGAACTCGACCCGATCGAGTAAGGGGTATAGCTGTTCGTATGGCTCCTGCGGATCTGTTACCGTACCAAGTAGCGCGGAGTACGCCCCACTCCAAGTAATCGTCACCTGCTCATCCCGTATATATTCGATATGCACATGCTGCTGTAGGAATGAGGCTAGTGGTGGACACTCTGGGGTGGGGTCACTCTCAAAGGAAGGAGACGGCTCAATGACTCACTAGGAATCACCGCTGGGTCCCTTTATGTGACTAGATCCGAGACATAGAATGGTAGAGCTGATCCTAAATTCTGGAAAGTATACAACGTACGCATTAGACCCGACTTGCCTCACACTCGAGAGGGACTAACATCACGAGCTGACATAAGACCGACTTGACTCGACGCATGTAGACTCCTAACAAATTGTATGAAAGAAAACACACTTCTATGTCCTAGACAAACCTAATGCTATGCAGACCCATGCACTTGCAACGGTGGACCAGGACACCCGAATGTGTGCCAAGCATACACTTGATGCAACCGGTGGTTGGCAGAATAGGGGACTCCTAGACATCCTAATATGTCCCTAGCATGCGACTGCCTATTGGATTTGGGAGACTTGCGAGGGCCAGGAGAGCCAAAGTTACCTTCTTTTTTACCCCTATATGTATGTATCTCTTGCCAATGAACGGGCTCGAGGAGCATAGGTGGACCGGCCCGTGGGGAAGGGGTGTGATAGTGGGCTCCTTTGAAGAAGGGGAGTATATATGGTGGGTCAAGAGGCTCCTTAGGGAAGGGGGTCGAAGGGATCAAAGAATGTGTGACCCCTCGAGATGGGTTCCCTCATGACACGGTCCCATATTTGAACTTTTTGAAGGTGTAGATGGTCACCTTCATGCATTGTGGTAAGTGGGACTGTGATCTCATGTAGAAAGTATGGGTCCTCCCTCGGAATAAGTGTATTGAAATTAGGCTCATCAGGAAGGGGAGGAGCAAAAGGATCTCCATGGTGACATGACCCACGGTGCACACGGAGGTAATGGACCCTAAGGCTGGATGTGTGAAGCTACGACGATTGGGTTGGTCGAAGTCTCGGGCCAACATACACGTCAATGTCAATTGTCAGTCTAATCCCTTAATGAGGTCTTCCAATGTATCAACATGGTGAGAAGACCGAAAAGTGGTGTAGAAGGAGTTGACGGGCACTAGTTGTAGTGCGGGGTCCATGGATGGGTAGCAAGGTGGTCTAGGGACCAAGCCTATCTTCAGGCAACTAAGTAGTGGCTCGACGATGAATAGCTTTCCCGTTAGAAACACGGGTGGCTCCAAATGAAGTGGCTCCGAATAAAGATCGGAAGATGAGGGTGGGGGCAAAGGAGCTCTCACGGGTGAAGAGGGAATGTCCTCCTTGAGGGGAAGAGGTCCTTGGGATAGCATCGGTTTGAGGCTACCGGCTACGACCTCCCTATACTCGGGCAGGAGTCCATCAATCTAGGTACACATCCTCTCCACCTTATCTGAAATGGTTTTGAAAAGTTCGGCAATGATGGGGTTTGGAGTAGGGGTCTCGTGATGGACTCGCCCATCATCAACCGGCCTAATCTTGGGTCTAAGCTCATCTACGTGTGGGGCTCTTTGCCTCCGACTATGACCCACTTTGTTGGAGGTGATTGGGTGGGGTCGGTTGGAGATGACTGGATTGGGTAGGTAGACCCTTCTAAGCTCGCCCTTCATCTCACGCCATGACTCTATAGGCTATTGCCTCCTAATTTCTCTCAAGCATTCTATGTCCCTCCATTTTTCGGCGGCTTCGTAAAAAAGCCGCCTTGTGGCAAAGTCGACTTGCATGGCATCGAACATAATGTAACACTCAAAGTATTTGTCCATAGCGGCTTCCCACTCTAGGTAGTCGCTCGGGACTTTGGAGCCATAGAAGTCCGGGGCTTCGGGCCTACGGAGGTGGTGGGGTTGGGTTCCCCATCCTTGGGTGTGTCACCACCATTCATATGACGTGGGCTTTTGGGGATCCATGGGACACGGGGAGCTATAGGATGGCCATGCCGACACTTGGTGCAAGATGAACGGACTAGACACGACCCTAAAATAACAATGCAAAGTTGGAATGCAGACTCGACTACAAACCTAGACTCAACCAGTATCCGATATGTGGCGGAGGTTTGATCCGAAGATCACACTCACGCAAGTGTGCTACCTTCCCGATAGGCGTAACCTATCATTCTGGGAACACATTTTGATATACCGGGTATAGGAATGCAATGCGACACCTTGGACCGACTACCCTAGACTCAACATAGCTCTGATACCAATTTGATGCGGGACGGGACGCGAACCTGGGACTCTAGCTCGCGGACATCTCTAAGCGAGGGAAACATGTGGATCTGCGCGGTTGAGGAACCGACAATGAGTCTCGGGTATCGGCTTTCCGCGTGCTCGAATCGAGTCATGGGACGGGTTCCACTCACTCACTCTCGCAGTGGTGATAAAAATTTGACGAGCTAGTTATCCAATCACTCTAGCAGCGACATATGAAGATATACGAAATAAGAAAATGCCAAATAATGAGGGTGGCGAGTGTACCTCCACACTTCGGGCGTGGGAAAGACGACCCCGGCCGATACTCGTACTCCCGGTGTACAGTAAATAAATAATTGCAGCAGTGAATTTAATTGTCCACTCCACGCAGGGAGGTAAAGGACTACAATGGCGACCCGGGAGAAGTAAACTCAGGTTGACGGGCAGCAAGTCGGAAGGACTTTCGGGCCGAAGACGAGCTGCTGGTCCGACTCGGCACTATTCCAACTCAGTTCAGCAACTCAGTTCAGCCCGCTGGATAGCAAGCGAACTCGGCTGCTGGGATGGCGGATTCCGGTCACCTTCTGGCCGTGGCGGTTGGCTAGGACGTCGGTGGAAGACTCCTCTTCGTTCGTTGAGATCGGCGGCGGCTGAATCGACGCTGAAGTAATTTTGCAAGAATTAACCTGCTGTTACCTTTGTTGGCCTGTTCACGGAACATGTTTGTGTGACCCAGCGAAAAGAATTTTTGTGCCCAGATCCAATGTCGGATCGAGGCGAGATCAGCGCCGTTGGATAGACAACTCATAGGGCTACAACATATAATTATTTCAGGTCCATCCAGCAGACGGATTAGAAATTAAAATGACTGTTTCCCAGGTATTTCTGCTGGCTCGGATTACAGACAATAAGGACAGAACATGATCTACCTGAGACTGAATTTTCACCGACATAAAAACAATGGATTTAGACTCTGGGAAAATTATGGGTGGAAGAGGGGGATGTGAGGAACACGTATGCTTTTTTGGGAATTTTTTGAGAAGAATACAACAACAAGACATTGTCCCGCATATCTGTAAACTGGAAGATTACTGGGGGGAAACTAAATTACTGGAAAAATAGTAAATGAAGGCGGAATGACCCGAAATTTGAACTGGGGATGGGGGATGACAGGAAGAACAAACCCTCAAAATTTGAGGTTGAACATATCTCCTGATTGGGAGATAAAATTCTAGCTTCAAGCTTCTATCCAGAGGTGGACATACTCCGACGAAGTGGCGGTGGTGGTGCGACGGCAGCTCGATGGTGGCGGCGGCGGTGCTGAGCGTCTCACTCAGAGAGGGGGTGTGTAATATCTTAGACCTTTCGGATCTAGTTTCTCGGAGTGTCCAGCGTCGTTGGGTCTGAAATTTTGTTTCGGACATCTTTCGTGTTCGGGTCGGCGCATTCCGGAGTTGTTTCGGAGGCCCGGAGTGCGTCCGCTGCTTTTCCGCGCGTGTTTATCAATTTTCGGTGTGTGTTTTGGTAATTCCTTCGGAACCTCGTTGTGGGTGAACCGCGTCGTTCACCTAGGCGAGAGTGGTACCGTTGCAATCGGTGCGTTCTGAGGATCGCGGAATTATAATTTTTAAATTTTTAGAATTTTTGGATTTTTTTATGAATATCACCTTTTTCTCTCTCTACCCCACCCTTCTTCTTCTTCCTCTTTCTTCCTCCCCCAACCGTGAGCGCCCCTCTTCCCCTCTCTCTCCCATTTCGACGCGGTGGGCCTCTCTCCGGCTGCAGACGGCGGCGGGGGGACGGCGCGGCGACGTCGGTGGCGGCGAGGCGATCTCATGGGCGTGCTGTGCTTGTAGGAAGCTTGAAGGAGCGGGGTTTCTAAAAGCTCTCATCGTGATTCGTGGATGATCCGACGCGTCTCGAGGTGAAATTGAGGTAGGGTGACGTTCCCTAGCCTCTTGCGTTCCATTCCTGTGATTTGTGGGTCGAGGGGAGGCCGAGAGACGGGGTTTCATGCTGGGTTAGGGTTTTCCATGATTTGGGGAGAGTTCGCCCGACCGGTTTTTGATCGTTCGTTTTTGACTGTTGGGGGTCAAGGCATGTGACGCACCAGACCGGACGCGTCACAGCCTTGTGACGCCCCTGTGTGGGTGCGTAAGGGCTGACGTTCTCCCACACTGCAACGCACCAGGTTGGTCCGTTACAGGTTTTGACGCACCGAGTGGCACACGTCACAGTCGGTTTCTTCTTGTCTTGTGACACACCAGGGTGGGCGCGTCACAGACTATGACGAACTAGGGTAGGTGCGTCACACGCCTTTTTGCACTGAGGGTCTGACGCCCGTGTGTTTGTTGTGCCCCTGTGGTCATTTGAGTTATTTGATATTCATGGTTTTGATAATGGCTACACACTATAAGTCATTGTTGTTTTCCACTCTCATATGACTGACATACGTGATGTTTTGCTCATGGTAGATAAACCAAAAAATGGACAAGGAATGGAGTGAGGATGGCAAATGTGAAAGCTCAATGATTGCGCCCTCGCATGCTGATCGACCTGCGCGGGGATTTTTGGATCAAAATTTAGAAATGCTCAAATGGTCTAATGCATAAACCAAACCCAAAAATACATGGAATTGATAAGGACATGAATATCTTGACTTATGGACATGTTTCTTTGGGCTAACACTTCATTTTTACAGGCATAGATCTTTCCGGTCGACCAACACACCTTGGCCGGTCGACCAGATTTTCCAGGGATGAAGAACTTCTGAATTTACAGGTTCCGGTCGACCAGTGGGTAGTGGCCGGTCGACCAGTTCTTCCAGAAATGAAAAACTCCAATTTTTACAAGTTTCGGTCGACCGCCCCTAGGCGTCCGGTCGACCGGTTTTGCCAGAGATGAAAAATCAACCGATTGTAAAATTCCGGTCGACCGCCCCATGCCTTTCGGTCGACCGCCAGCCCCGAGCCAACAATGTTGACTTTATTTTTCACTTCGAGAAGAGCCCCTTTTCCTGTATTTGTTTAACCCCAAAGTCACCCAATCTTCCATGGATTGTGGATTTGGTCTGGGGGATGTCCAAGGACCATTCAAAGGTTATAAAACACATGCAAGAGGGTTAGAAACCCTAGTTGATCATTTGGGAGATCAAAGGAGGCTGCAAGGGTGTGTTCAAGGGAGGGGAGTTTGAGTACTGTAGCGGTGAACAGTACTCCGGGAAGAAGTTCTTCATCAAATTCTCAAGTGATTTAAGCTACTTCAAGAGGAGATCAAGCCCAAGCCAAGAGAAGCTAAAGCTGCATCCTTCATCTTCGTCATCAACTCAAGGTGATCCAAAGAAGCTCATTCTCAAATGAGATCAAATCTGCATCCTTCATCTTATTCATCAACTCAAGGTGATCCAAGGAAGACCATGTCACAAGGAAGAAGATACCATTGAAGAATCAGATTCAAGCTTCAGCAATCTCAGACAAGATCTTTTCTCTTTGAGCATATTTCACATCTTGTTTGAGTGTTTTCATATCTTGTTCTTTTCCATTTCATTCAAACATTTGGAACTGAAGATCGTCCCTATCGGTGGTTAGTAGGAAGGCAATCGAATGTTTTCCGATCTGCGGTGTTGACGTCCCTACCTGTGGTTAGTAGGAAGGCAATCGGAGGTCTTTCCGATTTGCGGTTCAGTGCGTGGCACTAGTGGAGCCTCACCGGATTTGGTGAGGGGTGGACGTAGGACTGGGGATTCAGTCCGAACAACCTTAAAATCTCGTGTGTTGTGGTTTGCTTGTGCGACTGCTTTGTGTTAGATGTGTTAAGTTATGGTTTTAATGATAACTAAACTTAATGTGTGCTTTAATGATGATAACTAAACTTATGGTTGATTACACATGTTCTTGATGATTGTGTTCATTCATCTTATTGTTTATGCTGGTTGCACATGTTGGTTTTACAAGAGGCAAGAGGTTTCATAACCTCTTTAATGTCAACAAACATGCAATTAACCTAACTATCTTGCATGCAGGTTCAAACTCATGGCCGTCACCTGGTGAACCAAAACTCTACTTCCCTACAATCCAAAACAGGTGGTATATGTCATTTACTGTCAAGAACCATTGGTGAGACTCCTACCTTGTATTAAAACGAAGCTTCATGCTTTAAACCATCAAGATTCACTCCTTTTCAAACTTGTGTTCATGAATCATTCAATGTGTTAAACCAAGTCTAAACAAACTTGTAATCAACTATAACACAAGCCATTTTCAAGTATCGAACCAATGGATAGTTTCAAGTGAACTAACACTTGACTTTTGCAGGTTTGGAGACTGGCGGTCGACCTGTGGACCCTTGGCGGTCGACCTGAAATCACATAACTGAAAAATTGGCAACCTGTGAACTTGGCGGTCAACTGCCAGGAGCTAGCGGTCGACCTATTTTCCCAGCAGCCACAAAGCTACAGAATGGCCCCTAGCGGTCGACCGCCGGCCCTCCACCGGTCGACCGTCGCCCCGAGGCCCTCCTTTGTTGACTTTTGTGTCAAGTTCGAAAGGAGGTCTTTCACCCCATTTCTTTAATCCCAATGCTCCCAATCAGCCCAGAATTTGTGGATCTAGGTCTGGGACTTGTCTCCTAACCTTCCAAGGGTTATAAAACCTCTCTTTGAGGTCATAAACCCTAAGAGACTCCAAGAGAACTAGAGAGATCAAGTTGGCTCAAGGGAGAGGAGGAATATCACTGTAGCCGTGAACAGTGATTCGAAGATCAAAGCCTTATCATAGTTGAAGATCCAAGATCTATTTTGAAGCCTTCATCTTCCCATGAACTGAAACAACAACAAATCAACCTAGAGAGATCAAGATAGTAGCTATCAAGGGAAGGTTGCTGCAACGATCGTGAACAACATTCCTTCCACCAAGTTCTTCATCCGATCGAAGCCATTCAAGCATCAACTGAAGCCATTCAGTCATCTTCCAAAGCCAGGGAGTTCCAATCAAGCAAGGATCTCAAGAAGAGCTTCAAGTGAGATCAAAGAAGAGGCTATCCAAGTGAGGAAGAGGAGAAGTACTGTAGCCGTGAACAGTACTCCGTGCAGCAAGTGTTCTTCATACAACTTCAAGCCATTCAAGGTAGATCTGAAGCTAACATCCTCCAAGCAAAAGAAGTAGGAAGTAAGCATTCAAGGAAGATCAAGGTGAAGCTGTCTAAGGAAGAAGAAGTGAACAAGCAAGCAAGCAAGCAAGCCATCCAGGGGAATTCAAGTGGAGATCAAGAGGAGATGTTCAAGTGACGATTGAAGATATGTTCAAGATCCGTAACATGCATTCAAGGGGAACCCAAAATAGGAGTTTTCTAAACTAAGCCTCCTCATATTTATGTTTTGGGTTTTGTGTTTGTGTTCATCATAAACTGAAGAATCTGTGTGTGTGTGGATCGTGTTGGATCCGTGGTCGTGTGTATGTGTTGTTTTGATTCGTGTGTGCGTAGGTCTTCTTAGATCTACGTGTGTTGTGTGATTTTATTCAGATCATAGTATTTGTGTGTGGAGTGCTGCATTTATCACAGCGTGTATGTGATCCGCTTGTTGGATCGTGTTGGAGACTTCATCTTCGTGTGTGTGTGTTGGAGCTCGTCTCCGTGTGTGGTTTGGGGCACGTCCCGGTGTGTGTGGGCAGGCGTCATCCTGCGTGTGTGTTTGGAGAGTTGTCTCCGTTTCGGGATTTATCCCCGAGTGAAGCCTCACCGGGTTTGGTGAGGGGTGGACGTAGGATTACCGTCGTTGCATCCGAACCACCTTAAAAACTGTTGTGCATTGTGTGTAATTTGTGTGGTTTGATTGTTTTTGCTGTATGGTCATGTGGGAACAGTGAGTTTGAGAGAATTAGTTAATTAGTTTTCAATTGCTAATTATTATTTACCACATATTTTGTAAAAAGATAAAAGTTTCCTTAAATTTGGTAAACACCCAATTCACCCCCCTCTTGGGTGTCATTGATCGCGGGACTTCAATTGGTATCAGAGCTAAGGCTCTAATTTCATAGATCTAACGATCTAGAGTGATCCAGATCAATGACCACCATTATGTACACTTTGAATTCTCCACCGGTGTTTGATGGTTACAAATTTGATTTGTGGTTATGAAGGATGTGTAGTCTAGTCAATTCATACGACCCTAAGCTATGGAAGCTTATTTCACATGGTCCTTATGAATTGCCTAAAGATAAAAATGCCTGGATTGCAAATCAAAAACTTAAACATGATCAAAATTGTTTGACTCTAAAATTACTTATTGTTGCAGTCAATTCTAATCAGTTTCCTTTTGTCTCCCATTACAGGTCCGCAAAAGATATCTTGGATGGCTTAACCAAAGTCCGGGAAGAGCATGAAGACCAATGCCTTGTTGCAGGCACAAGTGACCAAGGAAGTGATCAACAAATCGAATCAAGCTCAAAGGTAAATTCTGATTCTGATAATGAAGAAGAAGTCAACTATGAAGATTTGTTGATTGCATATGATGCTCTTGCTTAAAAATACAAGAAGTTAAAAATCTGAAAATAAGAAATTGAGAAAAAGTGTTGAAGAAAATAACCTTGTTTCCTCATGTAAAAAATGATTGCATCTAGAGGAAATGATTGAGGCTCATGTGTTTGACATTGAATTTCACAAAGATCAAATATGTTCTTTAAGAAATGAAAACAAGGAGATGACTGCAAAACTAAATTCTAGGGTCGATGATCAAACCTTGATAAATGAACTGATTCATGATGAAAAGCTTGTTAAAGAAAATGAGAAACTGAAGGAATTGAATAAGGCCATTTCTGAAAGGTTGTTAACTATTGAAAAAGGAAAATATGTGGTTGTTAGAGAATGTGAAAATGTGGATGAACTTAGGCAAGAAGTAGAATGCCTTAAGACTATCAATATCATGTTGAATGTTAGTCTTTCCACTTGTGAAGAAGAATTTGCCAATTCTGAATTATAAATTTCATCTCTTCAATATGAAATTCTTGACTTGAATGATTCGCTGTCTAGATTTGTAAATGGTCAAGAAAACTTGAACAAATTGCTTGGGATGAAAGTGAATTTTCAAAGGGAAGGGCTGGGCTATAATCCTGTGAACAAAAAGAAGTTTGAAAATAAAATTTATACATCCTTTGTGCACAATTCAAATATAGCCAACACATCAAATGAAAATCGGAAAAAGGAAAATCATGTTGCACACACACATGCATCAACAAAGAAAAATAATTTACATCAAAAATCCAAAAATGCTGTTAGCACCTCCATGCATGTTGAGCATTCTTCTTCCACGCACACACAACCACCTAGAAAGAAACTCACATGCTTTTATTGTGGAAAATATAGACATGCTATGCATGATTGTTTCATTATGAGAAATGATGATTTGAAAGCTTGCAGAAACAGAATTGACTCCAAAGATTCAAAGCAATCATTTACCACAAAACCTTTCATGCGTTGTAATTACTGTGGTAAAAGTGGTCATACAATTTCATACTGCTGGTTAGGCATGAATAAAAAAGATTTTCACTCAACACGTCATGCTTACATACACAAACCAGTAGAATCAATGAGAAAGAGAAATGTGATGCCTAGTGTTTCTCTCCATCACTTTGAAAAATATGGGAATGTTAAGCATGATTATGTTCTAAAGAAAAGTGATGATTTGAATGTTGTGAAAAGTTGGAAACCACATGCCCATGTTGCTGCTAACCCACAAGGACCCAAAAGGATTTGGGTACCTAAGCATGCAAAATACGAAATCTGTTTTATAGGTGTGCCTTGGGAATAAGAAGCATGAAATCTATTTTCATCAAGAAGGTAAGGCACACGGGCTAGTGACATAACTCAGGTTGGAAGAAAAATCAAAAACCAAGTTTGAAAATCAGGTGATATCCCTCCTACTTTCTGTGGTGACACTGTCATGTTTTAACTAACCTTGTGTCATATAGTCATGTAGTCTTGCATATTTCCGTACATGCATTCCATTCATAGTTGCTTGCTTATTTGTGCATACATCACTTGTCATACAACATTTTGTTGTAGGAGAACTTGAATATTTTTATGATCATGTTTTCAATACACATATTGAGTTTGCATACACTTTCATACACTGTCGTGCATCAGTTGAACACTGTGAATTCATTTCATAATGCATAGCCATCCTCCTACCTTCATCACCCTCTACTACATAGTATATCAAATGGTGACATGATGAAGGGCAGGTTACACCTGTCTGAAATCTATCACTACGCGTGAGGTGATCTTCGGATCTAAGTTCTCCGCCTAGTACTAAGAGTCATTTATTCAAAAGGCTGCATATGGCATTGAATCTTTATTGAGCATACCACATTCATGCACACACTAAGGGGGAGCAATCACATTCATCATATAGGCTTAATGTTTAGGTTCACACATGAATCATGCATTGCATCTAGATTTGTCTAGGGGATGCTGGTTGTTAAAATACTTTGGCATGCCATTGTCAATAAACTTGAATCAAAATTGACAAATCAAGTCTCTTGTCCTTGGATGCATATTATACTCCCAAAATCTAAATAATGATGGGCTAGTCCTGACCGAGCTTAAATCAACTGGAAGAATACCTTGCAAGGATGAAAATGATGAGAACCCTCTCAAGTTGCTACAAGAAGAAGGGCTACTTTGTGTAGAACAACCTCCAGGATCGACTCAAGTACAAGGTGGTGAAAGTCTTGTACGTGTTGAAGCAAGTACCCAAGGCATGGTGGAAGGCTTGGAAGAAAATGAATTATCAAGGCAAAGGTATGAAAACCAAAATATGAAGTACTAACCTTCATGGGGTTAGTGATCTTAGTGCATGAAGGCTTCCAATCTTGTCATTGAACTAAGGTAACTCAACCTTGTCAGTTCATGCAATGACCATCTTTATCACTTGGTGAAACTGTCAAGTGACAAGGTATTGATTCTAAAAACCTGAATTGTCATTTACTAGCATGTTGTGATGAATTGGTTGAATCAAAGAGAAAATCTTGAAAGGTGTGTATGAATTGGATATTGAATATTTTTCACTGCATGATCACACCTAAATTAAATTACATATCTGGTATGTCAAATGACATCTGTGGAAGAGTGGATCATGTCCACTTGGAAGCATTTCCTATACGTTGAGCTGGGTCTTCGGACTAAAATTTCTGCCTCGTACCAGATCTTGAAAATTGTGATTGGTTGATTTGTGAATGATTCCTTGAGATGAGCTATGTAAGTTAAAAATATGTTTCTGATCAAAAGATTCAAACATCTGGCTTCTGAATGATTTCTAATTTCAAAATTGTGAAATGATCTTGAAAATCTATTTTTGAATAAATCCTTGAAATCAATCGGGTTGCATTGTTTGTCTTGACAAATGCTTGATTGTTTATCATGTGAATGCCCTCATGTGAAATCTATCCAAAAATTTTAAAATCAAGTTTTGCATCTTGCCTTTGCATACTGCATTGCATTCTTATAGGCGCATAGGTTGCATTGCATAGAACTCATGCCTTAGCTGCATTCAGTTCATTCATTTGGTATCTATTTGATTGGTATCAGTTGCATACTTGCATTGCATGTTGCATACGTTCTCTCTGCATGCTTGTTTGATATTATATGCTATTCACCCCCATCCCTTGGCATTTCTATGACCATATATCTCCTTGCTAAATAATGCTGCATTTGAGTCATTATTAGAGTGTTTCATGTCGTACACTCTGGGGGAGTTCTTATTTCATAAGTGCATCTATTTAGGGGGAGTTGCACTGTTATGTATTCATGATATTTTCGGTATACATGCTGAATCAAATTCGCACACTTCATACACAAAATGTGAAAATGAGTGTTAAAGATAAGGATATATGAATTTCTCTTCAACACTCTCGAGATGTTAAACTTGCTGCATGTACGTTGAAGAGACAGTTGAGGAAAAAGCTGCCTACCTATCCTTGTTGAAAAATCTGAAATGAAAATGAAAGATAGAGCAATGCTCGGTCTTACTGAGTAAACTGGGCACATGTCACCTGAGACGTGATGTGGTTCATATCTAAAAAGTGTTGACTAGTATCTCTGTTCAAAATGAGGTGAAATGGTTCAGTATTCTGAGTAACCGGGGATTCTGACATGAGCTCCATGCGTCTACTCGCGTAAAAAGGAATCATTTGAACCTGATAACTCTTGAAAAATTCTGACTATCATGTGATATTGGTTGAGTTAAAAAATATTGGTGAAAACTCATTGTGGTAGAGCGTAGCCTCCAATACGTTGTTCTCAAAATTGAAGTGCAGTCTGTAAAATGTCTCCTTGTGTTGATTTGAAAATCTGAATATCCATATTGCAACTATCATTTTTCATGTTACTCACTTACACCCTTGAAATTTGATTTAATATGTATTCAGAAAGTTGATTGACTGCATTAGCAATTGCATGAATCTCCTATATGCTTGCACAACCTCCCATGTGCTACACATGTGCATTTCAGTTGCCATGACTCTCTTGCACCCTTCTTATACCTATCCTCTCTTAAACAAGTCTGAGGGAGCTATATTGCATGTATATATATGTATTTGTTTGACTGTACATCTCATATGGCATCATTTGCATATATATAGCTTCATGCACTATAACCAAATGTCAAAATCTGAAAATCCATCACATCCAAATGTTTTCTGAGTTCAAAAATTGGCCTAGTTGTTTTTCACTCCATTGTATGCTTGCATTGAGTTTCATATGATTGCATTCATATTGTCATCATGTCTGTTCAGTTGCATTACATGCATTCATAGTGTCACATGTGTTGCTTTTCATGCATTTCAAACCAAAATATAAAAATCAGAAAATTTAAAAATCAAAGAAAATCCTTCTTATATGCATTCCTGCTCTTGCTTGTTGTGAAAATTTGACATGAGATCTAGCTTTTGAATGCTATCCTGATGAACACCTCATCTTATGAACATCTCCACTGGCTCCCATCCTTGAGACCAATCATTCCATTCAATTGGTACCAATACATGCTTGATTATTAAATTACAAAACTAATCACCAATTGATCTCATCTGATTGGAATCATATTGCTTTGTTCATCTATGATTTGCCCCTGCTTCTTTTGATTTGATAAGATGGGCTATTGCTGTTTCAAAGCGAGATAAGCTTGTTCTTCTTTGTTTGGCTTCTTCCACCCTTTGCTGTTGATATGTTGATAATGTCACAAGGGGGAGAAAGGTTTGCATTACCCACTTTTTGATTATGTCAAAGGGGGAGAGAAATTGATGATTGTGTGTGATAGGGGGAGAAGAACATCTGTGCCATTCCAAGGGGGAGAAGAACATCTGTGCCATTCCATTGTATATCATCATTAAGTTTGTCATCATCAATAAGTATAAGTTTGTCATCATCAAAAAGGGGGAGATTGTTAAGTTATGGTTTTGATGATAACTAAACTTAATGTGTGCTTTAATGATGATAACTAAACTTATGGTTGATTACACATGTTCTTGATGATTGTGTTCATTCATCTTATTGTTTATGCTGGTTACACATGTTGGTTTTACAAGAGGTAAGAGGTTTCATAACCTCTTTAATGTCAACAAACATGCAATTAACCTAACTATCTTGCATGCAGGTTCAAACTCATGGCCGTCACCTGGTGAACCAAAACTCTACTTCCCTACAATCCAAAATAGGTGGTATATGTCATTTACTGTCAAGAACCATTGGTGAGACTCCTACCTTGTATTAAAACGAAGCTTCATGCTTTAAACCATCAAGATTCACTCCTTTTCAAACTTGTGTTCATGAATCATTCCATGTATTAAACAAAGTCTAAACAAACTTGTAATCAACTATAACACAAGTCATTTTCAAGTATCGAACAAATGGATAGTTTCAAGTGAACTAACACTTGACTTTTGCAGGTTTGGAGACTGGCGGTCAACCTGTGGACCCTTGGCGGTCGACCTGAAATCACAGAACTGAAAAATTGGCAACCTGTGAACCTGGCGGTCGACCGCCAGGAGCTAGCGGTCGACCTATTTTCCCAGCAGCCACAAAGCTACAGAATGGCCCCTAGCGGTCGACCGCCGGCCCTCCACCGGTCGACCGCCAGCCCCGAGGCCCTCCTTTGTTGACTTTTATGTCAAGTTAGAAAGGAGGTCTTTCACCCCATTTCTTTAATCCCAATGCTCCCAATCAGCCCAAAATTTATGGATCTAGGTCTGGGACTTGTCTCCTAACCTTCCAAGGGTTATAAAACCTCTCTTTGAGGTCATAAACCCTAAGAGACTCCAAGAGAACTAGAGGGATCAAGTTGGCTCAAGGGAGAGGAGGAATATCAATGTAGCCGTGAATAGTGATTCGAAGATCAAAGCCTCATCATAGTTGAAGATCCAAGATCTATTTTGAAGCCTTCATCTTCCCATGAACTGAAGCAACAACAAATCAACCTAGAGAGATCAAGATAGTAGCTATCAAGGGAAGGTTGCTGCAACGATCGTGAACAACATTCCTTCCACCAAGTTCTTCATCCGATCGAAGCCATTCAAGCATCAACTGAAGCCATTCAGTCATCTTCCAAAGCCAGGGAGTTTCAATCAAGCAAGGATCTCAAGAAGAGCTTCAAGTGAGATCAAAGAAGAGGCTATCCAAGTGAGGAAGAGGAGAAGTACTGTAGCCATGAACAGTACTCCATGCAGCAAGTGTTCTTCATACAACTTCAAGCCATTCAAGGTAGATCTGAAGCTAACATCCTCCAAGCAAAATAAGTAGGAAGCAAACATTCAAGGAAGATCAAGGTGAAGCTGTTTAAGGAAGAAGAAGTGAACAAGCAAGCAAGTCATCCAGGGGAATTCCAGTGGAGATCAAGAGGAGGTGTTCAAGTGACGATTGAAGATATGTTCAAGATCCGTAACATGCATTCAAGGGGAACCCAAAACAGGAGTTTTCTAAACTAAGCCTCCTCATATTTATGTTTTGGGTTTTGTGTTTGTGTTCATCATAAACTGAAGAATCTGTGTGTGTGTGGATCGTGTTGGATCCGTGGTCGTGTGTATGTGTTGTTTTGATTCGTGTGTGCATAGGTCTTCTTAGATCTACGTGTGTTGTGTGGTTTTATTCAGATCATAGTATTTGTGTGTGGAGTGCTGCATTTATCGCAGCGTGTGTGTGATCCGTTTGTTGGATCGTGTTGGAGACTTCGTCTCCGTGCGTGTGTGTTGGAGCTCGTCTCCGTGTGTGGTTTGGGGCGCGTCCCCGTGTGTGTGGGTAGGCGTCGTCCTGCGTGTGTGTTTGGAGAGTTGTCTCCGTTTGGGGATTTATCCCCGAGTGAAGCCTCACCGGGTTTGGTGAGGGGTGGACGTAGGATTATCGTCGTTGCATCCGAACCACCTTAAAAACTGCTGTGCATTGTGTGTAATTTGTGTGGTTTGATTGTTTTTACTGTATGGTCTTGTGGGAACGGTGAGTTTGAGAGAATTAGTTAATTAGTTTTCAATTGCTAATTATTATTTACCACATATTTTGTAAAATGATAAAAGTTTCCTTAAAATTGGTAAACACCCAATTCACCCCCCTCTTGGGTGTCGATGATCGCGGGACTTCAAGATGCACGCTTAGGTTCAATCTCTATATTACGTAATCATCTTGCTAAGTGAATCATAGTGTTCTTCGATAAGCTAGTTACACTCCGGTGCAGTTTATTTTATCTAGCTATATAGAGGGTTGCATTGCGAGAAAAGGGGCAGGTCTATTCACCCCTCCCCTCTAGATCTGCTGTCCACTACTCAACAGTGTTGGGCCGTTAGATGGCTGTGACGGTCCAACCTTAGACCGTCAGAGCCTGTGGCGTGTCTAGGGTAGACCGCCAGGCTCAAGATTGCTCCGGATGGTTTGCAGTCCCGTTTCTTTTCCGACTGGGGTCACCGTGCGACGATGCTGGTACGTGTGACGGTCCCTGTACGTCGTCAGATGCAGACGTGGTTTTCCGTTGACTTGAGAGTCTACTCCTTTAGTGACCCTCCACTAGTCGTAGCCCACCGGTACGCATGTGCTGGTCTCACCTAGGAGTAGGTGTATGGGCTTACCCTGAGGATGGTTTTTAGACTGGTTTATGTTGGGCCCCACGTTTGTAGCCAGAGTTCGGCTAAGGGGAAAACCAGTCAGAGGCCAGACCTAGGACGCATGGTTTGTGTGTGCACACATGGTTGGGGGCAGTGGACACGCGCTGACGAGCGTGACCCCAGCTAGTCACTTGCTTTGCTATTACTTGTACGGTGTCCGTGCCTTTGGTAGGCGCTACCACATCAGGCAGTTCACCTGCGGTGTGGTGTAAGACGTCAGGGGACGCTACCGACTGTGCTTCTAGTGCGAGGTACTATTGTCGAGTTCGGAGTGACAGACTGTCAGCCGTTGCGACTTCGACCTTCAGATTTTTGTCATGTTGACCGTGGTGTTCCAGTCGTTTCACCGTGGCACGTGTGTCGATTTTTGTGATGTGGGATCGGTGTTTTGTAGATTGTAGGGCTTCCCCTTTTTGGGGTACCCGCTTACTGCTAGTGTAGCGGTTTTCCGTTCGCGAGGTAGGGTTCGAGTGATCCCTACTGAGTCTTGTTCCGAGACTCATTCATTACGTGTTTTCACCGTGTTTCAGGTGAGTCGCGGCCTCAGGGGAGCGCGTCTGAGACTCAGCGTGGTTCGGGTGCCCAACGTTAGTGCCAGAAGTCAGAGTTGGGGTATGTCCTGTGTAGCTGTACTTTTCTTTCTTGTCTCTATACTAGTTGTGGACTACTATTGTTGTTATTTTATTGTTATCTTGTGGACCATGTATCATGTAAAATGTTAAATTTATTTTCTGCTTAATTATGTAAACTATTTATTTTTTACAATTATTTGTGATACTTGTGTAGTCTCCACACCATCCTTTTAACCCTTCCGAGTCTTTGGGCTCGTGGGTGGCGGTGCGAGTCTCGAGTTATCGGGCCTTCCTGGTAATCGGATTCTCGGGTCGTTACAGTGGTATCAGAGCGCGGTTGTGGGATTATACGAGAATCATAAGTACTTGTGGTGGTCCACTAGTCCACAGCGATGATGTACAGTTGACACTGGCATCGGGCATCATGTGTTTTTCTTGACCTTGCCGTGTCCGTGTTTCTATCTTTTGCTTCAGGAGCGAGTATGGCGCCGAGGCGGAGCACTCGCTCTTAGCAGGGGCAGTCAGCTGGAGGTCAGGAGATTCAACAGGAGGTTCAGTTGGAGCAGGAGGAGCAGAGTAGAGTGCCACCTACGGCCACCGAGGCAGTGGATACTGCGAGGTTTCCGGGGGCCGAGGATTTCTTCCATGGCATGTACCAGCTTATGTCGCAGCAGTTCGGCAGAGAGGCTGGTGAGGGCTCATCGACCAGGGGTGGGCCAGGTCGAGCAGTGAGGGGTTTCATGCAGTTCCATCCACCTTGCTATGGCGATCGGTCAGACCCTGATTTGGCTCGGAGATGTCTCGACGAGATGGAGCGGGGGTTCAGTTCCGCGCGGTGTACTGCAGACGACATGGTGATGTTGGCCTACAACTAGTTGTAGGGTACGGCTCAAGCGTGGTGGTCTTCCGAGTGGAAGACATCTTTTCAGTCCCGGCCACTTGAGCAGATCGAGTGGAGCGACTTTGTCAGCGCTTTTGAGCGTACGTGCTGTAATGCCCCGGATTTTTTCGGATATTTTTCGTATCATTTTAGTGGGTCTGAGAGTGTATTTTGTGTTTTACACGTGTTTTTCCCTGATGTGCCTTCGGAACTCTGTGTAGGGCGAACCGTGGCGTTCTCCGACTCCGGGATAGTTCCTGCGCGTTGTACTCTTCGCGAGGATCGCCGATGTAATTTTTCGTTATTTTTTGAATTTCTGGAATTTTTGAGTTTTTCTACATATTAACCCTTTTCCTCTCTCCCTCTCTCATTCTCTCTTTCTCACTCTCTCCCATCTCTTTCTCTCCCCCTCTCCCCGGGTGGCCGACGGTGGTGGAGCAGGGCGAGGCGGCGATGGCGGAGGCGAGGAACGGGGAATGGGTCGAGGATCGAGGGCCGGTGGCGCGTGGAAGCTCGACCGCGGGTTCATGGAACGGCGAGGGTTTCACCACGTTTTCTTCGTGGATCGGTGTCCACGGCGTGTCGTTTCCTCGGTGGAGGTAGGGAGATGGACCCCCAGCTCGTGCTCTTCCTTTCCCGCGAGTTTTGTAGGCCGTGGTGAGCCGAGAGGGCCTATTTGAGCTTTTTGGGGAAAATTCATGTTTTGGGGAGTGGTCGCCCGATCTACCGTTTCATCGCATTTTTGGCCGATCCGAGGCCATAGATGCATGCTAGGGACTATTTGGGGGCTTCCCCCTTGTTTTCCCCCTCTCCCGTGGAGGTATGGGGGCATGGTGAAGTTTTGGGTCGTTTCTCGCCGTTCCGCTCTCGGGATGGTGTGACGGTCCTTCCAGTGACCGTCACAGGCTGTGACGCCCCAGGGTGGGTGCGTCACAGGGGTTGTAGTGTTGGCAGGGCGTCGGTCGCTCTGGCGGTCTTACGATAAACCGCCAAAGAGTGTGACGCACCTTGGCTTGACCGTTACATTTGTTTTCGTGTTTTCGGACCGTTGGGGTCACGAGGCTCTGACGTGCCTAGGTAGGACCGTCAGAGCACTGTGACGCCCCTTTATGGGAGCGTCAGAGCTGACGCAGCCCATTCTTCTGACGCGCCTAGGTGGGACCGTAAGAGGCTGTGACGCCCCGAGGGGTGTGCGTCACAACCTGTTTTGGTTTGTCTTCTAACGCACCAGGCTTGGTCCATTAGAGGCTGTGATGCCCCAGGGTGGGTGCGTCACAGCCAGCGTTGCTTTCTCGTGTAACGCTCCTGTGTTGGACCGCTACAGTGCTGTGACGGCCTAGCTTTGGACCCCTTACAGTTGTGAGGGCCCAAAGATAGACCGCCAGGCTCTGTGTTGTGCCGAAGTGGTTCTTCGTGCTTGCTGCGATCGTTTCGCGTTGGGTAGGTCCCTGGTCGACCCGGTTGGGACCTAGTGGTCGACCTGCGGTCTCGTGAATGTCCTAGACACCCCGAGGGTTTCGTGTCCATGTGTTGAGGGTGTTAGGAGGACCGTACCACCTCATTTAGCGTGCCCGTGGGTTTGAGAGTCCGGGTGACTCCTCATGTCCCGGGCTTTTGTGTTATGCTTAAACGAGTCACCGTGTATCGGTGTGTGTGCGGTAGGGTCTCCCCCGCATGTCGTGAGTTTTCCTGGAAGATGATTCTCGAGTGGGCCATGTGTTTGGCCTTGGACTATGAGCCCAGCCATCCGGCCTGGGGCTGGAGGTTTTCCGCTTTCCATGGGATGGGGAATCGGCATGGCGGCTTGTGAGTTACCTTGGGAATCATGCTTTTGTGTTTTCTGTAAGGGCCGGGTGTGTGGCCCGTGGATTGTGAGTCTTGTTTCTCCTCCGACTGTGGTCACCGTGCGACGGTGCTGGTACGTGGGACAGTCCCCGTACTTCGTCGGGTTCAGACGTTGTTTTCCGTTGGGAGAGTCTGCTCCTTCAGTGACCCTCCACTAGTCGTAGCTTGCTTACACGCGAGTGGTCCCACCTGGGAGTTGGTGGAGAGGCTTACCATGAGGACGATTTTTAGACTTGTTTCTGTCAGGCCCCACGTGTTGCAGCCAGAGTCCGGCTGAGGGGAAAACCAGTTAGAGGCTAGACCTGGGACACATGGTCTGTGTGTGCACACGTGGTTGGGGGTGGTTGGACCCACGTCGACGGGCGTGACCCCAGCTAGTCACTTGCTTTGTGGTTACTTGTTCGGTGTCCGTGCCTCTGGTAGGCGATACCTCGTCAGGCAATTCACCTGCGGTGCGGTGTAAGACGTCAGGGGACGCTACCGACTGTGCTTCTAGTGGGAGGTACTCCTGTTGAGTCGGGAGTGACAGATTGTCAGTCTCTATGACTTTGACCTTTGGATTTTTGGTCGTGTTGACCGTTGAGTTCCGGGTGTTTCACCATGGCGCGTGTGTCAATTCTCGTGCCGTGAGACTAGTGCTAGCAGCTTTACCGAGGTTGCGTCTTGTTGGTGCGGGGTCCGCGACCGGGTGGTCGGGGTTGCACCTTGGACAACGTGTCCAGGTTGGCCGTGTCCTGGGAGACAGGCCTCTACGGCGTGGTTGCCGTGGGTTTTTACTTCGGTAAGTGGTACTAGAGTGGTTCAGTAGCCCCCGACCGTGAGATCGGGGTGTGTTTTCTAATACAGTAGGAGTAGCTGTCGTGCCGAGTTTTGACCGGCCACCGATTCGCTGTTCCTGCTGTTATTGTAGCTTTCCTTTCCGCTACCGCCGTTGTTTTCGGTTGGGGTTCCGCGGGATCCCTGCTGAGTCTTTGTTTTGGAGACTCATCCCTACTTTTCAGGCGTGGCGGTTCTTCCTCAAGGTTCGAGGGTACTGTTCGGAGGTTCTCAGTCGCCAGCTCACCGGGCGGAGTGTTCACTCGGTATGTGGTACGCTTTACTACTTTAGACTGTACTTTCTGGTGGACTGGACTCTGTTGTAGCTGTACTTGTTTATTTATTTTTGTTAATTATTGAATTATCCTGCCTTATTTCCTATTTCTTTATGCCTCCACACTCCTTTTAGCCCTTCCGAGCCCTACCGCCTCGTGGGCGGCGGTTTGAGTCTCGGGTTATCGGGCCTTGTTGACACCTGAAATATAATCAAGAACAAAGATGGGACCGAAGAGAAGATCAAAGATGGGACCGAAGAGAAGATCAAAACAGAACCAGCAATGAAGACCCCTATAATCTCTGCAAAGTCAGAACTAAAGAAGAGCCGTCACTAAAGCTATCTACCCAGCTGAAGCCCTCCCCGGCCAAGCTGATGTCCGGTGTTATCATCGCCCAGATGACAGTACTGATGAAAACTGTAGTCTATTGACTGATGAAAACCTCCAGAAATGTTCTGATGAAACTATACCAACTCACCAACGAAGAGGCCTTCGCCTGTTCTGACAGACTCAAAAGGGTTAACAAATGAAAAGACTTTGCAGGTTGGACAACTTTGACAGCTTAAGCCCGCTGATAAGAGGAATGAAAACATTTAAAAGCCCTAAATGGGCCCATAAGTGTGGCGCCGGGATCTCCTCACCAAGGCCCAGAACCGGCGCCGGGAGGTTGGACTCTTGCGCGCCGGGAAGTCTCCCGAGACCAGGGCGCGCCGAAATATGCCCGCCGAAAGGATGTTGAGGAAGGGCTATAAAACCCCCTTTTTCTCGACAGAAGAGGAGGGAGAGGAGGAGATAGGAAGATAGAAAAACCCACTCATTCGAAAAAGAGAGAGATAGGAAGATAGACAGACAGATAGAAAGGGGGATAGAACGAGAGAGCCTCCTCCGCCGAGAAAAGAGAGAAGAGACCAACAGAGCAAGAGAGAAAAGAAGAAGAGAAAGAAGGAGAAGAAGCTCCAGGTGGGCAGCCGGGGAGGGAGAGGAGTCAATGCTCCGCCCTCCCCCTCCTTTTTTTTTATTTTATGTTTCTTCTTCATGTAATCATACGAGTCTTATCTCGATTCATCGGATGTAACCGGGATATCCCGGCCTCTGTTTTATCTCCTTTCCCTCACCCCCTCCTTGTGATTGGTGTGAGTCTTGGAATGATGTAATGAAATGAAATGCTACGATGGCCCGTTTGGGCGCCGGGTGATTGAAATATCTGCCATCTACCTCTCCGTCTGCCTGCTGTTGTTTCTCCGAAGCTCCGCTGCCATCCCTCTATGTCTTCTTTTAAATTCCGCAACGTGTCATCCCCTCCCCAGCTCGGCTATTAGTCTGCTGTTTCGATTGTCTCTCGAGGAGTTTTCATGCTCGTTCCAGAACCAGGGACAGACCATCCCTTGGCTCCTGGAACGAAGCAAAGCTGACCATGCCCGATATTCATGAGATTCTATAGTTCTAGATGCTATGGGTCTGCCGATTGGCATTGTCGAGATCATCCCTGAGTCCAGAGACAGCCATCTCTTGGCTCTCAGGATGATAAAAGACCATATCAAACTGTCCCCCGGGACTCTACATAGCAATGGTGACAGGGATTCTCTACACCTTGATTCTTCCCCAATTCCTCTTCGATCTTGGCCTTCCTTCAGAACCCCAAGCCCAATCCAGTTCAAATATGGTGAATCGATCGACTTTGACCTCACAGAATCCACCTGCCTTATCCTGAATAGTCAAGAAACCCAAAACAGGGTGCCGTAAAATCCCAGAACCCATATCGGCGCCATCACCCATCTCGGCCCCATGCACAGTAAAAGGGGTGAATAGTTCTCGGCGCGAGGCTTCTGGCACCGAGAACCCCACCCCTGATCTTCTTGTCGTCACGCCGGGAACCCCTGGCCTTCTTGCCTTCGCACCGGGAACCCCTTTGGCCATTTGGCCCTTGCGCCGAGAACCCTCCATATTGGCCGCGCCGGGAACCCCCCCTGGCTCCTTTGCCATCGCGCCGAGAAGCCCATCCTGTGGCCTTCTCCCCTGTGCGCCGAGAACCTACCCCTGGCCACTCGGCCTTCACGCCGAGAACTTCCCTTGTGCCAGCTTCCCGGCCCCTAGAATAGTGCCTCATGAAGAACCCTTCCCGGCGTGGTGGTTTTCGCGCCGGGAACCTATATGCACACCTAAACTGTGCCGAGAGCCTACTCTGCCATCCAATTGAACCCCTGGCACCTTGATCAAACCAAGCCAGGGATGCCCATGAGTCACCAGACCTGGCCCAGGGATAAATTTAAAGGAAGTCAGACTCCCTTATGTTCCACTGTCCCGCATCGGATCTATGAGTAACCCCTTTAGCTCGGGAGGGCTCTGCCACTGCATGAGTTCCACCGGCTTCCCTAAGGGAAAATCAAACATTGCCCCATGGCAAATATATATAGGTCGGGAGGTTTGGCCTCTCTCTTCCTCTCGGCTTTCATCCCGGCACTCCGTGGATGATAGCCTATTTCCCCCTGGGCATAATCCAGATTATGGGGAGGTGCTGCCGAAATATCGATTAACGCTTTAACCCCGACAAGCCCCGGGAAGCGTATATCATACATCTCCCGTCTGGCTCGATCCTTCGGGGAATACAAACGCTGTAAGGCCCTTGGCCGGATGAGAAACGTGGAAGGGGACATGTCCCCGATGATCGTCCAGGCTCCGCCCCGCCGCTGCGTGGACGGTGTCCTATTTCTATCCGGCATGACCCATATAAGAGGAGGTCATGCTGATTTAATAAGTCTGTCATTTACCTAATTACATTCTTAGAATGACAAGAGCTTCAATATCACACACTGTTATTTTCTTTTTTTTACCGCCCCGAGCGGCCTCCTATTTTGGCGTTTAATCAAGGGTTGTCCTTCTTAGGAAGGGCGTAATTAACGTCATAGCCTTTATGGTATGGCGGACTTTTGGTCCCGACTCGGACTTCACAATCGACTGATTGAGTCAGATCGAGCGCATAATAAAATTGTCACCCCGGTGACTGGCACGCCAATAATAAAATAAATAATAAACGATTAAAAATAAAATAATAAACCATCCCCACAAGTCTGGCACGCCCGGTGGGACTCAGTCTCCCTTCATCTCTACGCCAAAATAGGAGGCCCGATGGGCCCCCCCTCAAACTTCTGATTCTGTGTGCTTTCTCCATTTTCAGGAAGCTAGGATGACGGCTGGAATCATGTCCGTGTGCTTTGGCCAGTAAGCGGTCGAGGCACATGTTCGAGAAGGCTACCTGGCGGTACCTCTTTCATTCGGATCGATGCCGCCTGCTGTCGGAATGCCCAATTGCCTGGGCCTCATTTTCACTGATCTGCTCGAGATTGACAACCAGGCGCCAAAAGCTGTTGTCGAGACGTCGCCGCAAGCTACCGGTCCCAAGAAGAACCCGGTGATGAAGGATACTCCTGGGGTCGTGTCCTGCTTTGTCCATCACGAGGCAAGGCGAAGCGCACCCTCTGCTGCTACCGGAAAAGGAAGAAGATCCGACCGGAGAACCCGATCTATTGCTGCGGGTCGTTGGTTGTCCAACTCAAGGAAGACGATGCTGATTGGAGATATCCGGGCGAACCTCAATGGTTGCCCAAGGGAGGTCAAGCCAGATGTGATCGTCCCAATGGTACCTACCACCAATAGGTTCCGAGTACTGACTGCTGGGAGGGCCGACATGGAACATAGAGATAGAAGGCCACTGGCACCAAAGCTGCCCAGATTCAGGCAGATCTGGCGGCCGAAGAAAATCTAGAGCTGGGCCCCAGCTCAAGATGAAGAAAAAATTTCTGATGCTGCTGTTGCCCGCTTCAGAGCAGGGAGCAGAAGAGGAGAAAGAAAAGACGAAAGAGATGCTGTTGCTGTTCACCCCAGGGCTCGGGGTAGGAGAGATGAGAAAGAGAATGAAGGAAGAAATATGACTGCTACTCGCCCCAGGATGAGGGGCAGAAGATATGAGAAAAAAGAAGACCGCATGGTCACCACCCCATGGCAGAGGGCAAAAGATGGGAAAGGAAGAACTATGCTGTTGCTGCCAACCGCCGCCATGATGGTGGCAGAAGACTTAAGAAGGAAGAGAAAATAAGAATAAGTGAACCAGTCGCTGCTGCCATTCCAAGAAGACCGAGAGCCTGTGCTAGACAGGCCGACATATTCAAATATTCCAAAGCCGAACATCTGACTGCTCAGGTGGCAAGACTGGCTTGTCAGCGAAAAGGTCAGGAAAGACTGATGCCCCGACCAAAGCTACAAAGACACAGCCAAGAGGAGATGAAACAAGTGGTTCAAGACTACTTTCACTACCTGGGGAATTCTTCCCTCGGGCAGCGAAGACTATCTCGTGCTTTAGGCACCATAGATGAAGAAGAAGAAGCCTTTCAAGAAGCAATGATCGGAGTCTCCTCCTCCGATTCCAATGATTATGAAGAAGGCCACAGAACCGGGTATGGGAGAGAAGACCTGCACGGGCAAGAAGCTGAAGAAAGAATATCGGTCTTTGACCGGCTCAAATATCCCGACCAGGTAAAAAGGAAAGTCTACAGGCAGAGGGAAAAGATGCAGATCTTTGCCTGCAACATGGCTGGGCTTGTCAAAGGGCAGGATATGTTACCGACACAGCCAGATGAACTGCTCAGACTGGCAACCAGACCAGGCCCCGTCACAAGGAGAAGTCAGGCGGCCAAAGAAAAAATAAAGACTGATGATGAAGTCCGAAAGATCACCACCATGACAGTGAATGTGGTGACAACAGAAGAGGAAGACAATCCCTTCGTCGATGACGTTGAAGGGACTTCAGAAGAGATACAGATCCTGTCAACCATGGATCCCATGATCCAGATGATGTTTAGACGATATCAACAAGAGATCAGTGCTCTCAGAAGATAGCTAAATGAGAGGCATGAAGCTACACCAGTCTCCAAGCAAGTCGAGCCTGTGGGGCAGACCTCCAGCTCAACAGAAATGGCTATCCCAGCTAATCCTCTCCCGGTCGACAAGGGTAAAGCACCGAGCCAACCTGTTCTGCAGCAAACAGCAGCTCAGCCCTCTGTATCGCAGACACAGTCCCACCGTGCCCACCTTGCGTGCAACTGTGATGACAACTCCTTACAGTCAGCAACAAGCTCACTTCTTCCCGGAGAACATAGATCCAGCCATAGCCCACAAGCTGATGATTGAAAAGATTGTGGAGATGAAGCTGTCTGAAAAGACTGGTGATGATGCTGGTACCTACGATGTGTACAGGGTACCGTATCCTCCCCAGTATGCTGCTAAGAGACTACCGCCAGGCGTCAGTAAGCCGCCGAAGTTTGAAAAATTTAATGGCCAGGGCTCTCCCAGGGAGCACATAGCTTACTATACCACCATTATGGGTGACTTGGCAGCTGATGAAGCTTATCTGCTTAAATTCTTCGGCTCATCCCTCACCGGGATAGCTTTTGAATGGTATTCAAGCCTGCCGGCTGGGTCAGTGGCCGATTGGCCTGATATGCAAAGAAAGTTCCGCGATAGATTTCACGTCACAGAAAGAGAAATTACAATAGCAGAACTATATGCAACCAGGCAAAAGCAAGATGAAACAGCACTGGACTACATCAAAAGGTGGAGGAACTTAGCTATGAGATGCAGAAGACCTCCTCATCAAGAAGATGCAGTGCAAATATGTAAGCAGAGCCTCAGGAGAGAGGTACTGGAAAAGATGATTGGTGCAGATGTCAGAACATTTGACCGGCTGAACAATATAGTGGCGGAAGTCGAGACGTTCCTGTCCAAGCGTCCGACGGCCAATGCTCCAACTGTGTCGAAAGGTAAATCTAATGATCGACGACCATCGCACTCTGAGGCTAACACCGTCGATTTCAGAACCTTCGAGCAACAGAAAGGGAAGAAGGGGGCAGATGAAGCTCCCCCGCCAGCAGACACAGCGGAAAGAAAAGATAAGAGCTCTCTGAGAAACAAAATGAGAAAACCATACTCTTTCCCGAAAGATAAGACAGCCGCACTATTCAACTGGGCATACAAGTTCAACAAGGTAACATTGCCTGAGCCAAAGAGACCCGATGACGCGGCAAAGAAAGGTGATCCACTCTTCTGTCCATATCACCGTGCGCTGGGGCATGCAATTGAAGATTGCTACGTCTTCAAAGATATTATGGAAAGCATGGTCAGAAAGGGCGAGCTACAGCTGGGAGATTACCAGGTAGAACCACCTCGTCCACATGAGCCTCTGGCCTTAAAAATGGCCGCCAATGTGATTTCAATCTACCAGCAGCTGCCTAAGGAAGCCGTCAAGGAATGCACCAGGCATACTTATGAAGCTTGCTTCCTCACCCCACTGAAGGATCAAGAAGGGTGGCAGATAAAGCCAATAAAGAATAGAAAGAAAACTCCCGCAGCCAATACCAGTGGAGCAGTTATCCGCAGTGTCACACCGAGGCCCGAACCACCTCCAGTAAAGCCAGTATGGCATACAGCTGAAACAGGGCCAGTCATCCGGATCCCCACTCATAACCGGAGAAGACAAGTCCCCTTACCTGCACATAAGGAAGTAAGTCCTGCGGCCAGGCGCTTACAGCAGTATATTAATGGGCTCGATGAATATGAATAGAAAAAGCCCGGGCACCTGCTGGTGAAAGACTATATACTCTGGGAACAGCTCGAAGAATTGAAAATTAAAGAGCAACCGGGGGCAGAACAGGGAAAAGATGAGGCTGAGCCTTTCTGGGGGCAAGAACCAAAGAATCCAAATTCCCAGAAAAAGAAGAGATGGTCTAAATGCAAAAAGGAAAAGGGAGTCATGACAGTACAATGCAACACCCTGTCGGCACTCTTTACCTCGCCCGGGGAGAACGATGAGGATGAAACATCAAATGCCCCGCTAGAAGCCAACCATGCCGAGGCCTCAACCTCAGCACATGCAACACGCTCCGGAAGAAGGTGGGGGCGCCCACCACCAGCCAATCATAACATTATGTTCAGAGGGGAACAACCCTACCAGATTCCTGAACCAGAGGTGCGGGGTGTTCAGATTCCTCCCCCTGTTAGCTTGTACCAAGAAGAGAAGAAGGGAGGTCAAACTCCAACATTTCTGGAATTTCTGTCCAGTCTGGAAAATGGGCAGTCGATACAGGCTGGGCCAGATAAAGGCAAGAGACCTCAGCAATCGGCATCTGTAGCCTACAAGCAGAATGAGAAAGAAGAGGATAACTCTCCGACGGCACCAGGGGCCGTTGCTATAGAAGAAGCCCCCCAAGAAATCAGTCCAGAGGATGGAACCAGCACTGGGCAGCAGAGGCCACGGGCACCACATGAACCTCCAAAACCCCGATGGGCTGAAGAAATGAGACTGTCTAATGTCCGGGTGGGCAGTCGGATCATGAAAATGCTAAAGAAGCTCCCTACCAGATTCTCCATCTGGGAGATTCTCTCTCTGAGTGAAGAAGCTCGCCAAGCGATTGTTGATGCCCTACAGTCGCCGGCACAGTATGAGGCACTCTTGACAGAAGTGAATTCTGGGCCGTCAGTCACATTCACAGAGGATGATATGCTGATTCCGAATTCCGGCCATAACAGACCGCTGTATATGAGGGGCTCCCTGAACTGTCAGCCACTGAGCAGGATACTGATAGATCCCGGGGCTGCTGTGAACATTGTCCCATACCGCATTTACCAAAAATATTACTTTGATCTGCAGCTTACCAAGGTCAGAGACATGAAAATTGCGGGATTCAACCATAAATGTGAGACGCCCCTTAGGGTGGCTGATTTCAACCTCACATTGGGGGACCTCACTATCGTGGTACGATTCTATGTAATCGACTCCAACACCACATATAAGGCCCTATTGGGGAGACCGTGGCTACATTAATATCAGATAGTACCATCCACGCTGCATCAATGCATTAAATACTGCCACAAAGGAAAAGAAGAAAGGGTGTTTGCGGATCTGCATCCCTTCGAAGTATTCGAGTGCCATATGCTCGATCCATCCTACTATACGGAGGTGTCGCAAAAGGGTGAAGAGAAAGAGGCTGGGGTCAACCAGAAGAAGCCGGTGACAAAGGCAAGAAATTGGTCTCCACCGCCACCGAGGGGCTATATTAAGAAACATGAAGTATCTCACATTTCTTATGTTGGTGACTTTGCTCGGATCACCCCTCCTAGCATCCACCCAGATGATACTGGCGAAGAAATGAAAGAAAAGTACATACAGGTGGGGGTTCCGCAGGGTTTAGTCAAGCCCATTGCCAGCATAGAATACCAGACGGTGCTACCATTAAAGACTATGGAAGTCCCTCGCTTCTGCGAGCCTCCTATCATATTCTACACCGGGGAGTCAGTCGAAGACGATGATCAAGACTGCATGGTCCCTGAAGAATCTGCAAACCGGATGGTGCCGATCACGGGCTTGGACTATACTACCCGACGGGTTTCGCAGATGTTCTCTAAGATGCAGATGCCATCACTACAACCTGTTGCCCAAAAGAAGGCGTTCCAGGAGCTATGGGATCCGCCCCGGGATAATAAAGAACTGAGGAAGATCACTCAGCACCCGGGATTGGGTTATACCCTTCAAGAATACTATGAAGCTGAGGTGGACGTCATCTCTGTCTCCTACCAGCATGAAGACCCTCCCGAGGTGGGATATGACAAGTACCCCTCGGAAGATGAAGAAATCATTTATCAATCCGTAATGAACAATGAAGCCCCAGACAGTCAGCCAGAGACGGGGACATCTGATGAAACAAAGAAAGGTTGGTGCTGGGAAGACCTACCCTGCAAAGAGGATCTGTTCCATGCTGAAGCAAAGTTTGATACGGGAACCCCGGATGAAGACCAAATAGCCAAAGAGCTGAGGGAATGCCTGGAGTTTGAGCGCATTCTAGAAGAAGTCCGGGCTCTACAGAATGATGATCTCTCAGGGAGCCTGCATCAGAAGAGCCTCTAAGGGCGGAAGACTCCATTTTTGAGTTTCCTGCTGAGCCAGTCACGTCCTCGGGGCAGACTGAACAGAATCCAACAATATTGGCCTTATATGATGAGCCAGCACCCGCTGATGACCAGTATGATGAAACAGAGAATCATGAAACTGAAGAAGATTATATCCCGGGAGGCTTCATTGACTTGCAAGAAGCCCCGCCCGAGGTCGAAGATGGAGGTCAGGCCACCGTCGATGAGCTTGTGGAAATAAATCTGGGGACGGCAGATGAGCCCAGGCCGACATTCCTCAGTGCACTGCTGGAGCCAGCTGCCAGGGAACAGTATATACAGTTCTTGAAGGAATTTCGAGACTGCTTTGCATGGACATATGATGAAATGCCAGGACTGAGTTCTGATGTGGCACAGCATCGGTTGGCAATAAACCAAGAGGCTAACCCCGTAAAGCAGCCGCCCAGGAGAATGCGCCCTGAATTGATAAATCAAATTAATAAAGAGGTCGACAAGCTGATTGATGTAGGCTTTGTTGAAGAAAATCAGTATACTACATGGCTAGCCAACATAGTGCCTGTAAAGAAGAAAAATGGGCAGATCAGAATATGTGTTGATTTCCGGGACCTTAATAAGGCCTGCCCGAAAGATGATTTCCCAGTGCCAATCACTGAAGTGATGATCGATGTGACTACTGGTCATGAAGCCCTGCCATTCATGGATGGGTCATCCAGATATAACCAGATCTGGATTACTGAAGAAGACAGAGTGCACACTGCATTCCGCACTCCGAAGGGGATATTCCACTACAAAAGGATGCCGTTTGGCCTCAAGAATGCCGGCGCTACCTACCAAAGAGCTATGACCAAGATCTTTGATGATTTGCTCTTCAAGAAAGTAGAGTGCTACATTGATGATCTGGTAGTAAAAACTAGCAGAAGAGAAGACCATCTGCAAGACCTGAGGATAGTATTCCAGAGGCTGCGCAAATATGAACTCAAGATGAATCCTATGAAATGTGCCTTCGGCGTGTCCAGTGGAAAATTCCTCGGGTTTATTGTCCGACATAGGGGCATTGAAATCGACCCATCCAAGATTAAGGCTATCCAGGAGCTCCCTCCACCAAGGAGTCTGCCTGAGCTAAGATCTCTGCAAGGGCGGTTGGCCTATATCCGACGATTTATATCGAATCTGTCGGGAAGATGCCACCCCTTTCACAAGCTCATGATGAAAGATGTACCGTTCCTCTGGGACGATGGATGTCAGGAAGCCTTTGAGAAGCTGAAAGAATATCTCAAGACCCCTCCAGTACTGGGGGCACCAATTAAGGGCAAGCCCTTGATACTGTATATCGCGGCCACACACTGTTCCCTGGGGGCAATGCTGGCACAGATAAATGAAGAAGGCAAAGAACAAGCCTTGTACTACTTGAGTAGGAGGCTGATTAGAACTGAAGAAGGCTACAGTTACATAGAAAAGACATGCTTGGCACTAGTCTTTGCTGTCAAAAAGCTCCGACACTATATGCTGTCACATGAAATCAGGTTGATATCTGCAGCAGATCCGCTCAAATACATATTGACTCAGCCAGTACTGAAGGGCCGGTTGGGCAAATGGGCAGTGATCCTGATGGAATTTGATATTACCTATACACCCCAGAGGGTGATAAAAGGACAGGCTGTGGCTGATTTCTTCGCAGAGCATCCTGTGCCGGAAAATGACATGCTAGGGACTGAGTTACCCGATGATGAGACGCTTGAAGCTTGCCAAGCTCGGCCAGTTATGTGGCAGCTATTCTTTGATGGTGCATCTAGAACAGAGACAGACTCCGATGGAAAGACTAGAATACGGGCCGTGGCCGGTATTGTGCTGAAGTCACCAGAAGGGGAGGTCATGCATACTTCCTGTTCTATAAACAAGCCATGCACCAATAATGAAGCTGAGTACGATGCTCTGATAATCGGTCTGCATATCAGCCTCGACATGGGTATCCAAATGCTTCAGGTATTCGGGGATTCAATGTTGATCATAAAACAAATCCAAGGGGAGTTCGAACTGCGGAAGCCAGAATTGAATCCCTACCACCAGAAAGCTGTGCGCCTTATCGCGAAATTCTATCATATTGAGCTCAAGCATGTGGGCCGGGGGCACAATGCCCAAGCTGATGCACTGGCAAAGCTGGCCAGCTCACTGGCAGTCCCACCAAATGAGACACTGAACATTGTTGTTATGAACCGGCGGCAGGTCCCCAGTATGCTAGAAGGGTGCCCCGAAGAAGACGAAGTGGCTGCTATCAGCACGGTACAGGCGCCTGATTGGAGACAGCACCTGCTGCAATGGTTTCTACACCAACAGCTGCCGTAGAAAAGAGAAGAAAAGATGAAACTTCTGAGAATCAAAGATTCTTATGAATTCAGAAATGGAACTTTGTACTGAATAATGGCAGATGCTCGCAAGAAGATTCTACTCCGCTGCCTGTCCACTGAGGAAGCTTGGCAAGCGATGAAAGAAGTACATGCCGGAACTGCAGGTGCCCACCAGGCTGGCCCCAAGATGAAGATAGAAATCAAGAAGCTGGGCTACTATTGGCCCACCATGTTTGAAGACTACTGTAAATTCACAAAGTCATGCCAAAAATGTCAAGAGCATGCTACTGTGCCTAGAAGGCCTCCTACGACTCTGCACCCTACAGTTCCCAGCTGGCCATTTGCACAATGGGGAACTGATGTAGTCGGGCCACTGTCGACTTCCTCGGCCGGACATAAGTACATACTGGCCATAACAGATTACTTCTCCTGATGGGCGGAGGCTGTGGCATTAAGAGAAGTGACTGGTGAGCTGGTCGCTAGATTCATCAAACGGAATATTATCTTCCGGTTCAGAATCCCCAGCCGAATAATATCTGATAACGGAAGCCATTTCAGAAATCAGAAGGTCTATCGGCTTGCTGAGAAATATAAAATCGAGTGGAGGACTTCCACCCCTTACAATCCACAGGCAAACGGGTTAGCGGAAGCTTTTAACAAGACTCTCTGCACCCTGCTGGCCAAGGTCGTCAGTTCCAATAAAAAGGATTGGGAAGAAAAAATGTATGAAGCTCTGTGGGCGTACCGCACCGTCTTCAAGACACCTACATGGTGCTCACCATACTCACTGGTATACGGCTCAGAGGCAGTAGTTCCGCTAGAGCTGGAAGTCCCGTCACTCAGAGTGGCAGTCCAATATGGCCTGGCCCGTGGCGAACAGACCAATGCAGAAAGAAGATTAGAAGAATTGGCTGAATTGGAAGAGAAACGCCTCCAAGCTCAGAAGAATATCCAAATGTATCAGGCCCGCATGGCTAATGCATTTAACAAACTCGTAAGAGGACGAGAATTCAAGAAAGGTGACCTCATCATGGTCAAGAAAAGAGAAGTCATGGCGTCTAACCCAAAAGGGAAGCTGAATGCTAATTGGGAAGGTCCTTACGTGATACAGAGGGTCTATGAAAGAGGAGCCTACATGGTTGTCAACCATCGAGGGGAGATTCAATTCTCACCACTCAACGGAAGACATCTAAAGCTGTATCATGCAGCACAACCGGCATTCCCCGAGTGATCAGGCAAAACTACCCCCTTCCTTGGTCTAGTGGCACTCCGTCCTAACCAAGCTACCCCTTCCTTGGTCTAGTGGCACTCCGCCCTAGCCGAGCTACCCCTTTCTTGGTCTAGCGGCACTCAGCCCTAGCCGAGCTACCCCTTTCTTGGTCTAGCGGCACTCCGCCTTAGCCAAACTACCCCTTTCTTCATCTAGCGGCACTCCGCCCTAGCCGAGCTATCCCTTTCTTGGTCTAGCGGCACTCCGCCCTTGCCAAACCACCCCTTCTTGGTCTAGCAGCACTCCGCCCTAGCCAAACTACCCCTTTCTTTGTCTAGCAGCACTCCGCCCTAGCCGAGCTACCCCTTTCTTGGTCTAGCGGCACTCCGCCCAAGCCGAGCTACCTTTTTCTTGGTCTAATGGCACTTCGCCCTAGCCGAGCTACCCCTTTCTTGGTCTGGCGGCACTTCGCCATAGCCGAGCTACCCTTATTCTGATCTAGTGGCATTCCGACCTGTCACCCTCTAAAAAAAAAAGAGAGAGGAAGGAAGAAGAAAGAATAAAAGAAAGTAAAAATGGGGTTAAAAATAGAGATACCCGACAGACTTGCTCCTATATTAGGGACAAGGGTAAAAATGGCCCAAAACCCAGCTGTGGTGAAAACCCGAAAGGGCACTGCAGGTAAAATCGGGTACCCCGCCACGTGAAAACCCGAAAGGGCGCGTGGGCAAAAGCAAGAGGGGGCTGGCTTCGGCGAAAACCCGAAAGGGCGCTTAAACCAGTAATGTGATAATTTAAAGTTCCCTTTTTCACCCTGCCTGATAAAACTCCGAGAAGGACGATCATCATAAAGTCCCACCTGACGATGAAACCCCGTTGATCACAAGGCATATTGCCTCGATCAATGCAAAAAAAGAGGGGCCCACCTCGGGATAGACCTTCCGTCTGTTCTGATAAAACACTTCCACTTGTTTTTGTCTAAGACCCACCACGGTAAAACCTACCCAGTTTAGATCTTACATCTATTCTGACGAAACCTATCCTATGTCTCACCGTGATGAAACCTGCCATTGATCGACCGGCACACTGCCCGATCAACGATGAAACCTGTCCGGTTTAGACCTTACGTCTATCCCTATGAAACCTATGAAATCCTTGCATTGGTATAAACCCAATACTGATGATGAAACCTGATATTGATCGACTGGCATCCTGCCCGATCAACGATGAAACCTGTCCGGTTTAGACCTTACGTCTATCCCGATGAAGCCTATGAAATCCTTGCATTGGTATAAACCCAATACTGATGATGAAACCTGATATTGATCGACTGGCATCCTGCCCGATCGGCGATGAAACCTGTCCGGTTGAGACCTTACGTCTATCCCGACGAAACATATGAAATCCTTGCATTGGTATGAACCCGGTACCAATGATGAAATCTGCTGTTGATCGATTGGCGCACTGCCCGATCGGCGATGAAACCTGTTCGGTTTAGACCTTACGTCTATCCCGATGAAACATATGAAACCTTTGCATTGGTATGAGCCCAATACCAATGATGAAATCTGCTATTGATCGGTTGGCAGACTGCCTGATCGATGCTAAAACCCATCCAGGGTAGACCTTCCGTCTGCTCTGACAAACACGACACAGCTGTCTGAATCAATTCAGACCCTTCGTCTGGATAGATCATGAAACTCTATTCCTTTGCGTTAGTGTCAAGCCTTATATTAACGATGAAACTCACATTTCCAGCAAATGGCCTCGTGCCCGAGCTACTATCTATATCCTCTAAATCAATTCGGACCTTTCGTCTGGATAGATCATGAAACCCTATTTCCCTTTGCATTGATGTTGACACCCACATCAATGATCATGTATCCACAATAAACATATGGCCCCATGGTCCATAGAATGAAAGTTCTAGTTCCAGGAAAGACGATGACAAAAGAAAAGAGAAAGAATAAAAATATATATATATGAAAAGTGGGGTTAAAAATAGAGATACCCCGCCAGACTTGTTCAGGCATTCTGGACAAGGGCAAGAATGGCTAAAACCCAGCTGTGGTGAAAACCCAAAAGGGCACTGCAGGCAAAATCGGGTACCCCTCCACGTGAAAACCCGAAAGGGCGCGTGGGCAAAAGCAAGAGGGGGCTGGCTCCGGTGAAAACCCGAAAGGGCGCCTGGGCCAGTAACGTGGTAATTCTGAGAAATTCCATACTTCCTTCCCTTGATATGGCCTTCCGTTAACCGTTTGGCTCCTTGCCCGATCAACGATGAAACCTTTCCAGGGCAGACCTTACGTTTACCCTGATATAATCTGCATACCCTCTTACAAATGTCCCACCGACAATAAAACCCATCACCATTCTGATAAAGCCTGGCCAGTTCAGACCTTACGTCTGTCCTGATGAAACTCTTAAACCTTCTCTTGATCGATCGGCTCCTTGCCCGGTCAGCAAGGAAACTCTACCAGGATAGACCCTACGTCTATCCTGATGAAACCTACGTATTGCTTAGCAAAGTCCCACATGCGATCAAATCCTATCCAGGCTAGACCTTACGTCTATTCTGATGAAACCTATGAAACTTCTGTGCATCGATATAAACCCAATGTCGATGATGAAACCAGCTATTGATCGACTGGCACCCCGCCCGATCAATGATAAAATCCTACCCAGTCTAGACCTTACGTCTATCATGATGAAACCTATGAAACTTCTTTGCATCGATACAAACCCAATGTCGATGATGAAACCAGCTATTGTTCGACTGGCACACCGCCCGATCAATGATAAAATCCTATCCAGTCTAGACCTTACGTCTATTCTGATGAAGCCTATGAAACTTCTTTGCATCGATATAAACCCAATGTCGATGATGAAACCATCTATTGATCGACCGACACCTCACCCGATCAGTGATGAAATCCTGCCAGGATAGACCTTACGTCTGTTCTGATGAAACTGCATATCCTCTCATGTCCCACCTGCGATAACCTCTACCCAGTCTAGGCCTTACGCCTACTCTGATGAAACCTATAAAATTTCTTTGCATCGATATGAGCCCAATATCGATGATGAAATCATGCACTGGTCGATTGGCACATTGCCCCGACTGGCTTTGAAACCTACCCGGGATGGACCATTCGCCCGTTCCGGATGATGCGCTAGGCCTTTTCATTCACATTCCCGCAAATAGTCTCCCTTGCGACACATATGGCCAAAGAAGACGTTTGCTACTACCAACAGAATTCGGTTTAAGCATGCCCCCCGGATGCCGTCACGCGGTGGAGCGAGTTCCCCATCTTTTCTATGAAGGGATGGACGCTCTCCTGCTAGGTACGGGCCATTCACAGGAGGGACTGCTAGAACCACTACCCCACTTCCAAAGTGATGAAACCACATAGAAAAGACGATGGATACACATGAAGCCAAAGATTCCTTTTCATTAAAAGAGGAATACACAAAGAGCCCCGAGGGGACACTGTATCACAAAAGAGGGCCGAAGAAAACAAAGAAGAGATAATTCAAGGCCGCCGGAAGATATCTTCAAAGGCCAAAAGACCCACATCGGGAGCGGCTCTTAGCTCGTGAAGGCGCGCCTCCTCTTCCTGAAGCTTCACGGACATACCCTGGAGAGACATCACCCGTCCCTCCAACAAGGCCACCTCCTCGGTGGACTCTGGCCGAATAGAGGATAATTGTTGCAGCTCGGCTCGAAGTCCAGCGAGTTCCGCTTCCAGAATGGCTATCCGGTCCTGGACAGCTTCCTCCCGCTGAACAACACTCTGTAGCTCAGCTTGGCGTTCGTCAAGGGCAAGCGTCAGCTTCTCCAGCTCAGATTTGCACTCTGACCTCTGCAACTTCAATGCCGTCAGCTTGTCGGTCATAGTCCGTGCTAGGAAATCCCTCCGATGCACGAATTTCAGTAGAAGCAGAACACGCTGAACCCATATGTCCAAAGGGCAGCCCATGGCCTGCAGGCCGGCAGTGAAGCGATCAGCAATTTCCTTCAGCTGCAAATGTGTCAAGCCAGGCTGAGATTCTACCAGCTGGCGCAGCATATCCAGGTTCTGCCAGACAAAGCTCTCAGACGATGCGAAGCCAAAAGAAGCGGAGGGGATCACTTCAAAGGTCACTTCACTATCAATGTCCGCCCACAGCGCAATAGCCGACCGGGAGGACGAAGACGGCAAATCTGCTGGGAGAGCTGGCTGGTCCCTCTCTATACTCTCCTGCCGAGCTGAAGACTCCTCTGCTACCGCTGCCTCAGGAGTTATGGCTTGAACACCCGCAGGAGGAGAATCAATAAATGATGGAGCTATCTCTTCATGGGTCTCTTGAGTGGGGGCTTCATCTTCAACTGCCCTTTCTCGTAATGGGGACGAAGGCACCCTAGTCTGTGGAGGCAGAAATCCAGTCTCTTTAGCCACTATGGCAGGGACTGCTGACTCGGGCGCAATGGACATTACTGCTGCCGGTATAAAAGCCGAGCTCCTGGCTGGGTCTGCTTCGGCTCTAAAATCTGAGGCCCTGATAGGGACGGAACTTTCTCCTGAGGCCCCCAAGTCCAATGATGCTAAGTCAGTTGAAGATTGTATCCTTACTGGCACAGGGCAGATAACCTCAGAAATTCCCATGCAAGTTAAAGGTAAAGCAGGGATAATGGCCAAGTCTGCGGATGAAACGGCCATAGAAACTGCGGCCGCGTCTGAGCGGATGATGACAGGATCCTGAGGACAAAGCAGAATGACCTTCAGCAATGAATGAAAGAAAATAAATAGAACAGCAAACAAAAAAAGAGAAGCTTACCTTTAAAGTGGGGTCTATACCCTCGAAATGAGACAAAAGGGGAGAAAGCTCCGTAGTTGAAGCAGCAAACGGAGGGGTTATGTCAACCTTGGTGTCGAGCCCGGCAAACTCCTCTTGCAATTCCCCCTCAGAAGATAGCATCAGCAGCTTAGGAGGCTGAAAAGGCGGAAGGCCTTTTACAAATACGGGCAAGGCTTCTGATTTTAGAACTTCCTCCTCACTATCGCTGAAAGTCACTTCCTCCTCATTATCAGGGACGGTCTCAGAGCTGCCCGAGGATACCTCCACACTAGCTATATGCTGCGGGGTCGCCTCTAGAGCATGCGGGATGCGGACCGGGTGATTATGCGTCTGGCCGGAATAGGGCTCCGTTTTGTTTGAATCCTGTGACCCTCCTGCGGTTGAGGCGACTCTCCCGTTGCTATCATGGCCTCAGTCTGCTCCATGACTGCCACTTCAACGAAAGGGGACCTCTGAGAGATATAACAAAAAAAAATAATGGAAGTATAAAGAAAAAAGATGAGAAAGCACATTTACTGTTGAACCCCCTCTATGTGGTTTTTGTAATGGATACAATGGATTTTGATGATGACTTAATTTACTTTGAATGCCATGACTATTTCTGGAATACTCTTCACTTGATGAGTTACGGAGCTTTGCAAGTCGAGAATCACTTCAGTTGGTAAGATGTTTAACTTCAGTCTGATATTGCCAAAGCTAATGCAAAATGTATGTTTTCACAGGATCAAGAAGGCGGTTCATGAATCGAACATTATAAGGACTTTTGTTGAGATCCATCCCAATACTTAAACTCTTGATCTTCTATTTTTCAAAGATGAAATTCTTGTTTTAATTCCAAAGGGTGTTTTTTGCTCGGGTTTGATCTTAATCCAATCTAGATGGGGTCTACTCTTTCTTGCTTAAGGTTCAAACCTCTTCTTGTTTTGAACACTTTGGTGTACACCCCACTTTGTTCCTTGGGCTTAGATCCTTGATATTCTTTGTTGTTTTCGTTGTTCAGGAGCAAGGGTCGACCCTTGGGGTCGACCCCTTCGTTTTCTTTTCCATTCCAGCAGCAGGTAACTGAGAGGGTCGACCCCTGGGGTCGACCCCCGTCTCCTTTTTGTTCAATCCAGCAGCTGTACCTGTAAGGGTCGACCCCTGCACGGCTGCTCTTGAGGGTCGACCCCAAGGGTCGACCCCTTCCGGTACGACCTCCAGCCGTCTTGTTTGACTTCGATTTCCTTGCACCGAAAGTCTTCCAATCCATGTCTAATCACCTCTAGACATTCCACAAACCTCTCCACATTTTGTGGATCTGGTTCCCAAGCTGTCTTTGACTGTTTTATTATTTTAATCAAACCCTATTAGCACTAATTATATATAAGAGAGGTGAGATCCGATTTGGAGATAATGGTGATTATATTGTGTATGTGCAGGTTCGGAGTTGCAGTCCAAAAGCCCCATTCCTCCTTGCTCTGAAGCTAAAATCCAAAGGAAGGAGCTGGAGTCCAACCCCAAGATCTTATACATCGAAGAGCTACATCGGATATCAAGCTTCCACATCCATTTGTGCTGCCTTGCATCATACTTCATCCAAACTCGTTCATCATTCTGCTGGAGTATCAAAGTTGATTCGAAGAACACAAAGGGGGAGTTCTATCTAGAGATCCTTTCTACTCTGATCTTCTTTAGTGCTTTTTGGTGAATCTGAAAGTTGTTGTATTCTAAATTATCTTGAAACAGATTCGTGAGTGTGTGTTCGTGTATGGACACGAGCGCGCGCGTGTGTGTGTGTATTTGGGGTGCCTAGATTTGGTACCATGTGTGTGTGTGTGTGTGTGTGTGCTGTTCATAACAGCGTGCGTGTGTGCTTGGCTCACATCATAGTGAAGTCGTTAATCCTCATGAGTGAGGGGTGGACGTAGGGGACATTGCGGTGTACCCGAACCACCTAAAATCTTTATGCCTCTAGTGGTTTGTTCGCGTGCTTATTGTGTCGAGTGGGCTTCACGGTGAGTTGAGTGTTCACCACCTTCTTCTTCACACACTCACCATCTTTCACATGTATTCATGTGTGATCATGCACGAGTAAGACCGAGCGTTTGATTACGTCTTTTTGTCTCGCAAGTTCTTCATAAAATAATTTTAATTTGCCAATCAATTCACCCCTCCCCTCTTGATTGCCACTGTTTGGGACCCAACAATTGGTATCAGAGCCTTGGTCTCTGTATAGCCCGATCTCACGATCGTAGAGCAGATCCTTTTCTATGGCAAACAGAGGGATGATGCCCGAAGGGCATTCAGTACATAGGCCTCCGTTTTTTGATGGAACAAACTACACATATTGGAAAAACAGAATGTATGTTTTCTTGCGTGCTCAAGATTATGAAGTGTGGAATGTTATTAACAAAGGTCCTTATAAGTTGCCTGACAATGAAGATGATTGGGATGATGATCACATCAATAAGTGTTCAGCTAATTTTAAGGCCATGAATATAATTCAATGTGCTATCCATCCGAATGAATACTCACGCATATCTATGTGTTCCTCTGCACAGGAAATGTGGGACAAACTACGGTTGATCTATGAAGGAACTTCTGATGTCAAGGAGACCAAAGCTAATCTATTGGTCCGGGATTATGAGTTGTTTATGATGAAGCCAGACGAAACCATTTCTGAAATGTTTGCGAGACTGATGGAAATCACAAATGGTTTGAAGGCTCTTGGCAAGGAATATTCAAACCGTGATCTTGTAAGGAAGGTACTGAGATCTCTATCACCTCAGTGGCACACAAAGGCTACAGTGATAGAAGACTCAAAAGATCTCAGCACTCTGACTTTGGATGAGTTAGTCGGCTCCCTGATGACATATGAGATCAACATCAAAAGGAGCGAGGACGACAACAAGAAGAAGAAAGTTGCCACATCTTTGGCACTGAAGGTAAATCCTCAAGAGTCGGAAGAAAGCGAGGAAGGTTCCTCAGCCAATACTGAAGATGAGGAGCTTGTTGCTATGTTCACCAGAAGAGCAAGAAAACTTGTCAAGAACACCAGGAAGTTTGGAGGTCAGTTCAGAAAAGGGCCAAGAAGGCAAGGTCCTAAGAGGAATGAAAGCAGCAAGAAGGAAGAGATAATTTGCTATGAATGCAAGAAACCTGGTCACATGCGGGGAGAATGCCCGGAGTTGGCCAAAAGGTTCAAAAAGGGAAAATTCAAAAAGCCTAAGGCCATGGTGGCCACTTGGAGCGATGAAGATGAAGAAGACTCCGGGAATGAAGATGGACTAGATGAACTTGTCCAACATCTATGCTTCATGGCAAATGACGACACCAATGAGGTACAATCTGAAACTGAATCACTCACTTGTGAACAATGGCAGATTGCATATGAATCATTGTATGGAAAATGCAAAAAATTGAAATCTGAAAACAAACTTCTGAAAAAGAAAGTCGAACAAGTTGTGAGTGCTGAAAATCCCTGTGAGAATTGCAAATTCATGAAATCTGAAAATGAGAATCTTGAACAAGAAAATGAAACTCTCATGTCTAAAATTGAATTGTTTGAAGAAGAGAGTTCATGCATGCGTGAAGATCAAACTGCCCTCATCAAAATGCATGAAGAGTTGAAACAAGAATTGGAACATGAAAGGATTGAAAATGTCTCAAGTAATCAATCCAAGGAAATTGCTGAAAAGAAAGTTGAAAGTCTGTTGGTTGAGATAAATGAATTGAAGAATGCTCTCACCACACTTGAAAAAGGTAAACAAGTGTTGAACACTTGTGAGGGTCTAGATGAAGGATGCTCTCCACCCTCCTCTGAGAAAAGAAACAACTTTAAGTCCAAAACATACATAACTCCATGGGTTTCAAGAAGTACATGTGCCTCATCTTCTAACACACAGATGCATAATTCATATATGAATGTGAACAGGAGAAGAAATCGTGATAAAAGAATCACTACTTGCTTTTATTGTGGAAGATTAGGCCATGATATGTATGAGTGCAGAACCATGAGGTTTGATGATGAAAATTTTATTAGAATGATGAATAGATCACACAGGCCTCTTGTGTCTAACCACCGAGGACCCAAGCTTGCTTGGGTACCAAAAACCCCATAAGTACTCTATTTGTATTTACAAGTCTGCCTTGGAGCTCAAAAGAACAAATGGTACTTGGATAGTGGATGTTCAAGGCATATGACGGGCAACAAGAAAATGTTTGCAGACCTGCAAGAAAAGGATGGTGGGGTGGTAGCTTTTGGAGGTAAAGACAAAGGAAAAATCGTTGGAGAAGGTAAGATAGGTAAGAATCAATCTCAAGTCATTGAAAAAGTTTTGCTTGTCAAAGGCCTGCATCACAATCTTCTAAGCATAAGTCAACTTTGTGACAAAGGTTGCAATGTGTCTTTTGATTCTACTCACTGCACTGTGGTAGATAGAAACTCCAATGAAATCAAGTTTATAGGGGTTAGACACAACAATGTTTATATGATTTATCTTGATGATGTTTCACATAAAAACCTTTGCTTAGTTGCTAAAAACTCTGATGATGCATGGCTATGGCATCGCCGTCTTGGGCATGCTAGTTTCAATGTGATGATGAAGTTGCTCAGGAAAAATCTGGTGGTTGGCTTACCCAAGTTGAAGATGGTCAACGAAGGAATCTGTGGAGCATGCAATAAGGGCAAACAGACAAGAACATCCTTTAAATCTAAAAGTGATGTAACCACATCTAAGCCTCTTGAATTGATCCATATAGATCTCTTTGGACCAAGCCGAACACATAGCTTGGGTGGTAAGCTTTATGGATTTGTTATTGTGGATGACTTTACTAGATATAGCTGGGTGTATTTTCTCTCAAACAAAAGTGATGCTTTGATGGAGTTTGAGGCGTTTTACAGGATGGTTCAGAATGAAAAAGGGTGGTGCATCAAGACCGTGAGAAGTGATCATGGTAGGGAATTTGACAACCATGAGTTCAATAATTTTTGCAGGGATCAAGGTTATATACACAACTTCTCCGCACCAAGGACCCCCGAACAAAATGGGGTCGTAGAAAGGAAGAACATGACACTTGTTGAAATGGCAAGAACCATGCTAAATGAAAACAACCTTCCAAGGTATTTCTGGGTGGAAGCCGTCAATACAGCATGCTACATAATAAACCGAGCCATGGTAAGGCCATTGTTAAAGAAAACACCTTATGAGCTATATCGAGGTAAGAAACCAAACATTTCTTACTTCAAACCATTTGGCTCCATTTGTTACATCCATAATAACGGTAAGGTGGTTTTGGCTAAGTTTGACCCCAAGAGTGACAAGGGGATATTTCTCGGATACTGCCTTAACTCAAGAGCATACCGAGTGTATAACTTGAGAACTCTTGTAGTTGAGGAAAGTCTCCATGTCATTGTTGATGAATCATCATCCAAGGATCCTAATGAAAAGCATATCTTGCAGGAAGAAGAATCAGAAGAAGATACCACCAAAGAGCTCTCGAATGAAGCAAACAAATCAGAAGGTGAAGAACAACAAAAGGATGATGAAAATCAGCAAACTCTAAGTGAACTACAGCTGCCTAGACAATGGACTTTTGCAAAGGATCACCCACCAGAAGTTGTCATTGGCAATGTGGAAGAAGGAATAAGAACGCGTTCCTCATTCAAAGAAGTTGAAAATCTCGATTACATTGCTTTACTCTCACAATCTGAACCTCGCTCTATAGAAGATGCCTTAAAAGATGATTCCTGGATCTTGGCTATGCAAGAAGAACTACACCAATTCCATAGGAACAAAGTGTGGTTCCTTGTGCCTCGCCCTAGAAACCACTCTGTGATCGGAACTAAATGGATCTTTCGAAACAAAACAAACGATCAAGGGGTGGTAACTAGGAACAAGGCAAGGCTGGTAGCCAAAGGGTATAGCCAAGAGCTAGGAATCGATTTTGATGAGTCTTTTGCTCCAGTAGCAAGACTCGAGGCAGTGAGAATTCTTTTAACATTTGCATGTTGCAATAATATCAAATTGTTTCAGATGGATGTGAAAAGTGCATTCTTAAATGGTTTTATTCAGGAGGACGTATATGTGGAGCAACCTCCGGGGTATGAAGACACAAAGTATCCAGACCATGTGTACAAGTTAGACAAGGCACTCTACGGTCTTAAACAAGCACCCCAAGCATGGTATGAACGGTTAAATGATTTCCTTATACAAAATGGATTCAAACGAGATAATGTGGATCAAACCCTTTTCACAAGGTTGAACGGTAAGGAAATTTTAGTTGTACAAGTCTATGTTGATGACATTATATTTGGCTCCACCAAGGATACTCTCATCAAGGACTTTGCAAAATTGATGCAAAGTGAATTTGAAATGAGCCTAATGGGAGAGTTGACATTCTTTTTGGGATTGCAGGTTACACAAACGGCCGATGGAATGTTCGTGCATCAGAGGAAATATGCAATGGAGCTGCTGAAAAAGTTCGACTTGGCATCTACCAAACCACAACCCACACCCATGTCCACATCATTAAAAATTGATAAAGATGAAACAGGTAAATCTGTGGACCAAAAACTTTTCAGAAGCATGATAGGTTCCTTGTTGTACTTAACTGCTAGTCGACCTGATATTCAATTTGTAGTGTGTCTGTGTGCTCGTTTTCAGTCCAATCCTAAAGAGTCACACTTGTCGACTGTGAAAAGGATATTTAGATATATTGCTGGCTCAGTGAATTTGGGTTTATGGTTTCCGCGTAATTCGAACCTTGATTTAATTGCCTATTCCGATGCCGATTATGCGGGTTGCAAAGTGGATCGGAAAAGCACCAGCGGGTATTGCCAGTTCCTTGGAGGATGCATGGTTTCATGGGCCTCCAAGAAACAAAACTCAGTGGCCTTATCAACTGCCGAAGTCGAGTATGTGGCTGTAGGTAGTTGTGTTGCTCAGGTGCTTTGGATCCAACAACAAATGGTTGATTATGGCGAATCCTTCAAAAACACCGCTATACTTTGTGATAACACCTCAGCCATTAATCTATCCAAGAACCCAGTCCATCATTCTCGCACCAAGCATATTGAAATTAGACATCATTTCATTAGAGATCATGTTAGCAAGGGTGATGTAGAAATCAGCTTTATCGACACGGATCATCAAATTGCCGATATCTTCACCAAACCCCTTTGTGAGGAGAAATTCACTTCATTTAGAAGAGAACTAGGGGTTTGTAGAATAGAAGAGTCAACATCATGACTCTGTGTGCTGTTGGGTGCATAGATTACTGCATTGCATCCATATGCATTAGCTTTATCCTAGCTTGCATTTTCCTTCTCATACATAAGCATCAAGGTGTGTGAAAAATCAAAAAGAACAAAAACAAGTGTGTGATAAGTCTTCTTTGTGTGCTCTTGCATTCCTTCTATATATATATAGTATCCACTCATTCTTGTTGAAAATTCTATGGCCGTTTATGACCTTGAATACACTCTCCTGTCATCAATGGAGTAAAACTGTCCGAATCATGAAATCCGGAGAATTGGATAAAAGCACGTCACATTTTACTCTTAAAATGGTTGTGGCATTTCCCCAATTGTCTAAAACATTTTATCACTCTTATTTTTATTGATTCCAACATGTATGTACATTGGGGGCTCGAGCCTATCTTCTCTCTTGACCATCCGGTGCAAATTTAAACAAATTTTGCTTAACTTCACTGAATGGGTCGACCCCAAGGGTCGACCCTCGCAAAAACCGGTTCTGCCGGGGTTGAGTTCACAGGGGTCGACCCAATGGGTCGACCCATTCTGGCGACGCGGTTCCACCGCGTCCGGGCCGTCCGCGAATGGGGTTCTAACCCTTTGTTAGCCCCCCCCCTTGCCCATATAAGAACTCATAACCCCCTAGAAAGCTAGCCACCATCTCTTGTAAGCCCAAACAAACTCTCTTTGGCTCCCAAATCGTTCCAACCCTAGCAGCGGCTCTTCCGGTGGCTCTCCGCGCGATCTTCCTTCCCCGGCTCCAAGCATCGTTCCTTGCTACTCCTTTCACTTGAGGTAAGTTCTTGGTGTTGGTGGAGGATCATAGACTCTCGTTTATCACTTTCATCTTCACGGTTAAACCATTTTGATCCATACCCCATCTTGCGGCCCTTTTGATCTTTGTTTAGATGGCCCCGAAGAGACGTGCATCTCGCGGAGGAGCCGAGTCTAGCAGGGCTCAAGAAGTGCGCTCTAAAATAGCCGCACAGGTTGCTACTCTTCGCGGTCAATCTTCATCAAGCAAGGTGCTTGACAGAAAAGTTCTTCGTCCCCGAGCTGTGGACTTCGGTAATTTGAGCAAATATATCCTCAGTTTAGTTGATGTCATTTGCAGTCAGCCCAACTTGGATGTGTTCATGTCTAGCCACCGACGGGTGTATCCCAACTTAGTGCATCAATTCTATAGCAATCTCTCCATGGCTGGTGACACTCCGATTACTAAAGTTAATGGGGTTCAGATTCTTCTCTCCACAGAGTTGTTAAGCGAAGCATTTCAGCTCAGTCCCGAGGGGTATGCATTTGGTGATATTCTTGTTCCTGAAGATACCATTTATCTTTACATGACTTCTGAAGATCGAGCAGGCCGATCTGTTGCGGGGTTGAATGCTAATTGGTTCCCTCCGGTTCAACACATTCTTCACAGAATGATTACTACCATTTTGCTTCCACGCGGGGGAGGACATGACAAAGTTACAGAAATTCATATGTTTCTCATTTACTGTCTCTTGGATGGCATCCGTATTGACTTTCCCACAATTATCTTGGAGCATATTTCCATGAGCATAAAGCACAGAATTAGGACTCTACCTTATGCTGCAGCATTAACTGCCATTTTCCACTATAAGAATATAAATCTCTCTGCAGAATCCTCACAAACGATGCGGGATGCCGATATTTTCACCATTCACTCCATTTGCCACAATATGGGTTATGTTCTCATTGACGGTGAATTAGTCCGGCAACTGAAAACCGCCGTTCCTCTTGCTGTTTCTGATGATGATGATGAAGATGAAGACGCCGAGTCTGATGAACAACAACTCCCTCCTCCTGCAGTAGATATACCATCTGAGGCGGCCAAGCTAATCATCGATCGGTTGGATCACATTGATGAGCGGTTGGATAAGTATGGGGAGGCCTTGGATGACATTGAAAATGAGCTGCATGAACTGAAGCTGTCTCACCAAGAACGCACTCACTCTGTCACTGATGCCTTGGCTCATCACACCCAAATGTGCCATGAAATTTTGGAGTATGTCCGGTGTGCTCCCGGTCCACCCAATCCGGATGATGACTAGGCTGTTGCTCTCCGTTCTCATGGCCCTTTACAGTCCCGTTTCACCCCCTCTTTTTGATGATGCCAAAGGGGGAGAAGTTTTGCCTTCTACTACTTGTGTGCCCGGCTACCGGCTACTTATATCTATGTGTGATGTATGCTTGCATGCATATGTGTTGCATTTTCATCTTCATATTTGATTAGTGTCTAAGGAGTGTTGCATTTTCCTTGTAATCATAGCATGGCATCTTGTTATATTGCACTTTCTCTTCCCCTTGTTACATTGTAATCAGATTGTGGACTGTGGTTGTTTTCCTAGTAAGATATGCTGGTTGTTGGAATATGCCTCTCTTTATCAATCGCATAGCACTCTGCTTCATGAGTTTGAGGTGGTTTATTCACGTCCTTCTTATATTGTTCCGACTCGACTCTTTGTTATCATGTTATGGCTTTTGGATTCTGTGATTCCACATTCTGAATTTTGTCATCATCAAAAAGGTGGAGATTGTTGAACCCCCTCTATGTGGTTTTTGTAATGGATACAATGGATTTTGATGATGACTTAATTTACTTTGAATGCCATGACTATTTCTGGAAAAGTCTTCACTTGATGAGTTACGAAGCTTTGCAAGTCGAGAATCACTTCAGTTGGTAAGATGTTTAACTTCAGTCTGATATCGCCAAAGCTAATGCAAAATGTATGTTTTCACAGGGTCAAGAAGGCGGTTCATGAATCGAACATTATAAGGACTTTTGGTGAGATCCATCCCAATACTTAAACTCTTGATCTTCTGTTTTTCAAAGATGAAATTCTTGTTTTAATTCCAAAGGGTGTTTTTTGCTCGGGTTTGATCTTAATCCAATCTAGATGGGGTTTACTCTTTCTTGCTTAAGGTTCAAACCTCTTCTTGTTTTGAACACTTTGGTGTACACCCCACTTTGTTCCTTGGGCTTAGATCCTTGATATTCTTTGTTGTTTTCGTTGTTCAGGAGCAAGGGTCGACCCCTGGGGTCGACCCCTTCGTTTTCTTTTCCATTCCAGCAGCAGGTACCTGAGAGGGGTCGACCCCCGTCTCCTTTTTTTTCAATCCAGCAGTTGTACCTGTAAGGGTCGACCCCTGGGGTCGACCCATTCTGCTCAGAACAAAAAACCCCCCCGAGGGTCGACCCCAAGGGTCGACCCCTGTGGCATTTTTTCCAAAAGCAGCATGGCTACTCTTGAGGGTCGACCCCAAGGGTCGACCCATTGCCTTGGGTCCTAAAACCCTATCACGAGGGTCGACCCCAAGGGTCGACCCCTTCCGGTACGACCTCCAGCCGTCTTGTTTGACTTCGGTTTCCTTGCACCGAAAGTCTTCCAATCCCTGTCTAATCACCTCTAGACATTCCACAAACCTCTCCACATTTTGTGGATCTGGTTCCCAAGCTGTCTTTGACTGTTTTATTATTTTAATCAAACCCTATTAGCACTAATTATATATAAGAGAGGTGAGATCCGATTTGGAGATAATGGTGATTCTATTGTGTATGTGCAGGTTCGGAGTTGCAGTCCAAAAGCCCCATTCTTCCTTGCTCTGAAGCTGAAATCCAAAGGAAGGAGCTGGAGTCCAACCCCAAGATCTTATACATCGAAGAGCTACATCGGATATCAAGCTTCCACATCCATTTGTGCTGCCTTGCATCATACTTCATCCAAACTCGTTCATCATTCTGCTGGAGTATCAAAGTTGATTCGAAGAACACAAAGGGGGAGTTCTATCTAGAGATCCTTTCTACTCTGATCTTCTTTAGTGCTTTTTGGTGAATCTGAAAGTTGTTGTATTCTAAATTATCTTGAAACAGATTCGTGAGTGTGTGTTCGTGTATGGACACGAGCGCGTGTGTGTGTGTGTGTATTTGGGGTGCCTAGATTGGGTACCATGTGTGTGTGTGTGTGTGTGTGTGCTGTTCATAACAGCGTGCGTGTGTGCTTGGCTCACATCATAGTGAAGTTGTTAATCCTCATGAGTGAGGGGTGGACGTAGGGGACATTGCGGTGTACCCGAACCACCTAAAATCTTTATGCCTCTAGTGGTTTGTTCGCGTGCTTATTGTGTCGAGTGGGCTTCACGGTGAGTTGAGTGTTCACCACCTTCTTCTTCACACACTCACCATCTTTCACATGTATTCATGTGTGATCATGCACGAGTAAGACTGAGCGTTTGATTACGTCTTTTTGTCTCGCAAGTTCTTTAGAAAATAATTTTAATTTGCCAATCAATTCACCCCTCCCCTCTTGATTGCCACTGTTTGGGACCCAACATTTACCCTCCTCCTCGCCAACCGGGGTAGGAGAAGGCAGCATCGTGTCCCTTTCCACAGGCACTGCAACCTGCTCCTAGGCTGTATCAGATAAAGAGAAGCTCAGCCTCGAAGAACTCCTTAAAAGATCAGTCAAGAAGAGAATGAAGATTGCATCTACAAGCTATTACCGCCACTCTCGGCAGATTCTTGGGTGGCCTCCCTCTGAGACCTGAACTCGTCAAATGAGGGGATGTCTGGAAGAGGGGTTCCGGCATCCGTCACAACCGGAGCTGATTGCTGGACCCGAACAACCTTGGCCCTCTTGGCCTTGGCAACTGCAGCTTTCACCACAGAAGGCTTCCTCTTCTTGCCCGGAGGCAAGGGAGTGGTCATAGGTGCCGCTACATGAATTTCAAAGTAAGCATGCTTCTCAGCTTAAGCAATGATCTTCCTGTAAAGTCCCTACCACTTTATGTCCGGTCTATCTGTGCAAGATACAAGAAAGGCAATCATAGTCGACAGATGCAGAACATAACAATAAAAGAAAGATGCCATGAGCGCACAGGAAGGGTCATACCTGCTGGGCCATCATAAAATGTGGAAAGCGGCCAATACAGATAAGCCACCTCCTTCGATCGGGAAGCAGCCTCCTTCATGAGCCAGCATATGTCACCAATGGTCTGGCACTTCTCTGTCAAGGCAGCCAAGTCTTTATGTCCGTGGAAGTCGAGGCAATGAAACATGCCGAGATAATCCATACACTAGCCGTCGACATAATGAAAAGAAACAAAAAGCGGCTTATTCAGAATGCCAACTATTGGGTTCTCCACTGATAGCCCGTGAACATTTAGCAGTACAAAAAGCCAAGAAGTGTGCTGATAATATGTCTGGGTGCGGTCTTCCCTCCGCACAAACGTCCTATAAGGGTGAAACCTATCCACCAGACCGCTCCAGGGGGCTGCTGTCGGGAGAGGTTCCTCCGGGGGGAACGGATATTGTACATCCAAATGAACACCCCCTATATGGCCCAACTGCCTCAGATCCTTTGTAAAAGCGTCTTCATTAATCTCAGAAAGGACAGGAGTGGGTATTTCAGAACCTTCCTCTTTCAAAGACCGACGCGTGGCAATATATGTTTCCGCCTCCTTCTGGTGCTGTGAATAGAGCCTTTTCAGATGAACCTCATCAATTTCAAACACAGGCCCTGATTGTCGCTTTAAGAAAGAGCGCTCGGCCACATCCCAAAAGGCGCCTCTGCCATCTTTATAGAAGTTGGTGCGGGTATTCCACCACTTAATGTATTCTGATGTGACATAGGGAATACGATTAGAAACGGTCGGGACCCTGAAAGTTACGCCCTCTCGGCGATGAAAGAAATCCCACCATGTTCGACCGTCACTGGCAATGGTGGACCCATGCTTGGCACGGCTGTCCAAAGGAAACTGGGCAACCAATGGAGGAATATGCTGATCATAGCCAAAGTTTCTGCCGAAACGGAATGGATAATAGGGCTCCAAGAGGAGCAAGCCTCCCTTCCTGAAGACCAATACACTAGGCCGAATAGCCATAGCCCACCTGACCAGTTCTGGTTCTAATATGGGCCGGGTGGCGTTGACCCCCGAAACAGGATTGACATAAGTTTCTACCTCCTCCTTTTTGCATTTCCTCTGAGGGTCCACTAAAGGAGCCGAACCTGCTGCCAGGCTCCAAAAATGAATGCTGCCGGGAGCGTCTACAGGCACTTTTATCAACCTGCCCCTTATCTTAAACAGCTGCTCTGAAAAAGGACCAGGTTCGGCGCTAGCATATTCAATCATCCGAGGAAGCAACGTGTCCGACTGTAGAGTCCTCGGGGCAAACTCGGGGAAAATACTGCAGACCCAGGCATTAAAAAAAATGAAACGGACCCACAGTCCTTAAGGAGCGGGGAACCCGATGTCTATGCAAATCCCCCAATGATTTGTAAATTAAGCACAAAGCCACTGGGCACAGAGACAGCCTCATCCCCCAGGCCATCTGACAGGCCGGGTATATAGCCTCCGGCCTGATAGTCGTCTCGTCCCCTTGAGGAAGAGCGAAGGTGCACAGCCAGAAGGTCAGATAAGCTGCATAGTGAGTGATAGGGTCAACCCCTGCTGGGTTCGGGCCGTCTGCACCTGCTCGGCGCAGTGAAGCTGGCAATGCTGATTTGTAACGAGGGGCCCTGATTTGCTTGCCCGAAGTCGGCCCCACAGAAGGGATGTCCGCATACTTCAAGGGACCCCCGAAGAAGTATTGTATCCACTGTCCTACACGGACCCTTAATCTGCTGCTCTTCTCCCGGGGTTGATAGCCTTTGGAAGATCCCCTGCTGTAAGCCAGACAAATGGTACGATAAGCTTTCATTAAATACCGGTATGCATAGCCGAAAGAATATCTGCCCTCTCCATCGGAGGCGTCCTTGACAGAGTCATCTAGACAGACCTCCTCATATGGCTCCCCATCAATAGGCAGACCTAAAAGCTGCGAAAGGCTCCAGAGGTCGAGAGATGTCTCGCCTTCTGCTGTGTAGAATGTGTTAAACTGTGGGCAGAATACTTCAAACATGCCGCAACATAATCCCCGAGAGATGGGATAGCGGAATCTGGAAGCGAATACGCTATGGTAGACCCCAGCTCTAATCAGTAAAGGGGCGTACTCCTTCAGAACAAATTCTGTGAATTCCACTGCTCCTACCCTGAAGAGATGAGCATCTGTCACTTTAGCGTCTCCAAACCAGCCGACAACTAGCTGATATTTAAATTGAACGGCCAGACAGTTCAGAATAAATGGCTCGTCCCTGTAACCCCACTTCACAGGAGCTAGAAAAAGTCCGAAGTTGGTCTTTTCCCGGTGGACGCGACCGGCTGCATGGTCCCACCTCGCCGGGGTGAACTCTGGAGCCCGGATCAACATTTTCTTCTCCGGCGCTAATTCAGAAATACCCAGTACGGCATTCCAGTCCCGCTGCTCGCCCGTAAGATATATAGCTCGGGCACGATAAACAGAACCCTCATGCTGTCTCTGTCGGCAAGTATTGCCGCTTCCACAGACCGAGCAAGCAGAAGATCCCTCATTCCGCCTATGGTGAAGGTCCGAATAAATGGCAACAGATGACGATCCTTCGGTAGGTCCGGACGGTAGTCAGCAGCCCTTCTGAAATCAATACCTTCTGTGAAAGAATAGACCCCAGAAGACGGCACTGTGTCAGTCTCAGAATCAGAGGACTCGTCGACAGTAGCGATTTGGTTATAGCCAAAGCTCAGGCTATTCACATTCAGCCAGTTGACTGAAGCCCAAGATATGTCCGGCTGAGCCGATGAGCTCGCCCCCATAGTCATGAAAGCTGCAACAGTAGGGTCGGAAGCCATGTCGGCACCTGCAAACAAAGAAAGATGACAAGATAAGTCTCGGCAAGATGAATGGGTCTATAAAGACTGAGCAAATGATTCTGGTCAAATTTCGGTAGCATCTCCTCTTGTCTGGGGTATGCCCAAGAGAGATAGGGAGTCACCCACCAAGAGGGAGTGATCTCGAACATAAAATGGGACTTAGCCCCATATAGTGAACCTACCCCGAGAAGAAATCGGTCGAAAGGGGGGGTTAACGAAGGTTCTCGGAGGGGGAAGCCCACCGCCGCCGCCGAGATGAAGAGAGAGAAGGGGCAGATGAAAATGAGGGTAAAAAACCCTCTCGGAGGGTTAAATAGGAGAAGGAAGAGGCTTCTCGGCGTGAAACAAAGCGCGCCGAGAACCCCCCTTCGACCGGAAGAAAAACGCGCGCCGAGAATGGGACGCGCCGAGAACGTGGCCGCGCCGAGAAGCAGCCCAACCTTGCGCCGAGAAACCTGTGACCCTCGTGTCGAGAAGGTTTCGAAAGTGTTGAAAAGAAAAGAAAACTCATTAGAAAAGAGCATAGAAATAAAAAGTATGTATGCATAATATTGCTACAGCAACATGGTCAAGCTGAAGGACAATGTCAAAGAGAAATCGAGGAAGATATCCTCGAATGCTAAAAAGGCACCTGCGGACCCCGTGCCGCTTATTCTGCGCTTACGCCATCCACATGTGGGGGGCATTTGTTGACACCTGAAATATAATCAAGAACAAAGATGGGACCGAAGAGAAGATCAAAGATGGGACCGAAGAGAATATCAAAACAGAACCAGCAATGAAGACCCTTATAATCTCTGCAAAGTCAGAACTAAAGAAGAGCCGTCACTAAAGCTATCTACCCAGCTGAAGCCCTCCCCGGCCAAGCTGATGTCCGGTGTTATCATCGCCCAGATGACAGTACTGATGAAAACTGTAGTCTATTGACTGATGAAAACCTCCAGAAATGTTCTGATGAAACTATACCAACTCACCAACGAAGAGGCCTTCGCATGTTCTGACAGACTCAAAAGGGTTAATAAATGAAAAGACTTTGCAGGTTGGACAGCTTTGACAGCTTAAGCCTGCTGATAAGAGGAATGAAAACATTTAAAAGCCCTAAATGGGCCCATAAGTGTGGCGCCGGGATCTCCTCACCAAGGCCCAGAACCGGCGCCGGGAGGTTGGACTCTTGCGCGCCGGGAAGTCTCCCGAGACTCGGGCGTGCCGAAATATGCCCGCCAAAAGGATGTTGAGGAAGGGCTATAAAACCCCCTTTTTCTCGACAGAAGAGGAGGGAGAGGAGGAGATAGGAAGATAGAAAAACCCACTCATTCGAAAAAGAGAGGAGATAGGAAGATAGACAGACAGATAGAAAGGGGGATAGAACGAGAGAGCCTCCTCCGCCGAGAAAAGAGAGAAGAGACCAACAGAGCAAGAGAGAAAAGAAGAAGAGAAAGAAGGAGAAGAAGCTCCAGGTGGGCAGCCGGGGAGGGAGAGGAGTCAATGCTCCGCCCTCCCCCTCTTTTTTTTTATGTTTCTTCTTCATGTAATCATACGAGTCTTATCTCGATTTATCAGATGTAACCGGGATATCCCGGCCTCTGTTTTATCTCCTTTCCCTCACCCCCTCCTTGTGATTGGTGTGAGTCTTGGAATGATGTAATGAAATGAAATGCTACGATGGCCCGTTTGGGCGCCGGGTGATTGAAATATCTGCCATCTACCTCTCCGTCTGCCTGCTGTTGTTTCTCCGAAGCTCCGCTGCCATCCCTCTATGTCTTCTTTTAAATTCCGCAACGTGTCATCCCCTCCCTAGCTCGGCTATTAGTCCGCTGTTTCAATTGTCTCTCGAGGAGTTTTCATGCTCGTTCCAGAACCAGGGACAGACCATCCCTTGGCTCCTAGAATGAAGCAAAGCTGACCATGCCCGATATTCATGAGATTCTATAGTTCTAGATGCTATGGGTCTGCCGATTGGCATTGTCGAGATCATCCCTGAGTCCAGAGATAGCCATCTCTTGGCTCTCAGGATGATAAAAGACCATATCAAACTGTCCCCCGGGACTCTGCACAGCAATGGTGACAGGGATTCTCTACACCTTGATTCTTCCCCAATTCCTCTTTGATCTTGGCCTTCCTTCAGAACCCCAAGCCCAATCCAGTTCAAATCTGATGAATCGATCCACTTTGACCTCACAGAATCCACCTACCTTATCCTGAATCGTCAAGAAACCCAAAACAGGGCGCCGTAAAATCCCAGAACCCATATCGGCGCCATCACCCATCTCGGCCCCATGCACAGTAAAAGGGGTGAATAGTTCTCGGCGCGAGGCCCCTTGCGCCGAGAACCCCACCCCTGATCTTCTTGCCTTCGCGCCAGGAACCCCTGGCCTTCTTGCCTTCGCGCCGGGAACCCCTTTGGCCATTCGGCCCTTACGCCGAGAACCCCTCCATATTGGCCACGCTGGGAACCCCCCTGGCTTCTTTGCCATCGCGCCGAGAAGCCAATCCCCTGGCCTTCTCCCCTGTGCGCCGAGAACCTACCCCCTGGCCACTCCACCTTGGCGCCGGGAACCCCCTGGCCACTCGACCTTCCGAGAACATCCCTTGTGCCAGCTTCCCGGCCCCTAGAATAGTGCCTCATGAAGAACCCTTCCCGGCGTGGTGGTTTTTGCGCCGGGAACCTATATGCACACCTAAGCTGCCCCGAGAGCCTACTCTACCATCCAATTGAACCCCTGGCACCTTGATCAAACCAAGCCAGGGATGCCCATGAGTCACCAGACCTGGCCCGGGGATAAATTTAAAGGAAGTCAGACTCCCTTATGTTCCACTGTCCCGCATCGGATCTATGAGTAACCCCTTTAGCTCGGGAGGGCTCTGCCACTGCATGAGTTCCACCGGCTTCCCTAAGGGAAAATCAAACATTGCCCCATGGCAAATATATATAGGTCGGGAGGTTTGGCCTCTCTCTTCCTCTCGGCTTTCATCCCGACACTCCGTGGATGATAGCCTATTTCCCCCTGGGCATAATCCAGATTATGGGGAGGTGCTGCCGAAATATCGATTAACGCTTTAACCCCGACAAGCCCCGGGAAGCGTATATCATACATCTCCCGTCTGGCTCGATGATTGTCCAGGCTCCGCCCCGCCGCTGCGTGGACGGTGTCCTATTTCTATCCGGCATGACCCATATAAGAGGAGGTCATGCTGATTTAATAAGTCTGTCATTTACCTAATTACATTCTTAGAATGACAAGAGCTTCAATATCACACACTGTTATTTTCTTTTTTTTTACCGCCCCGAGTGGCCTCCTATTTTGCCGTTTAATCAAGGGTTGTCCTTCTTAGGAAGGGCGTAATTAACGTCATAGCCTTTATGGTATGGCGGACTTTTGGTCCCGACTCGGACTTCACAATCGACTGATTGAGTCAGATCGAGCGCATAATAAAATTGTCACCCCGGTGACTGGCACGCCAATAATAAAATAAATAATAAACGATTAAATAAAACCATCCCCACAGGCCTTCCCGATAATCAGATTCTCAGGTCGTTACACGTACTGTCCAGAGTATATTGCTACGCAGCGGATGCGTGAGTTTCTGGAGCTGGTCCAGGGCGACATGTCCGTGTTGCAGTACATGGCCCGATTTGTTGAGCTGGGTCATCATGCATCTCATATCATGGAGCATGAGAGGGTGAAGACCACACAGTTCATACAGGGCTTGAGACAGGAGTTGAGGCACCATTTGATCACGAACGTGGCCACTGATTTGGAGACATCATCGCATGTTGCGGCTTCTTTGGAGATGGATATGCAGAGGACTCGAGGACCGATTAGCCAGGGACAGTCTTCGTCGAGTCGCAGCCAACAGTCGGATACCCAGCAGCAGGGTTCTTTTCAGCATGCGTCGGGTGGTTCAGGAGCGTTAGCACTGGTAGCGTCGGTGACAAGATCTGCGTCCTTTGGCTCAAAGGTCAGGAAGTTCCTTAAGAAGGGTTTCTCTAAGAAGCGCAAGGATCAGAGACAGGCATCATCGGACAGTGTACAATAGTCGATTCCTTTTCAGCGTCATGGATCAGTCGGTGGGTCTCGCTCGGTGTGTCCCCGGTGTGGCGAGTCCCATCTAGGTAGGCAGTGCATGACGCCGATAGTTTATTTCCTCTGTGACCAGCCATGGCATATGGCGCGTGACTGTCCTCAGAGGCAGCAGCAACAGTTTCCCCAGTAGCAGAGGCCACAGCAGCAGCAGCAGCAGCAGGGACAGTATCCGCCGCTACCCAGGTCAGCTAGTGTGGGAGGCAGGCAGAGTGCTCGAGGCCAGATTACACACATGACCAGGGCAGAGGCAATGACGTCGCAACTCATGGAAGGTACCATTTAGATTTTGGGTTGTGCGGCTTGGGTTTTGTTTGATTCTGGCGCATCTCATTCGTTTATTTCGGAGGATTTCGCGCTGAGTATCGAGGAGCCGGGGACCCAGTTGTCTTGTGATTTGGCAGTGGAGTTACCTTCGGGTGATTTTATGATCACTCCGTATTGTTTCGATGTGGTTCCTGTGTGGGTGGAAGGGCGGAGTTTGCCGGCTAGGCTTTATGCGTTGCCACTTCAGGACTTTGATGTGATTTTGGGCATGGATTGGCTCGAGACACATCATGCTTTGGTGGATTATGGCTCGAAGAGAGTTTTCTTTCGGCGACTTCGTGGATCCACCTTCTATTTCCAAGGTATCAGGTCTTCCTCTTCCCGCTTTCTCATTTCTGTGATTCAAGCTCGTCGTGTGCTTGATGCGGGTTGTCAGGGTTTTCTCACTTCTGTGGTCTTGGTAGACCAGCCGTGTCCGGATGTCAAGGACATTCCGGTGGTGTGCGAGTTTCCTGACATTTTTTTGGAGGACTTACCTGGATTGCCTCCCCAGCGGGAGATCAATTTCATGATCGAGATTGTGCCTAGTTCGGGACCTTTGGCGAAGGCTCCCTACCATATGGCCCCCGCTGAGTTCAGGGAGTTGAGGGTGCAGTTGCAGGAGTTGCTGGCCAAGGGGTACATTCTTCCTACCTTTTGCCCTTGGGGTGCGTCCGTGTTGTTCGTGAAGAAGAAGGACGGCAGCTTGCGGTTATGCATTGATTACCAGCAGCAGAATGAGGTGACCATTAAGAACAAGTATCCGTTGCCATGGATTGACGATTTGTTCGACCAGCTTCAGTCTGCTCGAGTGTTCTCGCGGATTGATTTGCGGTCAGGTTACTATCACTTGAGGATTCACGAGTCCGATGTGGAGAAGACCACGTTCAGTACGAGGTACGAGCATTATGAGTTCTTGGTGATGCTGTTCGGGCTCACCAATGCCCCCGCAGCTTTTATGGACTTGATGCAGAGGGTGTTCCGTCCGTACTTGGACCAGTTCGTGGTCGTATTTGTGGACGACTTGTTTATTCGCGGTCTGTCGAGGAGCACACGTACCATTTGGGTGTGGTGCTGCAGACGCTGCGAGATCACCAGTTGTATGCGAAGCTCAGTAAGTGCGAGTTCTGGATTCGTGAGGTGCACTTTTTAGGGCACGTGATTTCTGGTGATGGTATTCATGTGGACCTTGCCAAGGTCGAGGTAGTAATGCAGTGGCCGAGACCGAGGTCTGTTGTTGACACCCGTTTTTAGCCTGCAAGTTGAGTCATTTCTCTTATTCATCATTTTGATGCCCCGAATTATCCATTATTTTGGAGACTTTCTTGGATGGATTTCGTGCCCTTTTCATTATTCCATTCCCTTTGAACCTTCTAGATCATTATTTCATAGAACCCTGGAGCCTATCTTGTCACCTTCCGGCCTTCAAAGTCGCCTTACGGCCCATTTAGGCCAGCTTCCCTCATGCATTCAGCCCCCTTTCGTTGCGTAGTCTTGAAAACGGTCCTTTTTCACCCCTTTCCTTTTCTCTATTCAAAATGTGTCCTGCACTAAAGTTGTTCATCTTACAAATCCCTACAATTTCTTCTTCTACGTCATTGGTCAGTTCTGCACCGATTTCAAGTTATTTACAATTTTTTGGCAGACTGCACTGTTCACCTATGTCCCGATATTTTTTTCTCTCTTCTAACCCCATTTTATCTCTCTTTTGATCATTTTCTCATCTTACTTTCTTCATAAAAGTTGTTCATTTTTCAGTTATCTATAATTTTATCTTCTACCACGTTTGCTAATTCTGCACTGTTTGGGAGATATGATCTAATTTCCAAAGTCGCACAAGGTCTACCTTAAACGGTCGTGCTAATGGCCGTTCATTGTTGCAAACGGTCGGTTGACGACCGTTTAACCCTTAACGGTCGGTCGTCCGACCGTTTATCCAATAAGAGTCCAGCCACGAACCTGCGTGATGTGCCTATCTTGCGGCGGCCATAACTTCTAGAATACTTATCCAAATTGATATCCGTTTTTTCCTACTTCTAGCCCTTTGTATTATCTTTAATTTGGTGCATAGAAATCAAATTTTGATGGGCTATATCTCCTGGAATCGTGGCCGTAATATCAGGGTTTTCTGCTTTTCGTGTAACCAAAAAATCCTATGGATTAGGTTCCAGAGGCTTCTTCCAAGAGCCATAACTTCCACAATCTTCAACCAAAAAGAGTCCCGTTTATTCCTACGCCTTATATTGACTATTATCTCGAGAATGATCCAGAGATCTTGAGATTTGGTGTACTCAATCTTTTGGAATCGTGGGAGAAAGTTGGGGGTTTCACCACTTTTTCTATATAAACCTGCCCAGATTTTCAGTGCGACGGGGGCGCGTTTCCAAGGCGACGGCGAAGCCATGCTGGATTGTTGACTCAACCCTTTGACCCTAGCCTAAAGAGGGAAGTATAAGCTTCATTTTGGCTCCTTGTTTGCTCAATTTCATCAACGTTTGCCCTCTCAACTTCGCCACTACTTTTGGCAAATCATCACAGCTTGCTGATTTCTGCTACAAAGTCCACGACGGGGGCATGTTCATCAAGCCGGTGCGGAGTCATGCTTCTTCCTTTTCATCCTCCCTTAACTCCATCTTGAAGAGGGAAGCATTAGCTTCACGTTGATTATATGTTTGCCTTATTTCTCATATATTTTCCCCCTCTTCCAAGTCCCTACTTTTGAGGTTTCACCACACTATTCTGCACTTTGCTGAAACTCAGATTTCTTGCGACGGGGACATGTTTGCATCGCCGGTGCGAGGCCGTGGGGCACACTTGATCCGTCCTTTCAACTCCAGGCTCTAAAGGGAAGTATAATCTTTGTGTTCCTTGGTTTTGGGCTCATTACCTCATCATCTTCCTTCATAGTTTTGTCTATGAGTTTTGCACTTTCATTCTATTTTTATACTTAGTCATTTTTCTCCCATGTTCTGCACCCTTATGTTTTCTTGAGTTTTCCACCCCATTTTTCACTACTGTCTTCCCCGTTTTAAACTCTCCTTTCTACCCTAGTTTCACCACAACACTCCCACTTTTCCATAGCATCCACTCTTTCCTCTTTTGGTGTTCTATCTTGTGAGATATTCATCATTCTTTGAGTCCATTTTGTGCATTGTTCTGCATGTTCTGCACAGTCTGTATTTTTCACCAAATCTTCGGTGTCATAACTTTCTGTCCCGACCTTCTTTGGAGTGATTCTTGTTTCTACGTATTCACAAAACTCAAGTCTTCTGTCATCTTTAATTTCTTTTCATTTGGACTTCGTTTACCCTACTGTTTGCATCAGTCTTTGCACCCACTTTACACTGTTTGCATAGTTTTTCTTGTGGCATGCACTTTTGCACCTTGTTTATCTCTGTTCATCATGGCATATTAAATCAATTTCTTCATGTTAATCTCATCACAATATACACACCTATTGTTTGCACCCTTCCAAAGGGGTTAAAAACCCTCCCCCGGTAAGTTTGCCCTCAATCTTTCATGCTACTTTATGCACTTGGGCAGATTTCTACAGTTAGCATTTTCTAATGGGTTTTACATCTTGTTTTGTGTTTGTTTCGCAGGAAAGCATGGAAAGTGAGGCCCTTACCTTATAGCCGGCTGGAAGGTAAGGAGAGGTAATCTACATAGTCCCCGCATCTTGATATTGAGCGCGATCATCCTCTTTTTCCAAGGTACACAACGCACTTAGTATTTTATATTCTTTTGGCGTTGTCATTCCTTGGTGGCGATCACGGTATTCTTTTACATCTTTTATCGTCTTTGTCTTGATTGTATGATCATGCTACCATGTTTACATAGCCACATATTCATGTTATTCACTTGATTGGTGCACATATGCCTTCTTGCTTATTCATGTGATTTGTGGGATCGGCACGCATATACACATCCACATTTTCCACATCTACACACCCTTTTTGGTGATCACGGTGGGACCTCTAGTGCCCATCACTTGTCTCATGCTTTGCTATGATTTTGGTGTGTATGTCCATGTTTAGATAGCATTTCATGCTCATATTTTTCACTTTGTTTGCATCCATATTGTTATGTTCACATATGTTCATTATATCTTGATTTGTTAGATTTAGGCTAGAAATTGCATGCACTCCGGTGCACATAAGGTCATGCATATTGTCATATTGTAGTTACATTCCCCCACGGTAAGTGATCCTCTCGCTCCCATATTCCTTGGGCTCGACTAGGTGATCTTATCCAGGACCTCCATAAGTCCCCGCGAGCCGTGGATTCCCATACGGACGCCGGGCCAGTTGTACCTTTCCACCCCATAGGCTTACATTTGCATACGTTGTGAAGGAGTTAACCCTAGTCAACCTAAAGTTTGGACCTTATTCCCTATAGGATACCTATTTTGAGAGAATTAATCTTAATTTAAAAACATTTAAAGGCCCACCAAAACTTTGACAATAAAATATTTCCCATCATATTAACTTGGTTGACTTTGGTGAAATCCTGCGTATTGTTTGTGTTGTTTGGGCTTGTCCAAGCCCATTTGTGTCATTTTGTGTTGCATCCCCACTATCCATATAGGTTTTGTCATTAGGCCCACTTAGGCTAGTCCATTCTGTGTGTCCATTTGTCTAGTCACATTGTCATGGGTCCTTTTTTTCCCCTTTGCATTATTGAGTCAGCCCCCTCTCTGATTCTCTAGCCCTCTTACTTCCCTCATTGTATTCCCTTCATTTTTCCTGTATAAAGTCTCCATTTGCCTTTATGGAGCGCCATTTTTCTCCTATATATTACCCTTCTTCATCTCCATCTTCCTATTCCCGCGGAGATTCCTCTTTCCACACGGGCCCATCTCCTCGTGGCCTTTCTGAGTCCCAAGCAAATCTCATGGCCCACTTATCACCTCTTGTTTGCCAAATGGACCCGGTCCAGGCCCAAAAACTCACCGCTAATCATCTTAATGGGCTTCATCCTCATAACGAGCCTCATTCATCTAATGGGCCTCCTTCCTTTAATGGGCCATATTCTTCGAGTGGCCCATCTTTCTTTATTGAGTTGCAATCTCTTAGTGGGCCTTATTTCTTCAATGGGCCTCGCTCTTTTAATGGGCCCCCTTCCTTTAGCGGACCTTCTTATTCCCTTAATGAGCCTACTTCTCTTAATAGGCCCGCTCCTTCTACCCATGTTGCTGCTTGCCGAATCAGTTCTTATTCCCACATTCATGATCCTTCCAGGCCTACATATCCTTCCACTCCTAGAATCGGCTTTCCTTCTTCTCAGTCCGGATCTCTTTATCGGGCCCAATATCATTACCCTGGTCCAAATCCACAATCTCTTGCTCAGGCTGGCTTGCGTCCTTCCCGATCTCTCCTCATTGAGGAGATGATTGCTCAAGCCCAACACCAGCTTGATGAACTTCAACGTCGAATTGATCCCCAATCTTCTTAGAGTGTCCCGTTTGCATTCCAAGGTCTTCAGCTTCCACCGCGTTCACAAATTCCTACCTATCGTCACTATGGTGGAGTTAGTAACCCCTATGTGCACTTAAAGGAGTTCATTTATGAGTCGGCCCAATTTCGACATGACCAACGCTTGATGTCCTATTTATTCGATCTGTCGTTGGAAGGCCCGGCACGAGATTGGTTCTTTTCTCTTCCCCAAGAGCAAGTTGTGGATTTTCAAGTCGTCCAAGAGAGATTTCTTCAACAGTATCAAGACCAAGTTGGGCCCAAGTATTCTATGGTTGATCTGGCCCATGAGAAGATGAAGCCCGACGAGGAGTTCTCTACCTTTGCTGATCGCTGGCGTCACTTGGCCGCGCAAGTCCTGGGGCATATTCCGGAGGGAGAGCAGATCAAAATGATCATTTCTAATGCAACGCCCGAGTACCGCTTTATCTTAGCCTTGAATGATATCACCTCCTGGCAATAATTGTATAGCCGAGCCCGCTTTATCCGCCAACAACTCCTAGTTTCCCTTGACCCAGAGTCTCATCCACCTTCTACGCCCACATACGCCTCCTATCCATCGCCTTCCATGAGTCAGCCCTCCACTACATATCCTTCCGCGAGTCAGCCTTCCGCTCCCCCACACCCATATATCCCCACATATCCCTCCACATATCAAACCTCCACGAGTCAGCCTTCCACCTCTTTATACCCACATGAACCTCCACCTCCGGTCAAGGGAACATCACACCCCGAGCAGGTAGATGCCGTCCACATACTTCCCACCTCACTTTTCGCTCCACACGTGCCTCCACTAAATCCTTCCCCTAACCACGCACCATTACCTATGCAACCCCCACTTCCATCTCCACTTCCATCTCCATTCCCTTCCCATACCCCTCGACATCCACCTTGCCCGAAGCAGGCTCCTCATCCTCCTCCGTTGCCGGAGTGTTTTTTAGCAATTTTCAGGGCTTTGATGGCCGCTCACGCGTTGCCGCTCCCTCCAGTTGCGCCTTTCCAACCTACGGTCGGAGATATGTTTCAATTTTGTGATTACCATCGCCAGCAGCGGCATTTGGTTTAGGATTGCCCCGAATTCCGAGAGTATATTTATGGCTTAGAAGATGATAAGAGGATTGATTGGGCCGCCATGCATAAGGTTGTTCCACATCTCCGCAAGCAGCAGCAGCAACAAACAGTGACGCCCAGGCAGCCGTCTCTACAAGACCAGGGGCACCCCCATGATTCTTTATCGGGCATTGCACCTACTCCGTCACCCACTCCACCACCCGATCCCTCACCTATTTCATCACCTACCCCAGCACCATCTGTAACGACCCGAGAATCTGATTACCGGGAAGGCCCGATAACCCGAGACTCGCAGCGCCGCCCACGAGCCGGGAGGGCTCGGAAGGGCTAAAAGGAGTGTGAAGGCACAAAGAAATAGGAAATAAAGCAGGACAAGCCAACAATTAACAGAAATAAATAAACAACTACAGCTATAACAGGGTCCAGTCCAACAGAAAGTACAGTCTCAAGTAGTAAAAACGTACCACATGCCAAGTGAACACTCGGCCCGACAAGCTGGCAACTGAGAACCTCCGCACCGCCCCCTCGAACCTCGAGGAAGAAGAACCGCCTCACCTGAAAAGCAGGGAATGAGTATCCAAAACAGAGACTCAGCAGGGATCCCGCGGAACCCCAACCGGAAACAACGGCGGTAGTGGAAAGGAGGGCTACGAGAGCAACCGCAACAACAGGAACAGCAAACCCGGTGGCCGGTCGAAACACGGCACTACAACTACTCCTACTATACCAGAAACACACCCTGACCTCGCGGTCGAGGCTATCGAACTACACTAGTACCGCTTACCGAAGTGAAAACACACGGCAACCACGGCGTAGAGGCCTGTCTCCCAAAATACTGCCAACCTGGACACGCTGTCCAAAGTGCAACCCTGACTCCTAGTCACGGGTACCGCACGACAAGATGCAACCCCGGTAAAGCCACTAGCACTAGTTTCACGGCACGAAAACCAACACATGTGCCACAGCGAAACAACCGAACTCAACGGTCAACACGACCGAAAACCCGAAGGTCGAAGTCACGGAAACTAACAGTCTGTCACTTCGTACTCGACAGGAGTACCTCCCACTAGAAGCACAGTCGGTAGCGTCCCCTGACGTCTTACACCGCACCGCAGGTGAACTGCCTGACGTGGTAGCGCCTACCAAAGGCACGAACACCGTACAAGTAACCACAAACAAGTGACTAGCTGGGGTCATGCCCGTCGACGTGCGTCCACTGCCCCCAACCACGTGTGCACACACAGACCGCGCGTCCCTGGTCTGGCCCTGTGACCGATTTTCCCCTCAGCCGGACTCTGGCTGCAAGACGTGGGGCCCGACGGCAACCGGTCCACAAACTGTCTCTAAGGGTAAGCCCGTACACCACTCCCTGGTGCGACCGGTACCGCGTACTGGTAGGCTACGACTAGTGGAGGGTCACTGAAGGAGTAGACTCTCAAGTCAACAGAAAACAACGTCCGAACTCGACGAAGTACGGGGACCACCCCACGTACCGGCCCCGTCGCACGGTGACCACAGTCAGAGAAGAAACAAGACTCGCAGTCCACGGCCACGCACGCACCCTGCGCGAGAGTCGAGAAAACTCAAGTGGCACTATGCCACTGGGCTCTGGACAGTCCTCTAGACGCACTACACCCAACGGTCTATGAGTCACAAGACTCGGGGTCAAGATCGTTGTACGCAACAGCACAAGGCCGTCAATCTCGTCCAATCTCTAGGTCTAAAACCACGGTAGCACGAGTACCGAGACAACTCACGAGCCGCCAAGACCACTCCCTCGGAAAGGGAACACAAAGGACTAAAGCCACCCACACGGGCCACACGGAAAATACAGAAGCACGATTCCCAAGGTAGCATACAAGCCGACATGTCGATCTCCCATCCCAGGGCAGCGGGAAACCTCCAGCCCCAGGCCGAATAATTGGACTCGCAGTCCAAGGCCAAACACGTGGCCCACATGGGAATCGCCTTCCAAAGAAACCCACGACATGCGGGGGAGACCCCACCGCACACACACCGATACACGGTGACTCGATCGAGCGTAACACGAAAACCTGGAACACGTGAGGTCACCCGGACCCACCACACCTATGGGCACGCTAATCGAGGTAAATGGAACCTCCGGACAGCCAAAGACACGGTCACAGAACTCCATGGGGTGTCAAGGACATTCACAAGACCTAAAGTCAACCACTGGGTCACAACCGGGTCGACCGGAGGTCAAAACAACGCAAACGGGAACCGCAACGTAGTCACGGTCACCTGGGGACGGCGACCATAGTCACGGTCGACTGGGGACCGCGACCACACAGTAGTGGTCGACCGAGGACCGCGACCACGTAGTCACGGTCACCGCACGACCACAACTAACCACGCGCAAACCCGATGGTAGCGGTCGCCCAAGGACCGCGTCCACACAGTCACGGTCGGGTCACGACCGCGACTAGACGAAAACGGTCTATCGCACGTCCGCGACGCTTGCTGGCACTCTTGGGAAAACGCGGTTCTCCCAAGACCGCGACCAATGAAAGCGGTTACTGGTAGACCGCGACCAGTTCGGAAAACCGAGAATGGCAGAAAACCCTAAAAATCCACGCCACGCCCCCAAACATCCACAGATGAGGGGGAAAACATGGGGGAAGCTCCCCAGTAGTGCCTAGCATGCATCTATGGCCTCGGATCGGCCTAAAACGCAAAGGAACGCCAGATCGGGCGATCACTCCCCAAAACATGGTTTCCCCCAAAACGCCCCAAACGACCCGCTCGGCTCACCACGGCCTACAAAACTCACGGGAAATGAAGTGCACGAGCTGGGGGTCTATCTCCCTACCTCCACCGAAGATTTCGCGCACCGTGGACGCCGATCCATGAAGAGCTTTACCGCGCCTCCACCGCCTCTATCCTCATCCATACCTCGCCCGCGCCGTCCCCACCTCGCCCAGGCTCCACCCCGTCGGCCGCCGAAGAGGAGAGAGTGAGAGGAGAGAGCGTGAGAAGAGAGAGGGAGAGAAGAGAGAAATGAGAGGGGAGAGAGAGAAAAGGGTTATATATAGGAAAATCCGGAATTTCAGAAAAATCCTAAAAAATAGAAAATCACACCCTCGCGATCCTCGGAACGCACCGATCACAACGGTACCACACTCGCCTAGGTGAACGGCCCGGTTCACCCGCAACGAGGTTCCGAATGAATTACCAAAACACACATCCGGAATCGGAAAACACACGCGGAAAAGCCGCGGACGCACTCCGGGCCTCCGAAACAACTCCGGATCGCGTCGATCCAAACACAAAATATGTCCGAAACAAAATTTTAGACACAACGGAGTCAGACACTCTGAAAAAATAGATCCGAGACCCGAGAAGAAGGATCCAAAAAACCCGAGGCATTACACCATCGCCATCTCCTACTCTGACTTCATCACCGCCACAAACCCAATCCTCTGTTCAGGCTAGTGCCTACCCTTCTTCTCCCGCCGCCACCTCTGCTACTTCTATCCCTAACACGGTTGGACGCGTTGGGTCGACACGTCGACGGTGGACACCACAATCTCCCTCTTCACCCCCTCTGCCTTCATCACCATCCTCGCCATCTCCATTGCCATCGCCATCATCTCCATCTCAACTACCAGTTCTTCCATCACCACTTCCATCTCCACCCTCACCTCCATCTCCGCCATCACCTTCACCTGAGCCTGAGCAAGCCATGCCTTTACCTTTACCCTCAGCCACGCCTTCACCTTCACCACCACCCAAGCCTATCATCGCCACATCGCTTGCACTTTCACTTTCCATCACCATCCCCACTGAAGCCCCCATGCCTTCCAAACCATCGCCTAAGCCACCCAAACATATTCCCTCGACTTCTCCATCCACTTCCCCCCCACGGAGCGGGTGTGCATTACCTCCGATGCCTCTTGGGTCAGGTCCACATGATGATGATGAGCCAATCCAGGTTTCAATCGTGCATTTCAAGATCCAGGATGTTATTTCCCGCATGCCGATCCGAGTCCTAGCCCTTGGCTATTTTGGGGATGATGAGCCTACATATTCAAAGACAGTTGCTAAGAAGAGTTCCCTCGCACTAGTGCCAGTTTCTTCTCGAGTGAGGCCGGTGGCAATCTCATTGCTCACCGGAGGATTCACCATTAATGTTGTTATTACTCCTCGCTCGATTGCTGTTCAGTTCACTGGCCAAGAAGGGTTCTCTACTCAGATTGTGTTAACCCATGCGGCTGCCAAGAGCCTAATGGATTCCCTATTCAAGGGGCAATTGGCCATATCTTCTGCATTTTCCAAGAACATTCTGCACATCTTATGCAATCTTCCTTGGTTTATTGGTGAATCGGCCACGTCAACGCCGCGCATTACTCTCCCTCAGTTTTGTCTTGCTCTTCTGGTAAGGGAGTTATGCTTCATGCCCGATTGCCGAGTGAAGATGCCGAATCTTATGCTGCTAATACCGAGTGATGAAACTCCACGGTTTTCTGATGTTCATCCGAAGGAGTCATCAATCCGAGAATGTCCGCCTATGGTTAGCATTGGGTATCTAGGGGCAACCGCCCCGACGAAGCTGCATATCCATGACCGGACTAGGTTGTCTGCTAGATGGGCCCGTTATTTGAGGAGACATTGCATATCAAGAAGGTCGAAGGTCCTGGTCAGCACCAGGCATACCCGTTGTAGACACGCCGTTTTCACGTTTTCCTGGGTAGACCTCATATTACACCGTGATGCCCTAAAGTGACTCGTGCATTTGATTCAAGTGGGTGATTAATCATTTTTGCTTTGACGACTTGGCGAGTCTGTACGTCCAAGTCTGTACGTCACGGCAAGTCTGTACGTTCAAGTCTGTACGTTGCAGCAAGTCTATACGTTCAAAGTCTGTACGTTGCAACAAGTCTGTACGTTCAAGTCTGTACGTTCAAAGTCTGTACGTTGCAGCAAGTCTGTACGTTCAAGTCTGTACGTTGCAGCAAGTCTCTACGTTCAAAGTCTGTACGTTGCAGCAAGTCTATACGTTGCAACAAGTCTGTACATTCAAGTCTGTACGTTACAGAAAGTCTATACATCGTCTTGCTGCTCACACGCCAAAGTCTATACGCTCGTTGATGGCAAATTCTGTACATTCCTTTTCGATGTACATACTTTACCATGAAGTCTATATGTTCGTTGATGGCAAAGTCTGTACATTCCTTTTCAATGTACAGACTTTCCCATGAAGTCTGTACGCTCGTTGGTGGCAAAGTCTGTACATTCCTTTTCAATGTACATACTTTACCATGAAGTCTATACGTTCGTTGATGGCAAAGTCTGTACATTCCTTTTCGATGTACAGACTTTCCCATGAAGTCTGTACACTCAGTGATGGCAAAGTCTGTACATTCCTTTTCAATGTACAGACTTTCCCATGAAGTCTGTACGCTCGTTAGTGGCAAAGTCTGTACATTCCTTTTCAATGTACATACTTTACCATGAAGTCTATACGTTCGTTGATGGCAAAGTCTGTACATTCCTTTTCGATGTACAGACTTTCCCATGAAGTCTGTACACTCAGTGATGGCAAAGTCTGTACATTCCTTTTCAATTTACAGACTTTCCCATGAAGTCTGTACGCTCGTTAGTGGCAAAGTCTGTACATTCCTTTTCAATGTACATACTTTACCATGAAGTCTATACGTTCGTTGATGGCAAAGTCTGTACATTCCTTTTTGATGTACAGACTTTCCCATGAAGTCTGTACGCTCGTTGGTGGCAAAGTCTGTACATTCCTTTGCAATGTACATACTTTACCATAAAGTCTGTACACTCAGTGATGGCAAAGTCTGTACATTCCTTTTCAATGTACAAACTTTCCCATGAAGTCTGTACGCTCGTTGGTGGCAAAGTCTGTACATTCATTTTCAATGTACATACTTTACCATGAAGTCTGTACATTCAACTTTAGCAAGTCTATACATTCGCCTTACAAGTCTATACGTTATTTAAAAATCCAAAAAATTGAGAAAAGGTTAAAAATAATAATGAAAAAATGTTTGGAGAAAATGAAAATCATTCCCGATTCATAAAAATAAATAATTTTATTTATGTATATATATATAAAGAAGGAAATCAATAACAAAAACATAAAAAAGATATATAATATATATTTATAATACCTCTTCTTAATCTAATATCTACTTATTAATCTTAATCCCTGTCTTATCTCGTCGTTAATCCACTTACGATATTTATTTCACACTCACTAATACTCCAGTCCAGACCATGCAATTTTCTTACGTCTCTTTCTCTCTCTCTATTTTTCTTCCCTCTCTCTCACGTAACCCCTTTTTTTCTCTATTCTCACCCTCACTCTCACGGCACATACACACACACGCACACTGTTCTCACCCCCACTCTCACGACACACACACCTCCCTCACTGGCTCTCCTCACTCAAGTCCATCTCCCCTTCACCTTCCCTGCCCTTTGGCAGCAACTTCTCTTCATCGCCGGACGCCCCACGTCGCCCTCCTCTTTCTCTCTCTCACATCGGTGACCTCACCTCCGACTTCCCCGCCGTACGCGGCCACTTCCATAGTCACGGTCACCGTCCCCACCTGCTGCAGTTACCCACGACGCCGTCGAGTACCCCCTCCGGCCATCTCCCTCGCGAGACCCCCCCTGCGCATGCACGCCGCTGCCATCGTCCGTCGTCTGCCACGCGAGCCGCCGCACCCGCCGTCGTCGTCTACGTCGACTGCAGCACCACCGCTGGACGCCGTCTGCCCCACCTCTGTCACCGCCGTTTGTCACCTCTATAGCACCACCGCCGGTGACCTCCGTCCGAGCCTCCCCACTGCCGCCCGTCCGTCGCGAAGCCATCTCCGCCCCCCTGCATGCAAGCCGCGACCACCCATTGCCATGCCGTCGACCTCCCCACGCTGTTCACGCCTGTCCGAGGATCTCCACGCGACCATCGCAGCGCCATCCGCGCCGTCGTCGTCTTCACCTCCCGCCAGCTCCGCCCCTCCGCATGCACCCACGGTCGCTGTCCGTCGCCGCCTTCACCGCCGGACGCTCCCACGACGCCGTCTCCGATCTCCGTGAGCTCTCCACGAGCACGCCAACGCACTAGCTACCACGCCGTCGAGCTCGCCACTGCCACCGTCGACCATCGCCGCAGCACCCACGTCTTCGCCACCGAAGTCGTCCGCCAGCCACAATCGTCGTCGTTGGCTACCTCCAACTGCCGCTGTTGCACCCTCTGTGAGCGACGTCACGCGGTTCGGGGAAGCGGAGAGGACGCGGAGCGCGCGAGCTCCTTCTTTTTTGTTTGCTGCAGCACAGAAGTAAGAGAAAAGAGAAGGGGCCACCACGGGAGATTGCTCCGGCGGGGCGAGCGGGACAAATTTAATATAGCAAGATATGGGGGTTAAACGGCCATAGCGGGAAGTGACTCGCCGCGACCGCGGGGGAGGGGAATGGTGCAGAAATTAAATAGCAAGAATTGAAACGGCCATTGGGGAAGTGACTCGCCGCGGCCTCGAGAATATGAGCAGATAATAAGATAGCAGAATATAAAGAGAATATAAAGAGCGGAAATTTAAACGGCCATTGGGGAAGTGACTCGCCGCGGCCTCGAGAATATGAGCAGATAATAAGATAGCAGAATATAAAGAGAATATAAAGAGCGGAAATTTAAACGGCCATTGGGGAAGTGACTCGCCGCGGCCTCGAGAATATGAATAGATAAGAATATAACAGAATACAAAGAGAATTTAAACGGCCATTGGGGAAGTGACTCGCCGCGGCCTCGAGGACATGAATAGATAAGAATATAACATATAAGAACGGGAATTTAAATGGCCATTGGGGAAGTGACTCGCCGCGGCCTCGAGAATATGAGCAGAATATAACAGAATATAAAGAGAATATAAGAATGGAAATTTAAACGGCCATTGGGGAAGTGACTCGCCGCGGCCTCGAGAACAAGATGTGATCGCCAGGGGCCGAAAGACCCCAAAATAAAGAAAGTGATCGCGCCTACCTCAAGAGCGGGAGATGGCGGGTTGCTTCTTCCTCCCCCTTCGGCCGGCCGACGGAGAGGGCTTTCCTTGGGTACCCTTGCAAAACAACGACAAACAAGTAACGAGTGGATTAGAAAGATGAAGGTGTAGTATTCAAATCCTTGCGATAAAAAATAACGAAATGATGGCAAGACACACACCTGGTTGGTGTTGTCTTTTAAACCCCTCTCGGACTCGAGTAGGAGGAAAATGAGATGATGGATGCAAGAAGTATATAAGAAGAGGCGCCCTTATGAAGGGGGATAGATGATGCGAGATGATGAATGCAAAAGAACTAAGAAGAAAAGGAAAGGATTGGCTTATTGGATGTGCCGATGGTGAAATCCGGTAGCGTAGGGATGGCCTGGAAGCGCGGTGGATGAAGACGACCTTCCTCTCGCGAGCGTGGGCACCCGAGAAGCCGGCAGAACCTCCACCTACAAAAGACCCCACGGGTTAGAAAATGACTCCGGTAGCCTCTGGGCTCCGGCAGCCTATCGGATCTCTTCGAAGCTCCCCCAGAACTGAGGGTGTGGGCCTCTATTTATAGGGCTCCGGAGGGTGGAGGCGTCCAGGACCCTGGACACCTCCATCAGGGCGGAACTAATATTTTATTCTATTTTTATTAGTTTTTTTGGAATATTTTTGTGGAGGCGTCCAGGGCCCCGGACGCCCCTAACAGGTCCACCGAACACCACCGACGGTCGCACGCGGTTTGACACAACGCGTGGTTTTGTGAGCGGCGCCTCGTGATTTTAAAATAGGCGCGTCCAGAGGGCTGGACGTCTCCATAATTTGGCTTTTTTCACACACGACAGACCGTCGTTCGGTGGGCGGCGCCCGTGAGGGAGTTGATGGAGGCGTCCAGGGGCCTGGACGCCTCCATTAATATATCATTTTTATTTTTGTTTTGTCTTTTTATGCCAAAGCTGGCATTATATATTTTTTTATTTTTATTTTTATGGAGGCGTCCAGGGGCAGGGACGCCTCCATTAATATATCATTTTTTTATTTTGTTTTGTCTTTTTATGCCAACTGGCATATATATGTATTTTTTTTATATTTGTTTTTATGGAGGCGTCCAGGGGCCTGGACGCCTCCATTAATATATTATTTTTTATTTGTGTTTTGGGTTTTGAAAAATAAAAATTAAAAGAATGGGGGCGTCCAGGGGCCTGGACGCCCCCATCAAGACCCACCCGGGTCCTCGGACAAGCGTTGGCGGTCGCCCGGCAGACACCCTTCTTGGTTCCGGAACCTCCTGATGCGTCTGACTGGTGTTGATGCCATCCGAATGCCGTGACGAGACGATTCCGGATGCCGAAAAGGGCGGAAGAAGACTCAAGAAAAGGAAGCACTCGAGCGATTCAAAATGCGTAAGTCGTTGCGGGGCGTTGTATAGTAATATGAGACTTTCTCGGGAGACGTCAGGAATGGCGTGTCTACAGCTGCCCCGCCTTGGCGTCTGCTTTGCAAGGGAGCGACACGTAGTGGAATGGTATCGAAGTGGAGTGAAATGAAGTGGGAGCGGACTGATAAGTTGATGCCAAGGTGTGATGAGACACGCTTTTGACGTTACTGTCTGGAATTTTTCCTGGAGTTTCAATGAGGCAACCTTTGAAGAAGGTCTTTCAAATCTTGACGATTGCTTGGACGGAGATCAAATAAGGGAGGGTGAGATGTGCGCTCAGGCACGAAAAAGAGACCAACTTCTCGGTGTGGAAGTACCTGGGTCATAAATCGGAGGTTTCACCTTTGGGGAGCGGTTACCAGCCAATGTGGAAGTGCTGCGGCCAAGGTGGGTCAAACAAGATAAAAAGTAAAGGAATATCTGAGGGTCTGTCCAAACAAGGGTCTCCTTTGGAAGAGTAGTGTAGGGCCGTTTCAAGGAAACTCAGTATTTTATTCGGAGTGGAACATCTCATATTTGTAAGAATTGAAGCACAACGGCTTTCGCAATCGAATCACTTGAATGATCTTCCGCAATAAATCAAAGTCCTATATGAATGCATGCTGGGCTTAAAGAAAAATTTAAAACAAACTAAAATAGAAAATAGCCAAGGATAATATTGTCAACTTGTTAAGAATGGGTCAGGATACCAATCCGGTGAGCTGATACTGGGCTGGGGCCCGTTTATCCGCGCACCAACTCACTGAATGGAACCGTCGTCCCCATGCTACCACAAGTTAACGGCCTATCCGTACAACCCAAATTCTTTCGGGATCATCACTATTTTTGTTGAAGGGGAACTCAAATCCCAGATTTGTTCGGGTCGCAAGGTTCTTGACATGTTCTAGTAGCGTAGGTATCGTATACTATGATGCATGACATGGTGGGACCAACCATTGAAAGGTGGGACAGGAGACAGGACAAAGACGTCCGTTAGTAAAACTTGCACAGACTAGCAAAGGTTAGCAACATCAGAAAGTAGCAGAATCACAGCAGAATCGCACCACAGTACAAAGGAGATCCAGACAAAATCTTGACAATGACCACTGATGTGACACGTTCCGTCCTGTAGCGATCTTCCCTTCCTATAAGAACTCCTCTTAGGCTGGTTCATTTAAATGCACCAAGGTGGGTTTTGGAAGCTCAGGAGAGGAAAGAGAGGAGAATCAGAGATTTTCAGGATGGAAGGAGAGTCTTCCCGCGTTATGAAGAGGAGCAGGCCTAGCAGCGAGATCAGGCGACTCTCCGACCTCGAGGGTCATTTGAGTGGGACGATCATGTCGCATATGGTAAGCTGATTCATTTCAAATTTCTCCACGTGAACCTTCTTCTTACTACCTTCCTTTCTTCTTCTTTCTTTTCTCTTCCAGCCATATCCACTCTTCCCAGGCCCGAGGAAGTTTTCCAAACTGCCATGGCTTTCAAAGCTAACTTCCAACATCTCCATCGGCATGAGGGCCATACTCTCGAAGTGGCATCTGCAGGGGCTCCTTATTCACGCCAAACACTATGAGAAGATTCGTATGGACTGGGCGGCTATGGGCGCGCTAGTGGAGATCTGGCATCCCCAGACCCATACTTTTATCTTCCCGACCTTCGAGGTGACCATCCTCCTCGAGGAGGTGGAACTTCTGCTCGGATTGAAGAAATTCAAGAGTGACGGGAAGGTGAAGGCTATGCGGATGCTGACACGGGGGACTTCTGAAAGCGTCCTTGGAAGCTTCATGCCGCCCGACGCAGCCAGAAAGGTCCGTACTCAAAAGGGGATCGATCTCCAAAAGCTTGCGGAGTGGGTCATGGACGCCCTGAGAGGGTCACCAGACGATGACTATTTGGAGGGAATCATGAAGGGGTTCACCATTTGTCTGGCGGGTGCTCTCTTGTTTCCTTATACTGACAACATGGTGGAGGAAGACCAACTGAGTGCTATCTGCGGGATCTGGCGTGGAAAGAGGGTGGGACCCGCTGTCCTCGCCTACCTGTATAGTGGCCTTACTGCCTCGAGCATGGGTAAGCCTCCTTTTGGTTGCGCACTTGTCCTGAGTTGCTGGATGGATTTACATTTCAAGTTTGATCACCGTGAGGGAATGCCAACCGCTTCGAAGCTCTTCCAACAAAGCCCTCTTCATCACATAGCCGACGTGTTAGGGTTCGGTGGTACTGTAGTGAACCGCGTTCCGTGGCTGAAGAAACGTGAAGACTGGCGGTCTCACTTCCGCACCGTGACACAAGGCTTCTTTACTTGCGCACTGGCATGTTTGCTTTCGCTTGATCTCCTTATGAGGCCTTCCCCCGAAGTTGATCTTCAATTGATCGGCGCGACCGAGTTTGTCCTTTATAACGCGCATCGATGCTGCCTCCAGGTCGGCATTCCAGGCCATTCGTTCCCACTATCGACTGGCATCGTTCCTTTGAAGAAGAGAGAGTTGGGTACTGAAGCGGATGCGAAGGAAGCGAAGGCCGTCAAAGCACCCTGGAAGACAAGTGTCGCGGGAAAGGCCTTAGCACACGTGGGGGAAGAATGTGAGCTGTGGAGGGCTTATGTAACCGAACTGGGGAAGTTAAGGCCTAAGGCGCCTAAGCCCCTGATGTAGTTCATTTTATTTTTCTGATGGAATAAAATCTGGCATTTGGCAGTTTTGGACCAGTTCCCTTAATTATTATTATCTTTTTTGTGGTTTTTCTTTTTCTTTGTGTTTTTTCTTTTTTGTTTGGATTATATACATACTCTTATCTTTTTTACTTTTGTTATATATATATATATATATATATATATATATATATATATATATATATATATATATATATATTGAAATTTTTATTATGGGGGCGTCCAGGGGCCTGGACGCCCCTAATTTTTTATTTTTGATTTTTTAAGTTTTTTATTTTGGGGGCGTCCAGGGTCCTGGACGCCCCTAATTTTTATTTTTTTATTTTTATTATTTTTATTTTGGGGGCGTCCAGGCGCCTGGACGCCCCTAAATTTTTGAATTTTGAAAAAAAAATAAAAAAGGTGGGGGCGTCCAGGCGCCTGGACGCCCCAATTAAAGTGGATTCTATATATATGGGGGGGGGGGCCTCACCCCCTGCTCATTTGTACTGTTCATTCTGACGACCCAGTCACCCCAGACGACCCATTCTTAGTCCCAATGGAGCGAGGAGGATCGAGCCAAGGTCCAGAGAAGCGGAAACGACGGGCTCGTCATCCGAGGAGGCTGAGGGATGATGCCGAGGAGGCCGCAGCAGAGGAGATTGCTGCGGAGGAGGGGATGGAGGTGCCTCTTCTGGCCACGGAGGCCGCTGCGGGCGTTGGCGACGTGGGAGAGGACGATCACGACCCGGTAAGCCCTTCGAAACTCTCACTCTGTGGTTCAATAGGCTAAACGGACGGGCGAGAGGCTGTGAGAGAAGGCCGGGGAGTGAGGGAAAGGAGGCGTCCAGGGCCCTGGACGCCTCCACATTTTCTTTTTCTTTTTGTTTATTTATTTATTTACGTAAATAATAAAATAGGATTAAAAATAAGGAGGCGTCCAGGACCTGGGACGCCTCCATAATAATATATATATTATTAATATATTTTTTGTTTGGGGTTTTTCCATAAAGAAAATAAGGAAAATAGAGAGGAGGCGTCCAGTGTACTGGACGCCTCCATAAAAATCCTAAAATGTTTTAAAGATAAGATAACATAAAATAAATAAGTAGAATATATAGTGTTATTGCTTAATATTATTCATGATGCTGATGTATTTTTTATTGGTTTTGTGGTGTGCAGGGTGTGATGAAAGGACGGATCAGCTGGTCCCTAGTGGTGGCAGCATACCGTGGGCTGCCGGACTTCCAGAGGGCGCGTGTGGACGCCATGGGCTTTGGAGCTTTCCTTAGGATCGAGCCCTTCCGGCTCGACCTTCCTCTTATCCAGGCATTGAGGGAGCGGTGGCACGTGCCGAGCCGGGCGTTTCTAATGCCCTGGGGGCACATGGTGCCGACACTCGAGGACGTGGCTCGGATCACCGGGCTACGGGTTGACGGAGAGGCGGTGAGCGGGGTCACCTACCCCGACTATCGAGAGAGTGCCCTGGACCTGCTGTGGTTAGAGACGAGCGTGACTGATAGAGACAGCAGGGTAGTCGGCTGAGTGGAGATTATGGAGGCGCTCGGATTCGTCGACCCGCGCCAGCGGGTTAGCGAGACTGGAGCGGAGTTTCTGGCACGACTGGAGGGAGATGCCCGTGCAGCTTTCACCCAGGACCCGAGCGAGCGGGAGCTGGTGGATCTAGACCTCCGGAGGTTTCTTTTCTTCTTCCTGGGCCGCCTTCTGCTGGGGACGAAGGGGGATGGCATCCACTGCCGCTTCCTCGGGATTCTGGCGGACCTTGACAGAGTGGGGCACTACGCGTGGGGGGCGGCTCTGCTTGCCCATTTGATTGCTGATCTCTCCCAGACTTCGGAGAAGGAGACGACAGTCAGTGGCTTCGCACCTTTTCTCCAGGTAAACATTTTATTTATGCATTCCCACAGTTAAATATGCAATTATTGTACTAATGATGTATGATGGATGCAGGTGTGGAGCTATTACTATTTCCCGATGGAGAGGGCTAGGCATGGGAACAGGAGGGTCGTGCCTCTGGCGCGGCGGTGGAGGCCGGTCGTGGTTGCAGCACCCCACGGCTACCAGCTGGCGTCACTTCGTCGGGAGCTGAGCGAGTATCCCGAGGCCATGGTATGATGCGTATGGTTTTTTGTGTTTTCTTATGTGACTGAATGGCAACTAATGTGATGTATGCATGATGATGTAGGTGGTGTGGATACCCTACCTGGGCATGGGCGACGCTGGCCAGCCTTCGGTTGTAGCGGGTCTTCCTCGTTTCAGGTGGGACGTGTGGGTCCATTGCCTAAACGAGATCGAGCCGCTTCGGCTGAGGCTGGTTATGAGGACGTTGGGGCTAGCCCAGGAGTGGGTTGATGTAGAAGAGCCGGCCCGCATCGGGCGGAAGACCAAGGGGAAGGTGAAGATTGTGGACTGGCGTACGCGCTTCCCAGCACAGTACCAGGACTGGCAGCAGGGCGGGGTCCCAGTGGTATCCCATGTACAGGACAGCACATATTACATGAGAAGATATCAAGCTACGTACGGGGACCGCCTCTCCTTGGGTGGTATGGCAGGGGTAAGTGAAATGAAACTGCTTCACCCTTCTATATGTATATGCATGTGGCAATAACTTATGTGAAATGCAGGATGCTCGTGACAACATGATTGCCGACCTGCGGGCCCAGCTGGCAGACGCCAGGCGGCAGTTAGTGGCCATCCGATAGGAGTTGGAGATCCTGGTGAGTCTATGCAATGCATTTTTTGTGACCTAGATTTTTGATGCTTAGCCTTTGACTGACGTTTGCCCCGTGTTCCAGCGGGCCCACCAGACAGCGGCAGCCGGGACGGCTGGTGGAGCGGGTTCCAGTTCGCGGGGCCCTCCTCCGGAGGTTTCTGCCCTCCAGGAGCAGTTGGCGTATGCGGTGGCTCGGGCTGAGGAGGCCGAGTGTGACCGCGAGGCTCGAGTGAGTGCTTGCTTAGCCCTGACCCTCTTCTAGCTGCTTTCCTTCTATCACTGTTCTCTTACGGTGCATGCGTGCTTTGACAGGTGGCCGAGATTCGGGAGGCCCTGGCCCGTGCTGTTCGTGCTGAGCAGGAGCGCGATGCCTGGGTGGCAGAGCGTGACGCCCGGATTGCGGAGCTAGAGGAGGAGCGGCGACGGGAGGCTGAGGAGCTTCCTCGCGACGTAGTGGATCTGCGGATCGCCCTCGAGCTGTCGAGGAGAGAGGCGATGAGGGAGAGAGAGGAGAGGGAGAGGGATAGGGAGACCGTGGAGAGAGAGAGGGAGAGGGATAGGGAGACCCTAGAGAGAGAGAGGGAGAGGGATAGGGAGATCATAGAGAAAGAAAGGGAGTACAGGATGGCAGAGCGATATCGAGATTGGGACGAGAGGAGAGCTCTGGTGGCCCAGGTGTCGGAGCTCCGGCTGAGTCTTGGCACGGCGGAGGGGAGACTTCGGGAGAGTGAGGAGCGGTATCAGAGGGCGAAGGAGCGCGGGGCGTGACTTCGTCAGTCCGGCTCCTTTTCTGTGGGCAGCTTTCTAGTTTCTTCGGCCGAGTAGCGTCGCCGCACCTTGGAGGCTGGCATGGTGCCACCTGGAGAGGCGAGCACGGCTTCTCAGGGTTCGCAGAGGTCGCAGAGGCCCCCTAGGGATCCCCGTCAGAGGAGGGAGGAGAGAGATGACCAGGAGGGTGGTGGTGAGAGTTAGAGAGTTATTTGTACACCCCACCGTCCTCACTGTATGATGTACTTTCGACTGTTTGTATGAAATGGATTTCGTGTGGTTCCTTTTGTCGTGTGCCCTTTTCCTTCCTGCACTTTCTTTTTCACCACGTTGTTCACGCTTCACGGGACTTTGCCCTGGACAGGAGGGAACTACTTTGCTTGGAGGTTTTTTTTTCCCCCTTTTTTTCGCTTTCTTTTGGGCGCGTCCAAGCGCGAGGACGCGTCTTAATCCTCAAATTCAAATTTAAAGCGACGGGTGGCCTTCCTTCTCCGTGCCTTACCCGCAAACGAGCCCGCCTTCCGCCGAAACTTGCTCGCCCGTCTTTGTCTTCTTCCCCTCGATCGATGGAGTTCGGCGGTCTGGACCACGGCGAAGGTGGAGAGGGACGCGGGACCCCTCGCCCAAGGAGGGACGCGCCAGAGCACGGAACGGCATCTATGGAGGAGGAAGGGCCGCTTCGGGCCCCCGAGGGACCCGAGGGGCCCGATGTCACGGAGGGAGGTGAACACGGTCTGGTAGGTGCTTGGTTTTCCCCCTCTTTGATCCATTTTGAGTTTTGAAGCAAGCCGTGCGAGGGGGGAAAGGGTTCGAAGAGTGTTGCACTTAAATGATGGATGCGTCCTAGACAGGGGACGCGTTCTTTTTGACTGATGTGGGACCCTTTTCTTGGTGCAGGACATGGCGAGGACCCTGGGCCTGGCCGATGAGTGGGCGAGTGCGGACGAGCCGAGCCGCGTTAGGAGGGAGAGTCGCGGCAAGACGAGGCTCGAGGACTGGCACCTACGTCTCCCTGGACAGCAAGGGAGTGTATTGGTGCAGGACAGCGCCGACTTCCTGCGGCGGCAGAGAGAGAGTTATGCGGGGCTTCCCCAAGCTGGGGACACGCGTGGGGTCGGCGGCTCGCGCGCCCAACTGTCAGAGGCTAGGCGGCAGCTGGCCATCGCTCAACATGAGCTGTCGCTCCTGGTAAGTTACGTGCCGCACTTTTATCTTCAGATTTGGAGTTTCACTGACGGCCGTTGTTTATTTTGTTCCAGCGTGCCCAGCAGACAGCGACGGCGGGGATGATTGGTGGCGCATCTTCCAGCTCCTCGGCCCCTTTTCTCGAGATTGCCTCCCTCCGGGAGCAACTTGCCGGTGCGGTGGCTCGGGCGACCCGGGCGGAAGAGGAGCGTGATGCCTGGGTGGCGACTGTAACGGAGCTGCGGCATCGTGGTGAGGAGAGACCTTCTCCAGACATCCTGGAGTTAAGGGTTCTTCTGCAGATGATGAGGAGAGAGGCAGAGAGAGAGAAAGTCGAGAGAAGGTCCGAGCGACAGCGGGATCAGACCGAGAGGAGGGCCTTGGAGGCCCAAGTGAAGGAGCTCCAGCTGGGCCTTCAGGCCATCGTGTAGAGGCTAGGAGGGATGGAGACGCGCTACGAGAGAGCGCGAGAGTTCGGGGAGCGACTGCGCCAGTCTGGTCACTTTGCCGCTAGTGGCTTCTTTGCCATGCCAGGAGAGGAGCAGCGAGTCACTGCTGCGGAGCAGGCGCCAAGAGGCGAGGCAGGTGCTACTGTACGAGGATCCCATAGGCTTCTGAGGGACCCGCACCTCAGGGGAGAGGAGGGGAGTGCCCAGAGAGATGAGTGATGGTGAGGATCGGTGAGCTGGTGGACTCGCCTCCTCTCTATGATTGTAGTGTTTATGACAGCTTATGTAGAATTATGAATGGAGTGATTTGATTTTCTGCTGCTCGTTTGTTCTCTTGTGCATTCCTTCTTCCCTACACTTCCTCTTCTTTGCACAGTTCCCATGTAATGGGTCTGCCGAGACTCCACCCCAAGCAGAGAATCGCGTCTTGTTGTGACCATTTTCTACGAGAATCTGCCGTCGAAGTCAATAATGACGGCCCTAGCCCCTTTTCCCGGATGTTGTGTCAAATTTTACGGACGTCCTTTAAAACATGAAAGGGTTTCCCTAGACAACATAGGGGGCTAGTCCTCATATTCTTCATCCAATCAATCACCCTGTGCAAGCGGTGAAGTGACACGCGGGACCGCATGGCTATCATTAACAGGTGATGGAGGAATCTTGGCCTGCACTCCTTCCATTTCTATAAATTCGTGTCCCTTTTATCCTCCCTGGTATATCGTGAGCTAACTCGAGGAGCACAAGTTCTCACGGGAGAGGGGGAGTTCAAAATTCCGAGAGTTGGATGGAGGGCGAATCTTCCCACTCCTCGAAGAGAAGCAGGTCTAGTGGTAGTAGTTCCAGGAGGCTTTCGGACCTCGAAGGACACTTTAGCGAAAGGGCCCAATCACAACTCGTAAGCCAAGTTTTCTTGCCCTTTTTTCCATTCTTTTTTCTTCCTTTCTTTCTTACCAAACCTCCTCTCCATTCCCTGCATGCGTAGTGTGTGATGAAATCACAGATCTCATGGGAGTTGGTAGTGGCAGCATACCGAGGTTTCCCAGATTTTCAGAAGGCCAGGCTAGACGTGATGGGTTTTGGCACTTTTCTTCGGATCGAGCCGATCCAGATCGACCTGGTCCTGATCCAAGCCTTGTGTGAGAGATGGGACCCAGTGAGTCGGGCATTCCTGATGCCCTGGGGACACATGGTGCCCAGCCTAGAAGATGTGGTCTGAATTACGGGTCTCAAGGTTGATGGCGAGGCAGTGACCGGAGTCACTTACGCGGACTACCGAGAAGGTGCCCAGAAGTTACTGGGTTTAGACCTAGATGGTCGGAAAAACAGGTCGGTAGCTAGGGCGTCCCTCATGGATGCATTAGGGCTCACCGACACTCATCGGCGGGATGACGAATCCTCAGAAGAGTTTATGGAAAGAATGAAAATAGGATGTCGTGCCGTGTACTGCACAGATTTCGACAACTGGGAAAGATGCAACATAGATTTGAGGAAATTTCTCCTCTTCCTTTTGGGGAGATTGGTACTGAGCTCGAAAGGGGATGGTATCCAATGTCGCTTCCTGGAGCTGCTATCAGACCTTAAAAGAGTAGGGTATTATGCCTGGGGAGCCGCCATGCTGGCACACTTGTTTGCAGGCCTATTCCAAGAAACGGATCGTGAGATGACTATGAGTGGTTTCACACCATTCATCCAGGTATTTTTTGGTTTTGCTTGTTTTATATTTTTTTTGTGTTTTTGCAAGGTTCTGATGACCTGCGCCGAGCAGCTGTGGAGCTATTATTACCTCCCTATGGGGAGAGCTCGGCATTGGCGACCCGCGATGGTGCCGCTAGCCAGGCGGTGGGAACCCATCATGAGTGCGGCACCCCTAACCTACCAACTGATGGTGTTAAGGCGGGAGCTACAGGAGTTCCCTGCAGCGATGGTAAACTAGAGACCCTACTCAGACATGGTCGATGCCGACCAGCCGTGGGTTCTAGCAAGTCGTGCCCGATTCGGACGGGAACTGTGGATGCACTGCCTGAATGAAATCGAGCCGCTTCGGCTACGATTAGTTATGAGGACTTTAGGACTGGCTCAAGAATGGGTGGATTCAGCTGTGCCACCTCGTGTCGGGAGAAAGACGCGGGGACCGGCGACCTGCATTGACTAGCGCGTGCGATTCCCCGAACAGTATGAGGACTGACAACGGGGTGGCACGATTATAGAATCATAGGCGCGGGATAGCGAGGACTACTTGCGTCTATATAGGACAAAGTACGCAGAGCGGTTCCAACCCCGGGGACTTGTGGAGGTAGGTTTCCCCTTTTCTCTTTTCTTCTTTCTCCTTTTCTTAGTTTTCTGGTGAAAAATGGTGACTCGTAAGGCTGCAGGATGTCCGGGATGCCATGATAGCGAATTTACGAACTCGCTTGGCAGAGATGGAACAACAGTTGGGTAATACCCGCGGAGCTACGAGCGCCTTGGTAGGTGTACAGTACGTTCCTAATTAAAACCCCAGATTCTAGATGTTGGCTGCTAATTCACGCGGTCGTAGCATGCCCAGATTGGCGCGGCTTCCCCAGCGATGGGAGTAGATGGTGCCTCTTCCAGCTTGTGGATTCTCACCTCAGAACTTGACTTGCTTCATGAGCAACTTGCTCACGCCACGCAGCGTGCTGCGGACGCAGAAGGGATGCTCTCTATACAGGTAAGAGTCTCAGTGTTGAGTTCTCCTTGTTTATGCCTTATCGTGTATCTGAGATGGTACACTCGGCAGGAAAAGGAGACGGAAGAAGCGCTTGGCCAAGCTGCGCAGAAGGAGGCTAGGATAGCAGAACTGGAGAGGGAACTGCGGCGTCATCCTGATGATGACTCCTCTAGGGATGCTGTGGAACTGAGGATCACTCTCCAGTTGGAGAGGGAAGACCGCGAGAGAGAACGTGCAGAGAAAGAAAGAGACGCAGAGAGAGAAAGAGCCAACAGATTGACTGAAAGGGAGGAACGAAGGGCCATGGAGGCCCAACTATTCGAACTCCGAATCAGCCTTGGTCTTGCTGAACAGTGGCTGAGAGATGGTGAGGAGCGCTACCGAAGAGCACGAGAGCGTGGCTTTCGTGTTGGTAGCTTCTCTGCTGCTTCCGTAGATCAACGCCGGGATGTGGGAATAGGAAGAGGAGTACAGAGCGGTAGGAGTACCGCTTTTCGTAGTTGGGTAGCACCTTTGAGAGCGTTTTGCCCGGAGAGTAGTGGGACGAGTAATGCGGAGAGAGAGGGCGGAACTTGATGTAATTTTTTTTAGTTTTTTGGAATAAAATACAAGGTTTGGTTTGTTTGGTTTTCACCTTTACTTCTGTTGCCTGAATCCCTGCACATATCACTGAAACAAACAAATCAGAATTTCTGTTCTGACTTGGCCCCTTGCTCAATAAGCAAATGGTCACTGTGACTGTCCTCGATAACTGGTCAAGGGGCCAAGCCTTTATTTAAGGAAGGCAAGGGAAAGATGCAGTGATGATAAATGTGGCAGACAAGCACACGAATGCAAGCGGTTTTAAAAGTGAGATGCTGCACGCAAATGCAATCATGCTAAATTGATTTGTTTTCTTTTTATATTTGGCATTTTTTATTTTATCATAAAAAGATTTTTGTTGTTTACAAATATGTACATTTTCTCTTTTCCATTTTTTGTTGTTTTTATCATTTCAATTTTTTTGTTGCTAACGCCCGGCAAGCACCCAAATGGCACCTAACCTACGTGAGATAGGGGTTTCTTACTAACCTCCCAGGTATCCTAAGTGCACATCTAGGTTGATTTGGGCCTCTAGACCCCTCGAATGATGATCCCGTCGGCTAAGACTTACCCTGATGACAATACCGTCATGCCATGCTTAGGCTCCCAGTCGCTTCCGACCACAGGGATTCACCCAAAAGGTGTTCGAGGTAAATGATTTGCCCGACCCGGGTCTGTTTCCTCACAACTCTAGATGGTATATGATGGACCACCCTGGAACCCTAACGACCAACCGCGCGACGCTGACCCGGAATCAGACGCCGTCGCACCCATAGGTGACGCGCTTGGATTGGCCTAAGCCCGAGGTTAAACAAGAAGACATCAAGGTGGTAAACATGGGTCTTGACCAGCCAGAAACACGGAGACTCCTTCGCAGCGATAGCTTTTGCTTTTCAAAGTAGGCAACCAAATGTGTATATTAAAATAAGGTCGCAGACTCTGGGCAGTTTTCACCTTTCAGAAACTCCATCGAACCTTCATCTTTAGAGGAAGAAGGAAGAGCGTGGGGGATAAACCTCCTGAGAGGATCAGCAAAATCGTTAACCCGGTGAGCGAATAAGGGCCTATTAACTCTTTCCTTTCGGACAACTTCGGACCAAATCTCGAGCATTTACATTCCATGGCCCCTTTTGTGGATTCAGACTTTTGCTTTGAGGGGTTCCGTTTATTGCAACAGGCACGGTCACGACCAGGCTTTTCTTTTGATTTTGTATTTCTTTTGTGAGGGAGATATAGTCGTTTGACGTTTGTGGGCTCCCTTTTCATATGCCTACGGGGACACTGCCCTCTTCTCGTGCTCTGATCGATGCTCGAGGAAATGGATCCTACTCTTGCCTTTGGGGTTTGAGTTTCGGTTTCTCATGCTCAGCGTTTTAAGGGCGCCGACTGTCTCATTTGGTCGAAGAGAAAAGAATAAAGATTACAGCTTCCGGAGATCTTCTGGGTAGGGCCCCACCGTAGGTGATGCTACCGACTTTTTTGAATAAAATACATAAGTGAGCACATGTTGGCTTCCTTCGAGTGAGCATAGGCCGACGTGGCCAAACAAGGATCTCCACGGTTCTGGCAAACCAAGATCCGGTGCCTACCAAGCCTTAATGGGCCCTATCCTAATATGAAGGTTAGATGCAGGGACTTAACTACAAGGTGACTGCCAGGCATCGGCATTTTAAATTTTTCATATTTTTAGTGGTTTTTAATATTTCTTTGTTTTTGATGTTTTTTATCTTTTCATCATTTTTTTTTGTTTTGTGCTAAGGGTAGCATTTCTTAAGATAAAGCCCGTTCCAAGGGTGGGATAACTCGGTCCCTTCGGCGTTGACTAGCTTGTAGGCGTTGCCAGGGTACACGGCTTGAATTACAAATGGTCCTTCCCAATTGGGTTGGAGCTTAGAACGCGGACCTCCAGGTTTGACAAAAATTCTTTTTACGACCATCTCACCGACTTTGAATTTTCTCTCAACGACTTTCTTTTGGTAAAAGCGAGCGAGTCTATATTGATACACACGCGCGTGTTTGGCAGCGGCCAGCCGCTTCTCATCCAAGAGTTCCAACTGGGCGAGGAGTGAATTGTGACGATCGTCGAGGGGAAATTCCTCGTCCAATTGTACCCTGAGAGAAGGGATCAGAGTCTCGTACGGGACTACCGCTTCCATACCATAAGTAAGGGCAAATGGAGTCTGCCCGGTGGGGGTACGGATTGAAGTACGATAGGCCCATAGGGCTTCGATAAGTTTTTCTAGCCAGTCTGAAAACTTACTAGACTCGCAGGTTTTTTTTGATGATTTTGAGTAATGTTTTATTGGTGGCCTCCGCTTGGCCGTTACCTTGTGGGTAATAAGGCGATGAATGATGCAATGCAATTGTGTACCTTTTGCACAGGTCCTGTAGGTCCTGAGAAATGAACTGTGGCCCATTGTCGGTGACGATCGTGCTTGGGACGCCGAATCTGGTGAGGATGTTCTTTATGACAAATTTGCAGACTGTTGACGCCTTGATTTTCGCGTAAGCTTCAGCTTCGGCCCATTTGGTGAAGTATTCCGTCGCAGTAAGGATGAAAGATTTCTGCTTGGTGAGGGAATTGGGATCACCTAGGGGACCAATGATGTCGAATGCCCACATGGAGAAAGGCCACGGGGAAGATATTGGATGAAGTGAGGAAGATGGTGAATGGATTTTATCGGCGTAAAGTTGACACTTGACACACCTACGGACATAGACAGCACAATCTTCTTCCATAGTGGGCCAATAAAAGCCTTGGCGAATGATCTTCTTGGCGAGCATCTGACTATTCACGTGGCCACCGCACACGCCTGAGTGCGTCTCCTCTACACATTTCCAAACCTCATCGTCACCAAGACATCTTAACTATATTCCTTGAGAACCTTAATTAATGCCTCTTCTTCAGAGGGTGGTAGGTTGTCCCTTATGAGGATGATCCTAGGGTCTTCCTCAGTTCCCAGGTTGACTTCTTTGGTGGATTCTTCTACGGTGGTTGGCGGCTCGTCGAATCTCCTCATTCCACTAGCGTATGCGCCCGCCGCATCCTCATATTCTTCACCCTCATCTTCAGTGGGGCATTCTGCATCCGTGATCTCGTAGATTCCATACCCTTCATCAAATGCACAGTCGCCCTCACATTTTATTTCCGGTAGCCGGATGGGATTTTCTAGCAACTGAGGGATGGCAAGGAGGGCTTGACACCTGGCGGCTAAATCCAGAAGGAATCGACGAGGGATCTGCCTACCCTTGGATTTCTTCCTAGGTACTACCCTTGGCCTATCATTCCTAGATTGACTGACAATATTTACAGAAGAAGAGGAAGACGAAGAGGATGGTGTAGAATGTACAGGAGAAGACCCCTCAGAGGAGGGGTAGAAAAGGTCGCTCATCGGACCTTGGACGGGTGGTCCGCATGGCGGTACGCACCCGTGGGAGATGTAGGAGGTTTCCTCAACGAAGATGTGTTGTTGGGGAGTTTGAAAATTGACGTTTTTTTTTCGTTTTCATTTTTAATGACAAAGCAGTGAAAAGAGATTGGAGGAGAGAGAAAAGTGGTTATGGCTAGAGGATTGTGAGGCTCATAGAGCAGATCATAGTTGAAGACCTGCGCGGGTTGAAAAGCCCGTGTAGGTATGTAAACAGAGAAGGGGATCTGGGAAGATCATCAGACAATTGTCTGGCCCAGGAAGAAGATATCAGCAAAGGCTGAGACGAGTGGATGGAGAAGATGGTGTCTAATGAGCCGTCGATGGCAATGTTGAGGACGGATGAAGATCCGTCGATGACAGAGTCCTTCTGGCGAGGACGAGGATAGTTTGGAACCTTGGCAAGAGTGGTAATATTCTCTGGTATTCCGGAGATCAATGGCGGTCCTTCAAGTTGTGGAGACGAGAACATGCTTTCCAGTGCAACGGAAATGTCCCGTATGTCGAACCATTTGTTCCACTCGCATTCCAGATCTTTGATCTTGCCTCTTTTGGTGATCCTCGGACATTTTTCAGCCAAATATACAGCATGTGATCCCCCATATGCTTCTCGTGGGTAATCTCCCATCTGAACAACGGGCCCTCTGTTGAAGTGGTTTGATAGAGTCCATGTGAGGGGCTTCCAATCCGCCCTGAACGGTCCTTTGAAGCCTAGGCCAAACCTACGGTTCGGCCTAATTTCCTTTGGCGGTTTGAGCATACCCTGTAATTGTGCACCCAGACCTTTACCCTGTTGATTGCCGATGTTCCTCATAATCTCCCAACCTTTGGAGTGAAAAGGGAGACATGATGTTGCGGTTGTCCTGATCGGCTCCTTTGGTGCTAGTGGAACGTGAGATAGATCACGCACGTCCAGTAATGACAATATGGGCCGATGAGACGGCCAAACAGAGGGCAGAGAGGTGTTGATAGCATCCACTGTATGAAGGACAGGTGTACTGATCACTTTAATAATTCTCCCATTGTAAGGAAACTTCATGCACTGATGGTTGGTGGAAGGCACAGCGTCCATGGCTTCGATGTAAGGGCGACCCAATATAGCCTTGAATGTGGGGTCCATGTCGAGGACATGGAATTCTGTGGGAATTGACATGGGGCCTAGTTCTGCCTTCAGAATAATCATCCCCTGCGGCGGCCTTTTGCTATTGTCATAGGCCGTGACCGTGATTGAAGAAGGTCTTATTTGTTCCTCGTCGACCCCACACAACTGAAGAGTGCTCATGGAGATCACATTTATGGACGCACCCGTGTCCACAAGACACGGGTTTATGGATACCCCATTGATTTTTATTGAAATGCACAATGCATATTTCCGAGCTTCCTTGGGAGCGAGCTCGTAGTTGTGGAACATGATGGCCGGTTGTGTGTCTGTTGGGGTCAGGACGGTCGAAATCTTCTCCACGGGGAGGTCTTCATTAACCATGACTCTTTGAAGGTACTCCATTAAGGCTGCCTGGTGGGATGTGGATCTTTGAAGAAGCTCCAGGATGGAGATCCGAGCAGGCGTCTTGTCCAAATGTTTTAATAGATCATATTGTGTTCTAGGGATAGCTCTTTCTGGTTGTTCTCCATCATCCTTCTCTGGATGAGATTGCTCAAGATTCTGACTGTTGTGGGGGAAAACCCTGTGGAAAATCCTTCCACTCCGGAGCACCATTGCCTGCGGCTTTTGTACCTCTGTGGGGGTAGCAGTGGGTTTTAACAGAGGTTTGAGGGGTAATGGTGGAGGAATGGTCGATGAAGCAGGGGTGATGATGGGAGCAGGGATTCTGATGAGGGGTTTGTTAGGTGGAGGCATGGTGGAGGTAGAGGGGATATCGCGCGGATTATGAAGGATAAGGGGTCTGGAAGGTGGAGGTGGAGACGAAGTAGAAGTGGGTAGGGCTTGAAGTGGGCAATGATTTTGAGGTGGGCGATGAGTAATGAGTGGTTTTGAAGGCATTAGTGGTGATACGGTGGAGAAAGACGGGGTTATGTATGGTTGGCGGATGATAAGGGGTTTAGAAGGCGTAGGGGTAAATGTGGTAGAGGTGGATGGTAAAGTGGGGGAGTGAGAGAAGATGAGAGGGTGTGAAGGCGTAGTGGAGAGTGTCGGTTGATAGGAGATCGGGGTACGGATGAGGGGGCGTAATGGTAGTGGAAATGGTGAAGGCGATACTGACGCGGGTTGATGAGAGAGAGGTGCTACCCGGGCAAGGCGAGGGGGTTGCATGACGATGGGGTTGGAGGAAGAAAGAATAGAGGTACTTTCCTGGTGCCACACCTGCTCTCTCTCGACTTTCGGGAAGGAGGAGATGGGGTTAACCTGATGATTGGGCTGTTGGTGCTCCGGTAATGGATTCTGGATTATGCCCATGTCGGGCTGTTGTTGTGGGGCCTCCTGAGGCTGTTGTTGTTGTTGTTGTTGTGTTGCTGCTGCTGTTGTAACTGCTGCTGTAGCCTATGAAGAGGTCTCCTAGCCTTGAGAGCGGCGACGTATCGTCTCATCTCATCCCAATCTATTTGATGTTCATCATTCATATCGTGGATGTAATCTTTGAAATAGAAGCAGTAATCTACTGTGTGTCCTGGCTGTCTGTGGTAGACGCAGTATTTGGAGGTATCAATATTTGGGGGCCACACGGGCCTTTCTCTGGGTAGGGCGAGTTGGTTTGATGCCATGAGGGCATTAAAAATGTCTGCTAAGGTTTCTGGCAATGGTGGATAGTAGGCTCTCTTGGGACCGAGCGGCCTCCTTTGTTGCTGTTGGGGACCATAGTTCCCCGGGGGTGGAACTTGGTTGTACTGAAGCGGTGGTTGTTGTTGCTGAGGTTGTGGTTGTTGTTCCTGGGGTTGACGTAATGGAGGCATATTATCCTGGGGTGGATTATTTTGGGGTGGAGGACGAAGAGGGAAAGGACCTGATTGGAGGGGAAGTCGGGGCATTTGTGGAGGCCTTGGGTTGACCGCATAGTTGGCATTATTGACCGCACCCACTTGCTCATTTGTCACGACCCCTTCTGTGGCTCCGCCCGGGACACCAGCGCCTGTCTTTCTGACCACTTTGGGCTTCGGTGACTCGAACATGTTCATAATGGGGGAGTCTTTTAACTGGGTTTGGATGTACCGGGCCCTTTCATAGAGTTCCTCCATTGTAGTAAGTTTATTCATGGCCATGACGTGTCTGAACTGTGGGGTTGCATTAGACACAACCATCTTTACTTGTTCGGGCTCGGAGAGGGTGTCCCTTATTCTTTCCGCTAGAAACCTCCATCTATCAGCATAGCGGATAAAATCCTCATCGGGCTTCATCTTTTCGGCCACTAGGTCGGTAATGGAGAGTGAGGGACCGACCCTATCCCTATATTTCTGTAAGAACCTTCTCTGGACTATTTCAAAATTCTCGGCCTCGCGGGGCTCCAAGGAATAGAACCACTCAAGCGCGGGACCATCCAATGATCTCCGAAAGAGGCATGCCAGGGACCTCTGATCGTTTTGCCAATAGGAGGATTCATACATGAAATCCTTGAAGTGAATGAAGGGGTTGCCGATACCGTTGTATCTGCGGTACGTGGGCATTTCGGAGGGAGGAAGATGAATGACGGGAAGGATTGGCAAAGCAACCTCCGGGGTGGCTTTCACGTCCACCATCCTTCTCAGATTTTGAAACTGCTCGTCCATACGATTGAACCTATTGAGGAGCGATTGGGCGAGCTCCTCTGGAGGTGAAGGTGGCACTTGCCACTGGGGGAGAAACTGTCTCCCGGAGACTTGAGGGGGGAACCCGGAATGAGAGGGAGCTGTCGGACCGCCGACAGTTGGCCCTGGGTGAAGCGGTGTATGGGGAACAACGGGAGTTTGAGATTGTGACGGGAACTGGAATGAGGGTGGTTGTTGGCTCGCTTGTCCTTGAAGCGAGGGAGACTGGATGGCTTGCGCCAATGAAGGAGATGGAATGGCCTGCACTGACTCTTGGAGGGGTGCGATGGCCGGAGTTGATTCCTGGGGCGTGGGGGAAACATATTTCCCTTTTAGAATGGCCTGGAAGGCCCGGAGCTGTTCAGAGGTAAGCTCCGTGTTGGCGAGGACGCCCAGTAAGGAAGAGATATCCTGTGGTGGGGACGTGTCCCCGGCAATAACCTGCACCTCATGCGAGAGCTCATGAGAAGGACCCGAGTCCATAGCATAGACTCGCGGGTCGGCTGACAAAGCACGACTAGGGTGGTTTTCTTCAAAAGACTCGTGAGCCATGCTCACAGTTTTCCCAGAATGCAAAAACATACACTAGCAAGCAGGTAGCAGAGATTATCAAACAAGTTGATGCCTTTACGCCTTTTTTTATGTTTTGATTTTGATGATTTTTTTGTGCTTTTAGCGAGATCCGAAGTTCACACAAAATGGGGACCCTAGTTTATTTTTGTTTCACCGCCGTGTCAGCTAGGGTCTCTCGTCTTACCACGAATGAAATGACTAACTTCGGGGAACTTCAATGGTACAACCAGCCCAGTGAACGAAGAGGAGATTCTTCGATGTCGGGGACTTACGGAGGTCCCAGTGAAGGAGATTCTAGTCCGTTGAGAGGAATTCTCAAACGGAGAGTCTTTCCTTCACCGGGAAAGGGTGATCCTCAAAAAAATGAAAAAAGGATAGAAAAGAGGGATGGATGCATGCAATGAAATGCTGACAGAGATATGGAGTGGGAAAACAACAGAAATAACAGACATATAATAAACAAACAACCAATCAAAACTGACAGTGCTGCCGTGAGCACAACGGGGGCGCGCGCGGGCGCCAAGGTGGAGAGGCACGGATGGTGCCGAACTTGCAAGGGTAGCCAAAAGGAAGCAGTAGAGGTCCCACCGTGATCGCCATTCTGTGAGTGACGTCACGTGGTTCGGGGAAGCGGAGAGGACGCAGAGCGCGCGGGCTCCTTCTTTTTTGTTTGCTGCAGCACAGAAGTAAGAGAAAAGAGAAGGGGCCACCACGGGAGATTGCTCCGGCGGGGTGAGCGGGACAAATTTAATATAGCAAGATATGGGGGTTAAACGGCCATAGCGGGAAGTGACTCGCCGTGACCTCGGGGGACGGGAATGGTGCAGAAATTAAATAGCAATAATTGAAACGGCCATTGGGGAAGTGACTCGCCGCGGCCTCGAGAATATGAGCAGATAAGAAGATAGCAGAATATAAAGAGAATATAAAGAGCGGGAATTTAAACGGCCATTGGGGAAGTGACTCGCCGCGGCCTCGAGAATATGAATAGATAAGAATATAACAGAATACAAAGAGAATTTAAACGGCCATTGGGGAAGTGACTCGCTGCGGCCTCGAGGACATGAATAGATAAGAATATAACATATAAGAACGGGAATTTAAACGGCCATTGGGGAAGTGACTCGCCGCGGCCTCGAGAATATGAGCAGAATATAACAGAATATAAAGAGAATATAAGAATGGAAATTTAAACGGCCATTGGGGAAGTGACTCGCCGCGGCCTCGAGAACAAGATGTGATCGCTAGGGGCCGAAAGACCCCAAAATAAAGAAAGTGATCGCGCCTACCTCAAGAGCGGGAGATGGCGGGTTGCTTCTTCCTCCCCCTTCGGCCGGCCGACGGAGAGGGCTTTCCTTGGGTACCCTTGCAAAACAACGACAAACAAGTAATGAGTGGATTAGAAAGATGAAGGTGTAGTATTCAAATCCTTGCGATAAAAATAACGAAATGATGGCAAGACACACACCTGGTTGGTGTTATCTTTTAAACCCCTCTCGGACTCGAGTAGGAGGAAAATGAGATGATGGATGCAAGAAGTATATAAGAAGAGGCTCCCTTATGAAGGGGGATAGATGATGCGAGATGATGAATGCAAAAGAACTAAGAAGAAAAAGAAAGGATTGGCTTATTGGATGTGCCGATGGTGAAATCCGGCAGCGTAGGGATGGCCTGGAAGCGCGGTGGATGAAGACGACCTTCCTCTCGCGAGCGTGGGCACCCGAGAAGCCGGCAGAACCTCCACCTACAAAAGACCCCACAGGTTAGAAAATGACTCCGGTAGCCTCTGGGCTCTGGTAGCCTATCGGATCTCTTCGAAGCTCCCCCAGAACTGAGGGGGTGGGCCTCTATTTATAGGGCTCCGGAGGGTGGAGGCGTCCAGGACCCTAGACACCTCCATCAGGGCCGAACTAATATTTTATTCTATTTTATTAATTTTTTTGGAATATTTTTGTGGAGGCGTCCAGGGCCCCGGACGCCCCTAACAGGTCCACCGAACACCACCGACGGCCGCACGCGGTTTGACACAACGCGTGGTTTTGTGAGCGGCGCCTCATGATTTTGAAATGGGCGCGTCCAGAGGGCTGGACATCTCCATAATTTGGCTTTTTTCACACACGACAGACCGTCGTTCGGTGGGCGGCGCCCGTGAGGGAGTTGATGGAGGCGTCCAGGGGCCTGGACGCCTCCATTAATATATCATTTTTATTTTTGTTTTGTCTTTTTATGCCAAAGCTGGCATTATATATTTTTTTATTTTTATTTTTATGGAGGCGTCCAGGGGCAGGGACGCCTCCATTAATATATCATTTTTTTATTTTGTTTTGTCTTTTTATGCCAACTGGCATATATATGTATTTTTTTATATTTGTTTTTATGGAGGCGTCCAGGGGCCTGGACGCCTCCATTAATATATTATTTTTTATTTGTGTTTTGGGTTTTGAAAAATAAAAATTAAAAGAATGGGGGCGTCCAGGGGCCTGGACGCCCCCATCAAGACCCACCCGGGTCCTCGGACAAGCGTTGGCGGCCGCCCGGCAGACACCCTTCTTGGTTCCGGAACCTCCTGATGCGTCTGACTGGTGTTGATGCCATCCGAATGCCGTGACGAGATGATTCCGGATGTCGAAAAGGGAGGAAGAAGACTTAAGAAAAGGAAGCACTCGAGCGATTCAAAATGCGTAAGCCATTGCGGGGCGTTGTATAGTAATATGAGACTTTCTCGGGAGACGTCAGGAATGGCGTGTCTACACCCTCCGTCGACGCCGTCTCCGACAGCACCACCCGACCACGCCCACCACCTCCTTCCACGTTACTGGTTGCCGCAAAGCCCCCCCCCCTCGTGCACGCAAGCCACCCACGTTGCCAACTAGCTGCTCCATGCTGCAGCACCCGCGACCTCACGCACGAGCCCCACGTCTGTCCTCGAGCCCCCACGTCGCCGTCCTCGCCGCTGTCATCCGCGTCCCCGCCATCGTCACCCTGACGCGCTCACCGCTGCACCTGCTCCGGCAGGCCAAAGCACCGCCGCTCCGACACCACTACCACCTCCTCGCCGTCCCTCTTCCCCGTCTCCCTTTCTCCCGTCTCCCTCTCACCCTCTCTTCTCTCCCTCTCTCTTCCACCCCTGCCGCCTCTCTTTCTCTCCCTCTCTCTCCTCCTCTTGCCATATCTCTCCCACTCCCCTTCTCTCCCTCTCTCTCCACTGCTTCTCTCTTCCTCTCCCCCTTTCTCTCCCCTCAACGATCCCATCTCTCTCTCTCCTCTCACTGTTTCTCTCTTTCGCGTCCCCCCTCTCTCTTTCCCACTCTCCTTCTCTCCCACTCTCTCTCCACTGCTTCTCTCTTCCTCTCCCCCTCTCTCTCCCCTCCACGACCCCGTCTCTCTCTCCTCTCACTGTTTCTCTCTCTTTCTCTCCTCCTCTCATCTCTCCTTTTTATTTGTTTTCCCCCCTCTCTCGACTCTCTCGACTCTCCCGAAATCTCTCTCTCTCTTCTCGCGTCCCCCCTTCTCTCTCTGCTTTTGCCACCCCCCTCTCCTCACTTCTTTTTTTTCTTTTTTTATTTTATTTTATTCTCCCAACTCCTTCTCTCTCCTCCCGTCTCTCTCAGTTCTCTCTCTTCTCCTCTCTCTCGCCCATTCCCCTTTTTTTATTATTTTTTCTTCCCTCTCCCTCCTTCTCTCGATCTCTCCCTCACTGTCCCTCTCTTTCATTTTTATTTTTCTTATTCCTCTCGATTTTCTCTCCTCCTCTTTTTCTCTCTCACCCTCTCTCCCTCCCTCTCTCGATTTCTCTCTCTCCCTCATTCTTTTTCTTTTTTTATTCCCTCTCTTACCCCCTCTCTCTTCCCTTCTATCCCCCTTTGTCTTCCTTTTCTCCCCTCTCCCTCCTTCACTCGATCTCCCCCTTCTGTCTCTGCTCTCTCTGTCCTGTCTCTCTGCCCCTCTATCTCCCTCACGTGCTCTCTTATCCCCCTTCTTCTATTATATATATATATATATATATATATATATACACATATATCTACACTATATATACTTATATCTCTTATATGTATTTCATTCCTTGTATTTTATCTTTTCTTTCTCTAAAACTGAAATACCAAAAAAACTAAAAAAAAGAAGGGAGAGTTTTCTCCTCTCTCTTCCTCTCCACTTTATACATATATCTATATATATATATTCACATAAGTATTTGTGTATATAGATGTGTATATTTAAATATAAATATATACATATATTTGTGTAAGTGTTCTTGCAGGCGTGTGTGTGTGTATGCGTCTGTACGGAATGGAAAGAGATGCTCCGGTCCGATCTGTGTTGAAGTCTGTGAAATAAAGAAAGTTGAGTTACTGGACGTTCAAGCGCACGAGAAGATGTTCCACTTCACCGCGTATTCGTGTCGCCCCCGCCTCGGAGAAGCTCCCTCGAGCCCATCATCGGTCCCTCAATAAGCTTTCTCATCTCCCTTATCTTATTTAATTTTTAAACACATTACATGCATCATTTATCTTCCATATTGCATCTCTCTCCCTGAGAGACCCTTCATTTGTTCATTCATCATATTGTATGTCCACCCTTATTGTCGAAGAGGGGTTTCAAACAACACCAACCAGGTCTGTGTTTGAACATGATCGTGCCATTTTCATTTCAAGGGACCGATACTACACTATTTCCATTCTAATCCATCGTCCATTTGTTTCGTTTGCTGTGTTTTGCAAGGGTAACCGAAGGAAGCCCTCTTCGTCGGCCGGCCGACAGAAGAGGAAGAGAAGACCCGCACTGCTCCCCTCCTACGGCGAAGGCGATCAGAACACTTCCTGTGGGGTTCTCAACCCCTGGCGATCACACTTCCCTTCCCTTTCTTTCTGTTATTTCTTTTCTGTTCAAACCCCGTTGACGGAACCAGTTCCTCGCGGTGGTTTTATTTTCTGTCTTTTGTTCGAACCCCGTCGATGGAGCCAGTTCCTTGCGGCGGTCTTATCTAACTGGTGCGGTGGGTCACCTCCCGTGACCATTTTCATTTCAGTAATTTAATTTCTGCACTCTAACATCCTAACCCCTAACTGTTTAACTTTAACATTCCCCTATCACCGCCTCAAAATCCCGCGGAGAGTGACATCTCGCGGCGGTTTATTTGATCCCCTTTTCATTTGTTCCAACCCCGATCAAGGAACCCGTTCCTCGCGGTGCTCTAATTTCCTGTGCTTTCATTCCAACCCCGATCAAGGAATCCGTTCCTCGCGGTGGTTTTCATTTTCTGCACTTTCGTTCCAGCCCCGATCAAGGAACCCGTTCCTCGCGGTGGTCTAATTTCCTATACTCTCGTTCAAACCCCGATCAAGGAATCTGTTCCTCGCGGTGGTTTTCATTTTCTGCACTTTCGTTCTAACCCCGATCAAGGAACCCGTTCCTCGCGGTGGTTTAATTTCATGTACTTTCATTCCAACCCCGATCAAGGAATCCGTTCCTCGCGGTGGTTTCATTTCTTGTACATTCGTTCCAACCCCGATCAAGGAACCCATTCCTCGCGGTGGTTTCATTTTCTGTACTTTCGTTCCAACCCCGATCAAGGAACCCGTTCCTCGTGGTGGTTTCATTTTCTGTACTTTCGTTCCAACCCCAATCAAGGAATCCGTTCCTCGCAGTGGTTTCATTTCCTGTACTTTCGTTCCAACCCCGATCAAGGAATGTGTTCCTCGCGGTGGTTTCATTTCCTGTACTTTCGTTCCAACCCCGATCAAGGAATCCGTTCCTCGCGGTGGTTTTATTTTCTGTACTTTCATTCCAACCCCGATCAAGGAACCCGTTCCTCGCGGTGGTTTCATTTTCTGTACATTCGTTCCAACCCCGATCAAGGAACCCGTTCCTCGCGGTGGTTTCATTTTTGTACTTTCGTTCCAACCCCGATCAAGGAATCTGTTCCTCGCGGTGGTTTCATTTCCTGTACTTTCGTTCCAACCCTGATCAAGGAATCCGTTCCTCGCGGCGGTTTTATTTCCTGTTCTCCGTCCCAGCCCCGTTGACGGAACCAGTTCCTCGCGAGGGCTTCTTTCATGATTCTCATTCTGTCAATTGTTCTTGTTACCCTCATATTTGTTATAAAACCCCGCAAAGGCCGATGCCTAGTGGCGGTTCATGTTGTTCATACTACTGTCATCCCGTTCTGTTAAGTGATATCATGTTATAGTTAGTTTGCCTAGTTCATGTTGTTATTATCGTTTCATGATATTAATCATTTGTTATAATGTGGTGTATCTTTATGTTGTGTATCACTCACTCCTGAATCTGTGGAAACGACTACCGTCGGACCTTCTCCAATTTTTGCCGCTAAGTTAATACCCCTCACTCCTCATTCTTGCGTCGCTCCCTTCATCATCACCATTGTTCGCATCAACACTTTGCATTTCGCTTGTTACCTAAAGTCACCTTACGTCCTACCCTAATATTCGGTATCTCTAAAGCTACTCCCAAAGCAACGGGTTATGCCTGTTGATGAGGGAGTTAGTTTGCGTGAGAGGACCTTCTGGTCCCTATCTCCGCCCTGTACCAGAAATTGGAGTAAGTTCAGATTTTACTGTGTCTCACTAGCAGGCTCCTTTCAGGACGGGTTTTCCATTACCCTTCCCTCACTTTTCATCACTACCCCCTCTTGCATTCGAGAGTAGACGATCTCAACCGTCTACTTCTCACTTTTCTCCAGCCTTTCATCACTATCCTCTCTTACCCCCTGAGGTTGGACGATCTCCGCCGTCTACACCTTATTGGCGATCACGGTGGGACCTCTTTTGTTTTCTCTGGTTACCCAAATATCATCAGGCACCCACGTGTGCCCCTTCGCTTGGCACCCCGTGTGCCCCTCCTGATTGCGCCCGCGTGCGCTATATTCATGCTCTCAGTAGCACTCTTGCCATCGGGATCCACATGTGCCTTTCACTCGGCACCCCCGTGTGCCCCTCCTGATTGCGCCCGCGTGCGCTATATTCGTGCTCTCAGTAGCACTCTTGCCATCGGCACCCACGTGTGCCCTTCACTCGGCACCCCCGTGTGCCCCTCCTGATTGCGCCCGCGTGCGCTATATTCGTGCTCTCAGTAGCACTCTTGCCATCGGCACCCACGTGTGCCCTTCCACTCGGCACCCACGCGTGCCCCTCCTGATCGCGCCCGCGTGCGCTACATTCGTGCTCTCAGTAGCACTCTCGCCATCGGCACCCACGTGTGCCCCTCCACTTGGCACCCACGTGCCCCTCCTGATTGCGCCCGCGTGCGCTATATTCGTGTTCCCGCTATCACTTTTGGCATTCCAATTTCATCCCTCATGCACTATGTACATTACTCCAGAGTCCCCTTGAAGTCTGAAGAGATTTGTATCATTACAGAAAAGGAGTGTTGTGATGTTTGTTTAATTTCTTTTATTGTATATATTTGTTGTTTGTTTATATATCTCCGGTTAAATTCAGCATTGCATTGCATATCATCTCCCTTTTATTTTTATTTCTTTTGTTCCATTTTTTTAGGATCACCCTTTCTTGGTGAAGGAAGGACTCTCCGTCGGGAATTCCTCTCGACGGACTAGGATCTCCTTCATCAGGACCTCCGTAAGTCCCCGACATCGAAGGATTCCCTCTTCGTTCACTGGGCTGGTTGTACCACTAAAGTTTCCTGGAGATAGTCAACCCATTCGTGGTGAGTCGAGTGTCCTTAGATCACACGGTGGAAATCAATATTTCAACTAAGGTCCCTCCTGTGGTGTGAACATTAGATTAGAAAAAAAAAGAAAACAAAAAAAGGCGTAAAGCATCAACTTGTTTGTTAATCTTTGCTATTGGTTTGAGTGTGTATGTTATTGCGTTCTGGTAGAATCTCACGTTCCGAAAAAGATCAAGAAATGTCTGGGAACGGTCAGAATCCGACCCCGGGTCACCAGGGGACACATGCCCCTACTGAGGACGCAGGTTCCTCACGTGAACCATCATATGAGGTGTGAACCACCATTGGGGAAACATCCCCGCCGCAAGATATTTCCTCCCTACTAGGTGTCCTCGCGAACACACAGCTCAATCCCGAGCAGGTTCGAGCCTTTCAGGCCATCCTAAAAGATAAATCTATTGCTTCTACTTCTCAAAACCCAACACCAGTTGTTCCCTCTACTCAAGAGCCTACACAGGCAATCCCTTCCTCCCTCCCTCTCGCGCAGATAAGTCTGCAACCTCCCTCTTTCCAATTACCTCCCCAGTCTCAAGTTCCACCAATTCTTCATACAACATTTCAGTCAGTTCCGTTTACTGACTTGCCACAACGTCCCACTCATCCGGAATTCCCTTCTCAGGCTTCCGCAAGGCCTCAGTGGCCACCACAACCTGCTCCTTACGATGAAGTCACTCAATCTCTCCTTCATAGGCTGAACAAGATGGACGAACAATTCTGAGATTTCAAAAAGGTTATGGATGTCAAATCCGCGCCTGAGATTTCTTTACCAATCCTTCCTGTATTCCGTCTCCTTCCTTCTGAAATGCCAACGTACCGATGGTACACCGGCATAGGCAACCCCTTCATTCATCTAAAGGACTTTATGTATGAGTCCTCGTTTTGGCAGAACGATCAAAGATCCCTGGCATATCTCTTCAGGAGATCATTGGATGGCCCCACCTTAGAATGGTTCTATTCCCTAGAGCCGAGCGAGGCTGAGAACTTCGACGTAGTACAACGGAAATTCCTACAGAAATATCGGGATAGGGTCGGTCCCTCCCTTTCTATTACCGACCTAGTGGCCGAGAAAATGAAGTCGGACGAAGATTTCGTCCAATTTGCTGATAGATGGAGATCCTTGGCAGAGAAAGTGAGAGACCCCATTTCGGAATCGGAACAAGTGAAGATGATCGTGTCTAATGCCACTCCGCAATTCAGACACGTCTTGACAATGAACAAGCTCACCACTATGGAGGAACTATATGAGAGGGCTCGATATATCCAAACACAGTTGAAAGATTCTCCCCTCATGCATATGTTTGAGCCACCAAAGACAAAGGTGTTTAGGAAGCCAAGCACGGGTGCCCAAGCTGGAGTGACAGAAGGGGTCGTAACGAATGAGCAGGTGAGTGCGGTTGGCAATCCCAACCGGCAAGCCAACCCCAGGCCTCCACAAGCTCCACGATTCCCCTTTCATCAGGACCAATAAGGTCAGCAACCCTATCATCCTCCCCCACAAAACAACCTCCTCCAGAACAATATGCCTCAACCCTTCCATCTCCAACAACAACAACAGCGACCTCCTCAATATAATCAGGTTCCACCACCCGGGGATTATGGCCCCCAACAATAGAGGAGGCCGATCGGCCCTAGGAGAGCTCACTACCCACCTTTGCCAGAGTCATTATCAGACATTTTTAATGCTCTCATGGCTGCTAATATACTCACCTTGCCTAAGGAAAGAGCCATATGGCCCATGAACATTGACACTTCCAGGTATTGTGTCTTCCATAGACAGTCGGGTCATACAGTGGAAAACTGTTTCCATTTCAGAGATTATATCTATGATATGAATGATGAACATCAAATAGATTGGGATCAAATGAGGTGATATGTCGCCATCATGAAGGCCAGGAGACCTCCTCCTAGATAGCAGCAGCAGCAACAACAGCAACAGCAACAACAACCACAACAACAACAACAACAACAACAACAGCCTTAGCAGGCACCACAGCAACAGCCAAACATGGGCATCCTCCAAAATCCATTACCGGCGCACCAACAACCCAACCACCAAGTCAACCCCATCTCTTCCTTCCCGGAAGTTGGAAGAGGGCAAGATTGGCATACGGAAGGCAGCTCTGTCCTTGTCGCCAATCATGTTCCTAATCAACCTCCATGCCTTGTCCGTCCCGCACCTGTCTGTTCTCGACCCGTAGCACAACCCGCAGTGATACCTCACCCACTTCCACCGCCGTCACATCCTCTCACCCGCATCCCTACTGTTAACCTTTCACTGAGTCCTCAGCAAACATCATCTACCTCCACCATAACCCCTTTACCCTCGAAACCTCTCATCACCTACCGCCCATCCGGGGCCCCATCAACATCTACTATGCCTCCACCTCCCAAACCCCTAATCATCCACCGTCCATCCGAAACCTCATCCACTTCCACCATACCTCCACCTAACAAACCACTCATCAGAGCCCCTACACCTTCCATTGCCCCTGTTTCGTTAACTGTTCCTCCACCAATACCCCTTGAGCCCCTGCTAAATCCCGTACCTAATCTCGTAGAGGTGCCACCAAACCCACAAGCCATGGTGCTCCGTAGTGGAAGGATGTTCCATCAGATTTTTCCCCAAAACAGTCAGGTCCCCGAGCAGTCTCAGCCAAAGAAAGACACTAAAGAGCAGCTAGAGGAGTCTATCCCCGGGACAAAATATGACCTGTTAAAATACTTGGATAAAACACCAGCTCATATCTCCATTCTCGAGCTAATCAAGAGGTCAAAAACCCATCAGGACGCCTTGATGGAGTACCTTCAGAAGGTTATGGTAAATGAGGATCTCCCAGTGGAGAAGATATCATCGATATTGACGCCGACTGATACACAACCGGCTATCATATTTCACCACCATGAGCTTGCCCCCAAGGAGGCTCGAAAATATGCTTTGTGTATTGCAGTAAAGATCAATGGGGCATCTATAGACCCATGTTTGGTGGACACGGGTGCGTCTATAAACGTGATCTCCATGAGCACTCTCCAATTATGTGGGGTTGACACGGAACAGATAAGGCCTTCATCAATTACGGTTACGGCCTATGACAATAGCAAAAAGTCACCAATGGGGATGATCATCTTGAATGTAGAATTGGGCCCTGCATCAGTCTTTGCGGAATTCCATATTCTTGATATGGATCCCACATTCAAGGCCATACTAGGCCGCCCTTACATTGAGGTTATGAATGCTGTGCCTTCCACCAATCATCAGTGCTTAAAGTTTCCATACAAGGCTTGGATTATCAAGGTAAATAGCATGCCCATCTTTTCTACAGTGGATGCTATTAATACCTCATTGCCTTCTGTTTGGCCGACTCACCGGCCAATTCTTTCACTGCTAGATGTGTGTGACCCTCGTCGCACTCCTTTAACACAAAAGCCGTTTCAGGCATCAAAGTCATGTCACCCTTCCCATTCTAAGGGATGGGAGATCATGAGAAACATTGGCTACCAACAGGGCAAAGGCTTGGGTGCACAATTACAAGGGAGACTGAGGCTGCCAAAGAAGACAAAGTTAACCCTTAGAGCCGGCCTAGGCTTTGAAGGGCCACTTGAAGCATATGAGGGACCTCTTACATGGACCTTGTACTCTCATTTCAGAAAGGGTCCGGTTATACAGTTGGGGGATTACCCGCGAGAATCACATGGGAAATTGCAGATTGCCTATTTAGTTGAAAGTTGCTCGAGAACTACAAAGAAGGGGAAGCACGGTGACCCGGACTACGAGTGGAACAAGTGATTTGATATACATGACATTTCCATTGCGCTACAGCAGATGTTCTCGCCTCCGGACTTAGAGGGGCCACTTTTGATCTTCGAGATGTCAAAAGATGTCGTTGACATTGCCGAAATTCCAAGTTTTCCTCGCCAAGAGGACGTTGCCACTAACGGATCGCTTTCCATCATTCTATCTAATCATTCTCCTCAGCCGTTGCTGCTGACTCTTTCCTGGGCCAGACGTTTGTCTGATGATATTCCCAGGTCACCTTCTCTCCTCACATTCTTGCGCGGGTTTCTCAGCCCGTGCCGAATTTTCAACCATGATCTACTCAATGAGCCCCACAACCCCTTAGCTATAGTCCCCTCCTCTTATTCCCCAAGTTCTTTCAACTTTTTTGTAATTGAAAATGAAAATGAAAAAAAACGTCAATTTTCAAACTCCTCAACAATGCATTTCCTTTGAGGAGACCTCCTACATCTCTCACGAGTGTGCCCCGACTTACGGGCCACTCATTCAAGGTCCCTTGAGTGACCTTCTTTACTCCTCCGCTGAGGGGTCTTTTCCTGTACATTCCTTAGTTTCCCTTTCGTCTGTAGGACAGTTGGGTCAATCTAACAATAATGAGTCAAGGGTAGTGCCTAGAAGAAAACCCAAGGGTAGGCAAATTCCTCATCGATTTCTTCTAGATTTAGCCAATAGGTGTCAAGCCTTTCTAGCCATTCCTCGATTGCTAGAGAATCCCATCCAACTGTCAGAGTTAGAATGCGAGGAGGATTGCACAATTGATGAGGGGTATGGAGTTTATGAGCTCACAGATGAAGAATACCCTATTGAAGAAGGGGACGAAGAATATGAGGACGCGGCTGACGCATATGCTAGCGGAATGAGGAGGTTTGACGAGCCATCAGCCGCTATAGAAGAACCCACCAAAGAGATCAACCTGGGGACCGAGGAAGACCCTAGGATCATCCTCATAAGTGATAATTTGCCGCCATCCGAAGAAGAGGAATTGATCAAGGTTCTAAAGGAGTATAGGGACACATTCGCATGGAGCTACGATGATATACCGGGATTAGATTCCACCCTGGTCGAACATCGCCTAACACTAAAACCAGGGTCCGTCTCGGTAAAGCAAAGGTTAAGACGTTTCCGCCCCCAAATGGCTTTAAAAATGAAGGAAGAAGTCAATAAGCTCCACAAAGCCAGGTTTATTAGAGTCATCCAATATTCTCAATGGGTGGCAAACATTGTCCTGGTCATGAAAAAAGATGGAAAGGTGAGAATCTGCATCGATTTCCGGGACCTTAACCGCGCGTGTCCAAAAGATGATTTCCCCTTGCCTCACATCGATGTGTTGGTTGATAACACGGCTGGCTATGAAACTCTCTCGTTTATGGATGGATTTTCAGGGTATAATCAGATCCGTTTGGCGGAAGAGGATCAGAGAAAACATCCTTCACCACACCCTAGGGAACTTACTGTTATTTAGTCATGCCGTTTGGCTTAAAGAATGCTGGAGCTACTTATCAAAGGGCTATGATGGCAATATTCCATGACATGATGCATGTGTATTTAGAGGTGTATGTGGATGATTTACTGGTGAAATCAAAGACTAGGGCAGAACACCCGAGAGTTCTAGCCAAGGTGCTGCAAAGATCAAGGGAGTTCAATTTGAAAATGAATCCAAAAAAGTGCATATTTGGTGTCTTGTCGGGTAAATTGCTTGGTTTCATTGTGAGTAAGAGGGGTATTGAAATAGATCCCAACAAAGCTAAAGCAATTAGAGATATGCCACCTCCGAAAAATCTGAGAGAAGTTTGAGGGTTAATTGGAAGGTTACAATTCATTCGTCGATTTGCGTCCCAGCACTCGCAAAGGTGCAAACCTTTCTACGAGTTGACTAAGTCAGGAGTAGGATTCAGTTAGAATTCTAAATGCCAAAAAGCTTTTGAAGGATTGAAGGAATATCTGGCCAATCCACCCGTCCTAATTCTACCCACGCCAGATAAACATTTAATCCTTTACATCTCGGTTCTGGACGACTCCGTGGGAGCTGTCCTAGCACAAGCCGATGAAGCGGGTAAGGAAAGGGCGACCTATTACTTGTCCAAACTCCTCAACCCCTGTGAGCAGAAGTACACGGCTATGGAGAAAACTTGTGCCGCCCTTGTCTGGGTAGTGCAGAAGTTGAAACACTACTTTCTAGCTCATGAAGTCCATCTGATTGCCCGAATGAACCCTATGAAGTTCCTTCTAGAAAAATATGTCCTTACGGATAGATTAGCACGCTGGCAAAGCTTTCTTTCTCAGTTTGACATCACCTACATTCAGCAAAAGGCAATCAAGGGGTATGCCATAGCTGAGCATCTTGCTCACCATCCTCTCCCCAAATTCGATCTTGTCCAGTCAGAGTTTCTAGATGAGGATCTAATGTCCATCAACCAATCAGATGATTACATGTGGACGTTACATTTTGATGGAGCTCTGAATTCCCAAGGGAAGGGAATCGGCATTGCCCTCCTGTCGCCTGAAGGCCTTACATTCCCACTGGCATACGAGCTCAAATTCCCTGTCACCAACAATATAGCTGAATATGAAGCTCTGCTGGCTGGCCTGGAACTTGCTCATTCTTTTCGTATCACTGAATTGCGAGTCGTAGGTGATAGTCAACTCATTCTTCGCCAGGTGCTCACCAAATATCGCACTCGCGATCCCAAGCTCAAGCCATACCAAGAACTCACTGCTGCATTTGCCAAACTGTTCACCAAATTGATCTTTGTCCATGTCCCTCGTCATCAAAATATTCTGGCCGATGCCCTCGCCTCGTTGGCATCATCTTTAAGGTTCCCTCTAGGAAGATGGTTTGATTCCATTTCCATCTACAAGCGTCACGCCCCTGCAATCGATGACGCTTCCTACGTAGATATCAAGGACATGATAGCAAGGAAGGCCCTACAGGAAAAAATCCTTGAGAAGAGGGAAATTATGTTGACAGAGTTAGAAGAAGAATTGGCTGATGAGGAGAAGCCATGGTTTTACGAAATTGCCAAGTATTGCAAAGATCAATCCTACCCTGGAGAAGCCACATCGGAAGATAGAAAAGCCATAAGGAGAGTGGCACAGAGATACATGCTGGTCGGAGGAGTGCTGTACAAGAGAAGTCTTACTGGTGTTCTTCTAAGATGTCTCGACGAAGAGGAGGTCTGGAAATGCGTCGAGGAAACACACTCTGGTGTGTGCGGTGGCCATGTGAATAGCCAAATGCTTGCCAAGAAAATCCTTCGGCAAGGCTTTTACTGGCCCACCATGGAAGAGGATTGTGCCGTCTATGTCCGCAGGTGTGTCAAGTGTCAACTTCACGCCGATAAAATTCATTCCCCATCTTCTTCACTTCATCCAGTATCCTCCCCATGGCCTTTCTCCATGTGGGCTTTCGATGTCATTTGTCCTCTTGGTAATCCTAACTCCCTCACTAAGCAAAAATCATTCATCCTTACTGCAACGGAGTACTTCACCAAATGGGCCGAAGCCGAAGCTTACATGGAGGTTAAAGCATCAACAGTCTGTAAATTCATCAAGAAGAACATCATCGCCAGGTTCAGCATTCCAAGCACAATCATCACCGACAATGGGCCGCAATTCATTTCTCAGGACCTTCAGGACCTCTGCAAAAGGTATAAAATTACATTGCATCATTCATCACCTTATTATCCACAAGGTAATGGCCAAGCAGAGGCCACTAATAAAACATTGTTTACAATCATAAAAAAGACCTGTGAGTCAAAGAAGTTCTCGGATTGGCCAGAAAAGCTGATTGAGGCTTTATGGGCCTATCGCACTTCAATCCGTACTCCCACTGGGCAAACTCCGTTCGCCCTTATGGGATGGAGGCGGTAGTTCCGTATGAAATCTTGGTTCCTTCTCTCAGGGTACAGTTGGACAAGGAGCTTCCCCTCGACGAACGTCGTGATTCACTCCTTGCCCAATTGGAACTCTTAGATGAGAAACGGTTGGCCGCTGTCGAGCATGCACGTGTATATCAGAACAGACTCACACGTTTTTATCAAAAGAAGGTCATTGAAAGGAAATTTCAAGTCGGTGAAATGGTAGTGAAAAGAATGTTTGTAAAACCTGGTGGGCCGCGTTCTAAACTCCAACCCAATTGGGAAGGACCATACGTAGTTCAGGCTGTGCATCCTGGCAATGCCTACAGGCTAGTAAATGCTGAGGGGATCGAGTTATCCCACCCTTGGAATGGACTTTATTTTAAGAAGTACTACCCTTAGATAGGTGTACATAGTGTCAAAAATGATGAAACGAAAAATAACAAAAAAAATACAAAATAATGAAAATAACAAAACTATGTATATATACAACAACAAAAAAAGGAAAAATAAAAAAAATAGAAAATTCAAAATACCAATGCCAGGAGACCACCATGTAATCAAGTTATCGCATCTCACCTTCATGTTAGGATAGGGCCCACTAAGACTTGGTAGGTCTCAGGTCTTGGTTTGTCAGAACCGTGGAGATCTCTGTCCGGCTAGTTCGGCTTATGCCCTCCTCAAAAGAAGGCAACATGCATGTACACATGTGTTCTATAAAAGATCGGTAGCATCGCTCATGGTGAGGCCTCACCCAGAAGGTCTCCAGAAGGCTTAAATCTTTATTCTCTCTCTCTTCGATCGAATGAGACAGCCGGCGCCCTTAAAACGCTGAGCATGGGAAACATGAACACAACCCCTAGGGTGAGAGTAGGGCCCAATTCCTCGAGCATGGGTCAGAGCACGAGAAGAGGGCAATGTCCCCGCAGGCATCCAAGAGGGATTCCATAATGTCAAAATACTATGTCCCTCGCAAAAATCTGTCAACAAAAAAATCTGAAAAGAAGAACAAAATCAAAGTCAAGTGAAAAGCCTGGTCGTAACCGTGCCTGATCCCACAAATGAAACCCCTTTGACTGAAAGTCAAATTCTATACAAAGGGGTCATGAGATGTAAATGCTCAAGATTTGGTCTGAAGTTACCCGAAAGGGGAAGTTAAGTGCGCCCCTATTGGCTCGCCGGGTTAACGGTTTTGCCGGTCCTCTCAGGAGGTTTGCCGCCAATATTCTTCCTTCTTCCCCTGAAGATGAAGGCTCAATGGAGTTCCCGAAGGGTGAAGCTTGCCAAAGCTTGTAACCTCATTTCAATACAAACATATGGTTGTCCATTTTTTGAAAAGTAAAAGCCGTTGTCATGAAGGAGTCTCCGTGTTTCTGGCTAGTTAAGACCCTTATCTACCATCTTGATGTCTTCTTAGCCTAACCTCGGGCTTAGACTAATGCAAGCGCGTCACCTACGGGTGCGACGGCGTCTGATTCCGGGTCAGCGTCGCGCGGTTGGTCGTTTGGGTTCCAGGGTGTTCCATTACATATCATCTAGAGTTGTGAGGAAATAGACCCGGGTCGGGTAAATCATTTACCTTGAACACTTTTTGGGTGAATCTCTGTGGTCGGAAGCAACTGGGAGCCTAAGCATGGCATGACGGTATTGTCATCAGGATAAGTCTTAGCCGGCGGGATTATCATTCGAGGAGTCTAGAGGCCCAAATCAACTTAGATGTGCACTTAGGATGCCTGGGAGGTTAGTAAGAAACCCTTGTTCTCGTGCAGGTTAGATGTTATATCCAGTGATCATCATGCCTTAGCAAAAATAAAAAAAATAATAAACAAACCAAAAAAATAACAAAATAACAAATCCAAAAAAAGAAGAAGAAAATGTATATGCAAAACTAAAATCGAAATGTAAAAAGCAAAAAAAACAACAAAACACAAAACAAAAAAAATAATAAACAAATCATTTCGCATGATTACATTTGTATGTTGCATTTCATCTTAAATTTTCGTTTGCATCCGTGTGCTTGTGTGCCGCATTCATCATCGTCTTTTATTATTGCCTTTGTTAATAAAGGCATGCCCCTTGACTCGTTATCAAGGATAATTCAAAACCACATCTGCTTATTGAGCAAGGGGCAAGTCAGAGCAGAAATACTAACTTGTTTGCTTAGATGTGTGCAGGGATTCGAGAGATCAAAAAGAAGTAGAGAACCAAGCACAAAACATTTTATTCCACTCCCAACTGAAAATAAACAACAACCAAAAGAGTCTACATTAGGTTCCACCCTCTTTCTCTACATTACTCGTCCCGTCACTCTCCGGGCCAGACGCTCTTGAGGGTGCTACCCAACTACGAAAAGCGGTACTTCTACCGCTTTGTACTCCTCTTTCTATCTCCACTCCCCGACGCCGATCTGCGGGGGTAGCAAAAAAGCTACTAACACGAAAGCTACGCTCTCGTGCTCTTCGGTAGCATTCATCGCCATCCTTTAGCCATTGCTCGACGAGGCCGAGACTGGTCCTCAATTCAAATAGTTGGGCCTCCAGGGCTCTTTTCTCCTCTTTCTCGGTCAATCTCTTGGCCTTTTCTCATTCCTTGTCTCTTTCTCTTTCGGCACGTTCTCTCTCTCTGTCTTCCCTCTCCAGCTGAAGGGTGATCCTCAAATCCACAGCATCCCTAGAAGAGTCCTCACCTGGACGACGCTGCAGTTCCTCTTCTAGCTCGGCTATTCTAGCTTCCTTCTGCGCGGCATGTGCGTGTGCATCCTGTGTTTCTTTCTCCTGCCATACATATCATCTCAGGCATATGACAATGCTTGAACAAGGGATATTAAATGGTGGGACTCTCACTTGTGCAGAAAGCATCCCTTCTGCCTCCGTAGCCCCTTGTGTGGTATGAGCAAGCTGCTCGTGGAGTAGATCTAACTCTGAAGTAGGAATCCATAGACAGGATGAAACGCCGTCTGCCCCCATCGCCGATGAAACTGCATCGAGCTGGGCACACTGCGACAGATAAGAGGTGACATTTAAGTGGTTAGGGCTATGAATTTCAAATCATACCAGGAGCCTGTACATACACACTTACTAATGAACCCAGAGCCGCTCGGGTGTCATTCAACTCTTGCTCCGTGTCCGCCAAACGAGCTCGTAAGTTCGTTATTATGATTTCACGGGCATCATACAGTTATGGCTTATGAGTTCATAAAAAATCAAAAAATAAAAAAAATGAAAAAAGAATATAAAAAAAAAGAAAATGGTTTCTTTTTACTTTACCTCTATAAGCCCTCCAGGCTGCAGCCTCTCTGCATACATTGCCCTATAGAGGCGTAGGTAATTTTCACTGTCTTGTGCCTGTGATTCCACGAGCGTGCCTCCCCACTGCCAGTCTTCATATTGTTCGAGGAAGCGCACCCTCCAATCAACACAGGTTGCCGGCCCACGCGTCTTCTTTCCGACGCTGGGTGATGTGGTCATATCTACCTATTCCTGGGCAAGCCCTAGGGTCCTCATGGCTAATCGTAGCCTTAGTGATGGAGGCATCATCCACAACTCCCTTTGGCTAGGGTCTTCTTCACACTCCGGCATCGTTTGAGTTCGGGCCTCTCTCTATAAAGGCCCAATTATCCCTTTTGTGCTATCTTCTTGAGTCATTTGATGTAATTTTCATTTTATTTGAGTCATGTCCCTAGGTCTTGCATTTATTTTCCTAAGTTTGAGTGTCATTAGATTGTGTAATGTGCTATTGGGCCCAATTCTTCGGGCTTGGCCCATGAGCCCCCCCTACCCCTTCGGTTATTTGTTATTGAGTCTTTTGTAAGGGACTTATTGTAAAATATGGGTTTCCTATATATAGGGCCCCATTTCCTTCATTTGGAGGTAATGAATGATTCAATACAAAAGATTTCCATTTGAGTATTCAAATCTAGTTCTAGTGGAGTGAATCCTATAGTTGGGTGAGAAGCCCTAGGGGAGTGATTCCCCACCCCACCTCTCTCTCTATCCCTCTTTCTCTCTCCTCCACTATGGGGTTCGCCCCTTTCTCTCTCTCCTCCTCCTCCCTCCCAACTTCCAACCCCCACCTACCCCATTAAAGGCCCTCCACTTCCCATAGCTGCCATTACTCCACCCCCATAGTCCCAAGGTAGAATCTCTCCCATTCCAACACTATCTTCTCTATTCCCACACAATCTTCCCCCATTCCAACACAATCACCCCCTTCCCCACACAATCCCTCAACTTCCAAGGCCATTTCAAATTTGAAATCCCTTCCCTCCAAGCTTTGGCCGCCCCTCCCTCTATCCCCTTTAGCCTAGGTCGCCCACACCTCCCTCCATTCTTCTCCCCCCCTTGCAATCCCCATCCCCCCTTACCTCCAGCTGAAGCCTGCACCCTCCCCCTCTTCCTCCATCTCCCCTCCACCATTAGACCCCCTCCACACCTCCCACAACCCCCCCTCTCACCCTTCGTCCACCTCCCCTTCACCACATACCCCATTCTCCTTCTTCTTTCTAGGCATTGGAAGCTGTCCCTAGGTTGCTGCTTGCAGTCCAGAAGTTGCAGGTGAACCAGCAATTTGCAGCGGCCACCACGACTTCCTCCGGACGATTTTGAAGACTCAAGAGCCACCGTTAGAAGCGTCTACTGGTCTCCTTCGCAACGGCAGTGGTTTCATCTTCATCCGATCTGTGTGCTGCTCAGGAGCTCCGTTCTCCCACAACTGTGCATAGCTGTCCCTGCTGAGTACCATAACCGGATTAGAAGCTCTGCCACGACGAACCTCGGAAGAATCAGCCCACAAGCTCTTCTACAAAGTTCTTCTCCTTCCTGTCTACATTTAGAATCAAGAAGCGGAATCCTGTTCGGCATCCGGTAGCAGAAGTTATCATTTTCCCCCTCAACTTCGTTGTCCTGCTACCCACAGTCTGCATCGACCAGTCACCATTTTTCTGCATTCCCTAGTCTTCTCTGACATCGGTTCGCTTCCCTGTCAGTTTTTCTGCGAAGAGGACTCGTCCACGATTCCAACGACTTTGACGACGCTTGATTCCGAGGTCGGGAGCTGCCGGGGTGTTCTCTGCAATCTACTGTTAGAAGTCTGCAACTGCAGGTCTGAGAATCTGAAGCTCTGTTCAAACCTCCATCCTAGTCAGCAGCGGCTCCAAAAGAAATTAAAGAAATTCTGAGACATTCCCTTCCCAGCTACGAAGAGTTCCCCACTGGTCTCGCCCTCGGCAAAATTCCTAATCGAGTTCTGCAGCTTCAACACCATCTATCAGTTCCCTATTGCAGAGGGCAGACAGATTTGGCATCACCACTTCTATATCATTTTAGCCCTAGTTTTCCCCACCCCGCTTGGCCGGCTGAAGGTCCCTCCCTATGCGGAGATATTTTTGATTGTAATCCATTAACCCCCATCCCAAGATCCCATCCTGCGAGAGGTGTAGTATTGTACTCATTTGGGCAGGTCAAGCTACCCCGGCGCGGCATGTGGGGATCCACCCGCCTCCCCGCTCGCCCTCGTCTCCGACCGGGACCGGTTTCTTCAAACCGATCGAGTAAGTGCTCTAAACCCTTGCTCATTGTGCTTGTCTTTCAATATTAGTTCTTAGTTCCGCTGGCCGTGAGAGGGAGAGCTCGATCCTCAAGTCCCGTTGTCTTGAGTGATCACCATGGTGAAGAGAGTAACCCGTGCCTTTGGCACTTTGTCGGCCCTATTGAATTGGGCATCCACATCCATTGGGAATCAAACATTGGTCTTGCTGGTCCTCTACTAGTAAGGGTCCAACCCCACATCCTCCACTTGGCATTGCCAAGTCACCCCGGGCTTAGGTGAGTGTCGATAGAGCGGTGGCCCAATTCGGCCCATTTGAATGCGATTGTGCTTGCTTGCATTAGGTCCGAGGTTGTGTCACATCAATTGGTATCAGAGCAAGTCTTTGACTTGTCTCTATCAAGTCTAAGTCCTAGGACCTTTGCATTGTGTGTCCAACTCCATTTGTCCCTTGTCTTGCATGTCCACCCGTAGTGGTGCTAGTTACAGACCCGATCCTTCATCTTCAAATCCACCAATGGATCCCAATCCTCAACTCAACCAAGATGCTCCTAGGGAGGAACCCCAAGGCCAAATGAATAGGGTAGATGCTGCCCTTACCAACATTCTTGCCCAACTTAAGTCCCTTTCCACTCGAATTGCTCGGCTAGAAGAGCATGAGTTCCACCCAAGGAACAATGAACCTAGAGTCCACCCTCCACATGTTGAACCTCATAGGGAAGACCCTCATCCAAGGAATAATGAACCAAGAGTCCATCCACCACATGGTGAGCTACATAGGAATGAGTTCCACCCAAGGAACAATGACCCAAGGGTCCACCCTCCCCATGTTGAGCCTCATAGGGATGAGTTCCACCCAAGGAACAATGGACCAAGATCCCATCACCCACATGCTGAAATTTATAGGGAGGACTTGGACCTTGACCCCTACCATGACTATGAGAGGCCTCGCCACCATCACATTCATGATAGGCGTCCACGGGACGACCCGGATGACCCTCTCTTAAGGATGATTAAAGTAGAGGCCCCAAACTTTGATGGTTCCCATGAACCAAGTGTCTACTTAGAATGGGAGACCGCCATGGACCAATACTTTGAATGGTACCCTATGGCCGACCAAAGAAGGGTAAGATTGGCCAAAATGCATCTTACTAAATTAGCCAAAACTTATTGGCTAAACCAAGAGGGTCTAAGAAGGATTAGGCGGGAAGAGCCTATTGATACTTGGGAGGGTATGAAGAATCAACTTAGGAACAAATACCTTCCCCAATCCTACCATCAAATGCTCTTAGATGAATGGCAAAGCCTCACCCAATAAGGGAAGACCGTGGTAGAATATATTGAGAAGTTTGACTCCTATCTTTTGAAGTGTGGAGTTCATGAGGACCCGGCCGTTACCTTATCCCGCTTTAGGAATGGTCTTCAAAGTCACATCAAGAGAGAGCTTTTCATGAGAGATGTTGATAACCTTGAGCTAGCCTATCAAATAGCAAGGGATGTAGAAAGATTCTCTAGGATCCCTCGATTTGCTACTCCCCGACCGGCCGATCCCAAAAATATGGGACCATGACCCATTCCGGCCACCCCCATGAAAGCCCCAAATCCAAGTGGGAGTACCCCATTAAGGCCTTACAACCCTCCTCCCACCATCACTCCAAACAAACCCACCCCTAGTCATCCTCTCCCACGGAGAGAAGACAATCCCAAAGGACCAAATGTAGGAAACACTCCGGGTGGCGGGCGTCAACAATGCTATAGGTGTCAAGGGTTTGGCCACTTTGCGGGGCAATGTCCATCCAAGGGATTATCTAGCTTGCTTATTGAAGAAGAAGCTCCCCCACCCCAAAAGGAACTTGAGAGTGTTGTTGAGGACCATGAAGCCTCACTAGATTGGGAAGAAGAGTATGAGGCCCAATACCTAGAATCGGGTCTAGATCACACCATTCCATCTACCAACTCCCATCTAGGAGTGATTAGATGCACCCTCACCAAACCCCAAGAAGGGGATTGGCATCGAACTTCAATCTTTCACACTTTTGTCAAGATAGGGAGCCATATAAGGAAAGTGATCTTGGATAGTGGGAGTTGTGTCAATGCCGTATCCCCCGATACTGTTATGCTCCTTGGGCTTACTATCACTCCCCACCCAAATCCATATCGGGTCTCATGGATCAACAACAACTCCATCCCGGTCAACACCCAATGTCTTGTACCCCTCACATTCTCTTCATACCATGGCCAAATATGGTGTGATGTCATACCCATGGAAGTCGGTAGCATCCTTCTAGGAAGATCTTGGCTTTATGATGTAGATGCCACCATCTTGGGTAGGAGCAACATATGCACCTTTGAACATGAGTGAAAGACTATCCGTCTTAACCCCTCCCCACCCCGTCCCATGACCAAAAGGGACACTCTCCCTCAAGGACAACACCCCATCACCCCACAAGTCTCGGGGAACTCCACCACGCCAACCCCATCCCACACCCAAACTCCCAAACAAAGTGGGACCTCGGGGTTAACCAAGGGTTTTCATCTCATCACTAGGAAAGAACTTGAAGAGGAGATAGTTCAAGGAGTACCACTATGTGCGGTGATCATTTGCCTAGGAGAGCCCACTCCCACCAATCCACATCCCATAGAGATCCAACAACTCCTAGAAGAATTCCATGATGTGTTCCCAACGGAGCTCCCGGACCAACTCCCTCCCATGCGTGATGTGCAACACGCAATTGATCTAGTACCGGGGGCCACTCTCCCAAACCTTCCTCATTATCGCCTCAATCCCACGGAACATGCTGAACTTCTGAGGCAAATAGAGGAACTCATTAGGAAGGGCTTCATTCGCATTAGCAAAAGCCCATGTGCCGTGCCGGCCCTTCTCACTCCTAAGAAGGATGGGTCATGGAGAATGTGTGTGGATAGTCGGGTGATGTGACACCAAATGCAGTGGAGACTTTGATTCCTTGGACCTAATTCACAATCACAATTACAAGGCGTCGAGAATATGTTAAAGCTACCAACGCGCCGTGCGCACACGATTCCCGTGGTGACCCGGTGATGCCGAGTCGAGGTGATGGAGATAGCCCCTGACTGGTTAGAGGACCAACACCACTTTAGTTAGCCCTCCCAAAGGTTTGAAAGCCCACAAACAAGGGCGGTCGGATGCCTTAAGGGCACGGGGTCACTCGCTCACTTATAGCCACGGTGACCACACTGAAAGGTGGCGCCGGGATCGGGCACTCGCTCTCCTACCGGCCGATATGTTTCACAGATATTAAATAAACAAGTATAAGGAGGCAAGGGCAGGAGGCTCACCTGGTTGGTTTGAGGAAACCAACCCCGGTCGGAGACGAGGGCGAGCGGGGAAGTGTGGGTTCCCCGCACACTGCGCCGATGAAGCTTCGAACCTGTTTAAGTGTACACTCACTACACCTCACGCAGGAGGGTGATCTCGGGGATGGGAATTGATGGATTACAGTAAACACTACCTCCCGCAGGGAGGGGCGGTAAGCCGGCCAGGCAAGAGGAGGGAAATAAGCTAGTAGCCCGCGAGGAGGGACCGCTTCCGAAGTGGACCGCTGGCTGTGGATGTTGATAGGCAGTCGGTGTAGTCCCTGTAGATCTCGGTCAGGAATTTTTCCGATGACAAGCCCAGGGGGAATCTTCTCGTAACAGGAACCCAAACGCCTCTGATTTATATCAATTTATTCTGTCGTCGGCGATGGCTGCAGTGGAGGTCTGAGCAGAGCAATAGATTCTGGCCGGGTGGCTCCCTGTTTCTATCTGCAACTTGCAGAAGTGGCTTCGGTCGCTCCTGGACGCCGAATCACAAACAGTCGGAGCCGCTGGAACCGGGGACGAAACCTCTACACAGAAAAACTGACGGCAACACCTTCTGAGGTCGGGGTGGACAGGGGGACGCTGACGAGCGGGAACTGGTTGCAGCAGACTGCAGGAGGAAGACCCGCACGACTGAGCGAGAAAATTCGGAACTCTGGCCCCCGGATGCCGAATGAGGTTCTGTCTCTTGCTCCTGGTCGGGGACAGGGGAAGGAAGAACTTTGATGAAGAGCCTTTGGTCTGATTCCTTTGCCGTTGGTCGTGCAGTTTCTTCCAACCGAGACCAGGCTCTCTGCAGAGGATGTCTGGTGCAGTTGGGGAAGAACAGCTCTCCCGGTCAGCCACAAACTCGGAACGGGACGATTCCACCTCGCCTGCGTAGTGGACTGGACGACCTTTCCAGAAAGGTATGGTACGTCTTCAGATGATGCCGTTGGGCTCCGTGGCAGCTTCTACAAGACGAACCTTCTTCTGCTACCTGCAGACTTGGCTAAGCAAAGGGGTGGTGGTGGAGCTTGGTTAAAGGGAATGGTGTTTTAACTATGGGGGAAGGCTGGTGGTGATGGTAGATGGGGGATGGGATGTGGGAGAATGATGAGAGGGGTGGAGGAGGGAAGGTGGAGGTCCAGGAGGGTGGAGGGTCCGCAGCTATCCAAAGGGGTGGTGGGGGTCGGCCAAGGGAATGGGGGGTGGGCTAGTGTGGTGGGTGCGCAACCAGCAGGGGTATGGGGGGGTTAATTTGCCCTAGGGATATGAATGGAGGGTGTGGGGAAGAGGGAGGGCTGCTTGGGGGAGAGGAAAGGCTGCCTTGGAGAATGAAGAGGTGTATGGGGAATGGGAAGAGTTGCCTAGGGTGGAGGAGGTAATGAAGGGAGTTATGAGTCTTGGGAATATGAAAGGGTGGAGGGATGAGGTGGCACCTGAGGTGGCAGGGGGGAGGGGGAGGTGAAACGGCAGGTTCGCCCAAGGGAGAGAGAGAGAGAGGAGAAGGAAGAGAGAGAGAGGGGGTCGGCCCCCTTAGTGAGAGAGAGAGAAAATGAGAGAGCTAGAGAGAGAGAGGGATGCACTTAGGCTCAAATTTGCTTAATACTTCATTAGCCTCAAAAGAGGGGGGTTGGGGTCCTATATATAGGAAATCCCCATTTTACAAAAAGTCCCTGTGAAAAAGGACTAATGACAGAAGACCAAGGGGTGGGGAGAGGGGCGCCCATGGGCCAAGCAAATGATATGGCCCAATAAGATATGATAACCCATTAACCCTCTTGGCCACTTAATGAAACCTTAGACTTAGGTAGATGACTTACTAACTTAGGTATTTGACTCAATAAAAGGAAAATTACATGATTTAAGACTCAAGAAAAAATGTAAAAATTTCATAGCTAGACTCAGAAGCTTGAGATGAAAATAGTGGCAAGCATCGGGACCCACGGGGAAATGAGAAGTGGTAAGTGATGTCCCCATCATACTCCCGGGGTGCGGAAAACTCGACTCCGTCGAGTAAAGGCTCACCGGGGGAGCAGCTCAGGGCGGTCCTCATCCTCCAAACTCAACCTGCACCTGCGACCAGGGGACGGCCCCTCATCCTCTCAAGGTGGCCCGGACACACTCTTATGCTGGCGATGGAACCCTGCTTGCATAGTGTTGCCCCTCTGTGTACACGTCGGGCTCTCAAGGCTATTTTGTGGAAGCTCTCCGGGGTGTCCCTCTTTAAAGGAAGGTATAGGCTCAAAGTACTCACTAGGATTCACCGCGGTGCCCAAATAGGGTGCCGGGTCAGTCGCTTGAGAATTGGGGTATATCCCATAGCCCATTAGTAAATTCAATCCATAAGCCAGTTTTGCCAAAGCCACTTTGGAACATGGAAGGTCCAAGTCCTCGTGCCCTCGATTTGAAGGTGGCCCTAAGGTAGAGCCATTCCAAAGCCACCATCGTGAGGTTGCCTTCTTGGAATTCAAGTGCCACTCGTGAATCTTTTGCCCGTTCATTATGATCGTCATCGCCCATTGCTAGATGCTTGCCTGAATGAGTATGCCTTGAGCTACGGTGCGGTGGGGGTGGGAAGTGTGTGGTATGCCATGAGGGACCAGGGCAACCAAAAGTAGACCTATCATGTAGTGATGTTATGATGTCTTTGAAGAATTTGGGAGGATCGGGGCATCCATAGGTGTCCCCCTTGTGAGTGAGTGTGATGAAAGATGGAGGACCCGGACAACCATGGATGTCCTAACTTGCATAAGATGGATGATGAATCGGGGTGGACCTACATATCCAAATGTGAACTTGCCATGCACTGGACCTAGTGTGTATGTGACACAAATGAGATGACTAGCCCTACCGGATGGGGTAAAATGTTGTGGCACATGCATTCCTATCAAGATAGTCCCATCTTTTGGTGAGGGTTGGTTTGGGGGTCTCCACTCATGGGATTCGAAGGGGTCCCAGAAAGTGGACATCTTGGGATGGGTTGATTCCTCATTTCCTAGGTGGATGTCACCTTTGGTCATGGCTCTTATGGTGTGGGCTAAGTTTTGGAATGGATGGGTTAGGTTTTTCATGGTGTGTGAGGGTAGGAAAAGGTGGGTGGTGGGTAAGGCGACTAGGTCCCAAGGGTTCTTTGGCTTCCATTGGGAGGGATCAAAGGGGTCATGGAATGGGTCATCTAGGGGGAGGAACTCTTGGTCCTCATGGTCTTGGGAGAGGTAGTTTTGACTCATCATGGTAGGTTGTGGTAGGAAAATGTTGGTGTTGAGTAAGGTGGGTGGGTATAGGAAGGGATCGAATGGGTCATGGTATGGGTTACCTAGAAACTCTAGGTCCACATGTGGTGGGGAGTTATTCACCTCTATTGAGATTTTTGGGCAAAAGTTGTTGGTGGGTGGGTTAGCCTTGAGGGGATGGCTGGGTTTTCTTCCTGAAATGAGGAGCTCCAATTTAAGGATGGCCTCGGGCTCATCGGGTGTGGGAAGAAAGAGAAGGAGGTCGCTAATGTAGCAACCAACAGTGCAAACCGAAGTGATAGACCCGACACATGGGTGTAGAAGACCAAGGCTCCTAGGTTGGTCGACCATAGGGTTCAACATAGCCGTCAACTCCACTTGCCATGCTAGGCCTTGTAGGAGGTCTCCTAGAGTTTCCACTTGGTAAGAGGATTGGATGGTAGTGTGATAGGTGGAGAAGGGTACTATGGGGAGGTGTCGTTCCATGGGAGGGTTGACATGGGGCAAGATAAGGTGAATCGGATTTTCCTCTAACCATTTAGCCAGGGGCTCACTTATGAAAAGTTCACTCCTATTTAGAGAGGGTGGTGTAAAAGGTGAAGTTCTTTCCTTGGTTTGGGCAAGGGTTTCCTCCAAGGTGGGGAGTGGTTCTAGGGTGTCCACCACTATGATGTCGGGTGTGGGAGTCATGGGTTTCTCTACCAAGGAGGTGAGATGGTCTTTTGAAGGTGGAGTGATGAGGGTAGGTGTATGGTACCCCCGGGGTGGAAGGTAAAGGGAAATTTGGTTCAGGATCGGTATGGGAAGTAGTGGAGGCCTAGGTTGGGGTAGGGTTGTGGTTGACAGTGGAAGATGGGTTGGGTGGGGTGGCTTGGGTTGGCCAGTCATGGGTGGAGTGTCCCTTACAGGGGAAAGTTGAGGGGTAGTGATAGGGGCTAAGGGGCAGTGTGGAGTATGGGTTTCATGGGAACTTGTGGGTTGGGGTGGGAGTAGGTTGATGGGGTCAGGTTCCCCTCGACCCGACTCTTGGCATTATGCCTCATATTCTTCTTTCCAATTAAGGGGTGCTTCATGGACTTCAATCCCGTTCCCAATCCTTTGGGGTGGTGGAGTTTGGGCCCTAAGGGAAGTGAAGATCTTCCTGATCTCAACCCTTATCTCTTCCAATGAATCTAGGGGTCCTTTGGGTGGTGGGGTTTGGGTCCTAATGGAGGCCTTGGGTTGACTGGGAGGAAAAGGGGGAGTGGGAGTGCTCCTCGGGTTATGGTCCTCACGGTAGGAGTGGGACGGTCGGGGAGCGTAGATCTTCCTAAGCTCACTCTTCATCTCTTCCCATGAGTGAATGGGCTCTTGCCCCCAAACCCTTCTGAATCTCTCTTTGTGTTCCCACATTTTCTTAGCTAGACCCCGAAGTCGTGCCTTGGCCCTGCGGACTCTCTCGGATCCATATACCCAAGTACTTTCAAAGTCCCTTTCCATGGTATTCTCCCACCTAAGATAGGCATGAGGATTAATTCCATCAAAATGAAGGTCCTCATCTACAATGTAGTCCATGTGGAGGGGGTCAATCGGACCATTTGACCAACGAGGGGTATGCATGATGATCGGGTGATGAATGCAATGGCCCTAGGACAAGACTTAGTAGAGACAAGTCTAGAACTTGCTCTGATACCAAATTGATGTGACACCAAATGCAGCGGAGACTTTGATTCCTTGGACCTAATTCGCAATCACAATTACAAGGCGCCGAGAATATGTTAAAGCTACCAATGCGCCGTGCGCACACGATTCCCGTGGTGACCCGGTGATGCCGAGTCGAGGTGATGGAGATAGCCCCTGACTGGTTAGAGGACCAGCACCACTTTAGTTAGCCCTCCCAAAGGTTTGAAAGCCCACAAACAAGGGCGGCCGGATGCCTTAAGGGCACGGGGTCACTCGCTCACTTATAGCCACGGTGACCACACTGAAAGGTGGCGCCGGGATCGGGCACTCGCTCTCCTACCGGCCGATATGTTTCGCAGATATTAAATAAACAAGTATAAGGAGGCAAGGGCAGGAGGCTCACCTGGTTGGTTTGAGGAAACCAACCCCGGTCAGAGACGAGGGCGAGCGGGGAAGTGTGGGTTCCCCGCACACTGCGCCGATGAAGCTTCGAACATGTTTAAGTGTACACTCACTACACCTCACGCAGGAGGGTGATATCGGGGATGGGAATTGATGGATTACAGCAAACACTACCTCCCGCAGGGAGGGGCGGTAAGCTGGCCAGGCAAGAGGAGGGAAATAAGCTAGTAGCCCGCGAGGAGGGACCGCTTCCGAAGTGGACCGCTGGCTGTGGATGTTGATAGGCAGTCGGTGTAGTCCCTGTAGATCTCGGTCAGGAATTTTGCCGATGACAAGCCCAGGGGGAATCTTCTCGTAACAAGAACCCAAACTCCTCTGATTTATATCAATTTATTCTGTCATCGGCGATGGCTGCAGTGGAGGTCTGAGCAGAGCAATAGATTCTGGGCGGGTGGCTCCCTGTTTCTGTCTGCAACTTGCAGAAGCGGCTTCGGTCGCTCCTGGATGCCGAATCACGAACAGTCAGAGCCTCTGGAACCGGGGACGAAACCTCTACACAGAAAAACTGACGGCAACATCTTCTGAGGTCGGGGTGGACAGGGGGACGCCGACGAGCGGGAACTGGTCGCAGCAGACTGCAGGAGGCAGACCCGCGCGACTGAGGGAGAAAATTCGGAACTCTGGCCCCCGGATGCCGAATGAGGTTCTGTCTCTTGCTCCTGGTCGGGGACAGGGGAAGGAAGAACTTTGATGAAGAGCCCTCGGTCTGATTCCTTTGCCGTTGCTCATGCAGTTGCTTCCAACCGGGATCAGGCTCTCTGCAGAGGATGTCTGGTGCAGTTGGGGAAGAACAGCTCTCCCGGTCGGCCACGAACTTGGAACGGGACGATTCCACCTCGCCTGCGTAGTGGACTGGACGACCTTTCCAGAAAGGTATGGTACGTCTTCAGATGACTCCGTTGGGTTCCGTGGCAGCTTCTGCAAGACGAACCTTCTTCTGCAACCTGCAGACTTGGCTAAGCAAAGGGGTGGTGGTGGAGCTTGGTTAAAGGGAATGGTGTTTTAACTATGGGGGAAGGCTGGTGGTGATGGTAGATGGGGGATGGGATGTGGGAGAATGATGAGAGGGGTGGAGGAGGGAAGGTGGAGGTCCAGGAGGGTGGAGGGTCCGCAGCTATCCAAAGGGGTGGTGGGGGTCGGCCAAGGGAATGGGGGGTGGGCTAGTGTGGTGGGTGCGCAACCAGCAGGGGTATGGGGGGGTTAATTTGCCCTAGGGATATGAATGGAGGGTGTGGGGAAGAGGGAGGGCTGCTTGGGGGAGAGGAAAGGCTGCCTTGGAGAATGAAGAGGTGTATGGGGAATGGGAAGAGTTGCCTAGGGTGGAGGAGGTAATGAAGGGAGTTATGAGTCTTGGGAATATGAAAGGGTGGAGGGATGAGGTGGCAGCTGAGGTGGCAGGGGGGAGGGGGAGGTGAAAGGGCAGGTTCGCCCAAGGGAGAGAGAGAGAGGAGGAGGAAGAGAGAGAGAGGGGGTCGGCCCCCTTAGTGAGAGAGAGAGAAAATGAGAGAGCTAGAGAGAGAGAGGGATGCACTTAGGCTCAAATTTGCTTAATACTTCATTAGCCTCAAAAGAGGGGGGTTGGGGTCCTATATATAGGAAATCCCCATTTTACAAAAAGTCCCTGTGAAAAAGGACTAATGACAGAAGACCAAGGGGTGGGGAGAGGGGCGCCCATGGGCCAAGCAAATGATATGGCCCAATAAGATATGATAACCCATTAACCCTCTTGGCCACTTAATGAAATCTTAGACTTAGGTAGATGACTTACTAACTTAGGTATTTGACTCAATAAAAGGAAAATTACATGATTTAAGACTCAAGAAAAAATGTAAAAATTACATAGCTAGACTCAGAAGCTTGAGATGAAAATAGTGGCAAGCACCGGGACCCACGGGGAAATGGGAAGTGGTAAGTGATCTCCCCATCATACTCCCGGGGTGCGGAAAACTCGACTCCGTCTAGTAAAGGCTCACCGGGGGAGCAGCTCAGGGCGATCCTCATCCTCCAAACTCAACCTGCACCTGCAACCAGGGGACGGCCCCTCATCCTCTCAAGGTGGCCCGGACACACCCTTATGCTGGCGATGGAACCCTGCTTGCATAGTATTGCCCCTCTGTGTACACGTCGGGCTCTCAAGGCTATTTTGTGGAAGCTCTCCGGGGTGTCCCTCTTTAAAGGAAGGTATAGGCTCAAAGTACTCACGAGGATTCACCGCGGTGCCCAAATAGGGTGCCGGGTCAGTCGCTTGAGAATTGGGGTATATCCCATAGCCCATTAGTAAATTCAATCCATAAGCCAGTTTTGCCAAAGCCACTTTGGAACATGGAAGGTCCAAGTCCTCGTGCCCTCGATTTGAAGGTGGCCCTAAGGTAGAGCCATTCCAAAGCCACCATCGTGAGGTTGCCTTCTTGGAATTCAAGTGCCACTCGTGAATCTTTTACCCGTTCATTATGATCGTCATCGCCCATTGCTAGATGCTTGCCTGAATGAGTATGCCTTGAGCTACGGTGCGGTGGGGGTGGGAAGTGTGTGGTATGCAAACAAAGGGATGAGTCCATTTGAAGCCGTGCATGGATACAAACAAAGAAAGCCTTCCGATCTCATTCCCCTCCCCCAGCATGCTAGAGTGTCCATTTCAGCTAAGTCTTTTGCACAACATATTAGAGAATTGCATGAAGAAATTCGCAAGCACATCAGCAAAAAGAATGAGGCTTATAAAAGGTTGGCCGACTCTCATCGGCGTCACCAAGAATTCCATGTGGGTGACTTTGTGATGGTAAGGACGGAGAGGCTCTCCCCGGGAGCCAACTCTAAACTGAGGCCACGTGGGGCTGGTCCCTTCCAGGTCTTGAGGCGCATTGGTGCAAATGCCTACGAGTTAGATCTCCCTGAGGAGTATGGAATAAGTCCCATATTCAATGTCACCGACCTAGTGTCATATAAGGGACCCACGGTGGTACCTAGTGAGGAGATTGAGCCTACTTCTTCCATTGAGAGAGCACCCACCCGTGAGGAGAGGCCACCAACCAAAAGAGCCCAGCGTGAACAAATTGAACAAATATTGGATGTACAAGTCACTACCACTCAGAGCAAGGTATATGAGCGCTATCTCGTCAGGTGGAAGGATCGGCCTCCTTCGAAGGATTCTTGGGTGAGTCGGGAGGATCTCCAGCGGTTGGATCCAGACCTCCTCGAGCAGTACCACAGTCGGATGGACCCCTACTCGACGGAGTCGAGCTCTTCACAGCCCAGGGGATTTGATGGAGGCATCATCCACAACTCCCTTTGGCTAGGGTCTTCTTCACACTTCGGCATCGTTTGAGTTCGGGCCTCTCTCTATAAAGGCCCAATTATCTCTTTTGTGCTATCTTCTTGAGTCATTTGATGTAATTTTCATTTTATTTGAGTCATGTCCCTAGGTCTTGCATTTATTTTCCTAAGTTTGAGTGTCATTAGATTGTGTAATGTGCTATTGGGCCCAATTCTTCGGGCTTGGCCCATGAGCCCCCCTACCCCTTCGATTATTTGTTATTGAGCCTTTTGTAAGGGACTTATTGTAAAATATGGGTTTCCTATATATAGGGCCCCATTTCCTTCATTTGGAGGTAATGAATGATTCAATACAAAAGATTTCCATTTGAGTATTCAAATCTAGTTCTAGTGGAGTGAATCCTATAGTTGGGTGAGAAGCCCTAGGGGAGTGATTCCCCACCCCACCTCTCTCTCTATCCCTCTTTCTCTCTCCTCCACTATGGGGTTCGCCCCTTTCTCTCTCTCCTCCTCCTCCCTCCCAACTTCCAACCCCCACCTACCCCATTAAAGGCCCTCCACTTCCCATAGCTGCCATTACTCCACCCCCATAGTCCCAAGGTAGAATCTCTCCCATTCCAACACTATCTTCTCTATTCCCACACAATCTTCCCCCATTCCAACACTATCTTCTCTATTCCCACACAATCTTCCCCCATTCCAACACAATCACCCCCTTCCCCACACAATCCCTCAACTTCCAAGGCCATTTCAAATTTGAAATCCCTTCCCTCCAAGCTTTGGCCGCCCCTCCCTCTATCAACTTTAGCCTAGGTCGCCCACACCTCCCTCCATTCTTCTCCCCCCTTGCAATCCCCATCCCCCCTTACCTCCAGCTGAAGCCTGCACCCTCCCCCTCTTCCTCCATCTCCCCTCCACCATTAGACCCCCTCCACACCTCCCACAACCCCCCCTCTCACCCTTCATCCACCTCCCCTTCACCACATACCCCATTCTCCTTCTTCTTTCTAGGCATTGGAAGTTGTCCCTAGGTTGCTGCTTGCAGTCCAGAAGTTGCAGGTGAACCAGCAACTTGCAGCGGCCACCACGACTTCCTCCGGACGAGTTTGAAGACCCAAGAGCCACCTTTGGAAGCGTCTACCGGTCTCCTTTGCAACGGCAGTGGTTTCGTCTTCATCCGATCTGTGTGCTGCTCAGGAGCTCCGTTCTACCACGACTGTGCATAGCTGTCCCTGCTGAGTACCAGAACCGGATTAGAATCTCTGCCACGATGAACCTCTAAAGAATCAGCCCACAAGCTCTTCTACAAAGTTCTTCTCCTTCCTGTCTACTTTCAGAATCAAGAAGCGGAATCCCGTTCGGCATCCGGTAGAAGAAGTTATTATTTTTCCCCCTCAGCTCCATCGTCCTACTACCCACAGTCTGCATCGACCAGTCGCCATTGTTCTGCATCCCCTAGTCTTCTCTGACATCGGTTGGCTTCCCCGTCAGTTTTGCTGCGAAGAGGACTCGTCCACAATTCCAATGAATCCAACGGCGCTTGATGCCGAGGTCGGGAGCTGCCAGGGCGTTCTCTACAATCTGCTGTTAGAAGTCTGCAACCGCAGGTCCAAGAATCTGAAGCTCTGTTCAAACCTCCATCCCGGTCAGCAGTGGCTCCAAAAGAAATTAAAAAAATTCTGACGCATTCCCTTCCCAGCTACAAAGACTTCCCCACTGGTCTCACCCTTGGAAAAATTCCTGATCAAGTTATGCAGCTTCAACACCATCTGTTAGTCCCCTATTGCAGAGGGCAGATAGATTTGGCATCACCACTTCTATATCGTTTTAGCTCTAGTTTTCCCCACCCCGCTTGGCCGGATGAAGGCCCCTCCCTGTGCGGAGGTATTTTTGATTGTAATCCATTGACCCCCATCCCAAGATCCCCCTCCTGCGAGAGGTGTAGTATTGTACTCATTTGGGCAGGTCAAGCTACCCCGGCGCGGCGTGTGGGGATCCACTCGCCTCCCCGCTCGCCCTCGTCTCCGACCGGGACCGGTTTCTTCAAACCGGTCGAGTAAGTGCTCTAAACCCTTGCTCATTATGCTTGTCTTTCAATATTAGTTTTTAGTTCCGCTGGCCATGAGAGGGAGAGCTCGGTCCTCAAGCCCCGTTGTCTTGAGTGATCACCATGGTGAAGAGAGTAACCCGTGCCATTGGCACTTTGTCGGCCCCATTGAATTGGGCATCCACATCCATTGGGAATCAAACATTGGTCTTGCTGGCCCTCTACCAGCAAGGGTCCAACCCCACATCCTCCACTTGGCATTGCCAAGTCACCCCGGGCTTGGGTGAGTGTCGATAGAGCGGTGGCCCAATTCGGCCCATTTGAATGCGATTGTGCTTGCTTGCATTAGGTCCAAGGTTGTGTCACATCACTTAGTGCCTCAATCTCATTCAAGCAATGGAGCCAGAGGTCCCGCCCAAATCGGGCACGGCTTCCAATTACCCACGGCTGGTCGACATCGACCATGTTCATGAAAGTTTTCCAGTTCACCTTTGATGGGTTGTACATATCTTCTTGGTTAGCTAAAATACAAAAATAATGCTAAAAATGAATAACAAAAAAGAAGAAAAAAAAGTATCCTACCATCGCTGCAGGGAACTCTTGTAGCTCTTGCCTCAACACCATCAGTTGGTAGGATAGTGGTGCGGTACTCATGATGGGTTGCCACCGTCTAGCCAGTGGGATCGTCACTGGTCGCCAGTGTCGAGCTCTCCCCATTGGAAGGTAGTAGTAGCTCCATAGCTACATCATCATAGGCCATTCACATCAAAAAATATAAAAAAAAAAGCACAAAACAAAAACAACACAAAATAATCTTTTACCTGGATGAAGGGCGTAAACCCATTTATTGTCACCTCTCGGCCTGTCCTTTGTGACAGACCTGTGAATAGATGTGCTAGTATGGCAGCTCCCCAGGCGTACTGTCCTACCCTCTCCAAGTCCACGAGCAGCTCCAGGAAGCGGCAATGTATGTTGTCTCCCTTGGAGCCCAGCAGTAACTTGCCCAACAGGAAGAGGAGGAACCTCCTCAGGTCCATATTGGTCCTCTCCTAGTTGCTGGCATCCACGCAGTATACAGCACGGGCACCTCTTTCTGCCCTTTCCATGAATTCCTCTAGGGACTCGTCATCCCGTGGATGAATGTCAGTAAGCCCTAACGCCTCCATGATCGATGCCTTGGCTACTGACCTGTTCTTCCGACCTTCGAGGTCCAGCCCCAACAGCTTCTGGGCACCTTCTCTGTAGTCCACGTAGGTGACGCCAGTCACAGCTTCCCCATCTACCTTCAGGCCCGTGATGCGGACCATGTCTTCCAAGCTGGGCACCATGTGCCCCCACGGCATCAGGAATGCCCGGCTCATTGGGTCCCATCTTTCACGCAGTGCTTGGATCAGGGCAAGGTCGAGCTTAATTGGCTCGATTCGGAGGAAGGCCCCGAACCCCATCACGTCTAGCATGGCCTTCGGGAAGTCCGAGAGACCTCGATATGCCGCCACTACCAGCTCCCACGAGATGTGCGATCTCATCATGCTCTGCACATACACAAGAAATAATAAATGAGAGCGCTTTACTAAGCAAGAAAGGAGAAGAGAGGATGAAGAAAGGAACTAAGGGATCCACTTACAAGCTGTGATCGGGTCCTCTCACTCAGTTGTCCTTCGACTTCTGAGAGTCTTCTAGAGCTGCTACCAGATCTGCTCCTCTTCGAAGAGCGGGAAGACTCACCTTCTGCTCTGAAGCTAGATTCACCTTCCATCCTGAAAAGTTGAGCAACACTCACTACCTCCCTCCTTACAAACTTGCACTCCTCAAATTGGCTCTTACGACTTCGGTGTTTCCAAGTCGAGCAAAAGGGGAGGTATTTATAGGATCGAAAGGAAGGTGATCTGGATCTATCACCATCATTCCTAGCAACAGCCTTTACGATAAGATTTGTTGACTTGTCCTCCCTATTCGGTCCGAAGATTCCCCGTGTTTATTGTCCCGTTGCAACTACTTTTAGCGGGGGACATTTATGCGGGAAAACAAGACCAGTGGCCGATGTTTTTGAAATTGGTGGTAGATCCTTTGAAATCATGGCCTCGGTACCCTCGTGTGCCATTTTGCCGTGTGAGGTAAATGGGGCAGAGCCGTGATTTGTTGACCCGTCACTCTTACGTGGTCTAAAGATTCCCCGTGTCCCTTGTCCCATTGCGACTACTTTTAACGCAAAGAAGAAAATTGGGGACATTCACGAGGGAAAAGAGGATTAGGCGTCGATATTGTTGAAGTCGGTGGCAGATTCCCTTTGAAAATCATGACTATTGTGAGTCAGCGCCCCGGGTTTTAAGGAGACATCTCGTCGAGCATGTCTCGAGGGAACCTATGTGGTAGAGAAGAGCCATAGAGGAGAAGGAATGCATCCAAGGCAAGCAAGCCGCGTTCGTACCAAGCCATTCCACTCACACATCTATATAAGGGTTTGTGCCCGTCATGAGGAGTGAGTGGGTGTGCAAGCCACTCACTAACCCTCGTCACTCTTCTGGTCATTTCTCTTCTCTCTTCTCTCCGAAGGCAAGAAGTCCCTCGGAGGCCTTCTATAGTCCCGTGATGCAGCAATCGCTTGGCCGTGCCACATGTTCCCACCGGCTCTTTGGCGGTGCCCTTCGTCGTCTTCCTAATTCTCTCGCGACCCCGATGGCCGTGAAGCTCTCGAAGTCAAGGTCGCTGGTTGAGCTGCCCTCTGCTTCCCGAAAAGACTGCACCAGCTCCAGGGGCCCACCACTGTGAGCTCCAATTCTCTACAACGACTCTGAGGGGTTGACGTGCCCGATCACTGCTTCTCCCAAAGTTTCATCGCCAGGGCCCCCAGTGCCCTACTCTCGTACCAACCTCGATGCCGCTCTATCCTCGTCTCTCTCCTTACTCTCTCCTCGGCACCTGGAGAGAAACCTTTAGCTCTAGGACGTCTCAGGGTAACTCCTCATACTGTAGTTGCTCCGATCCTCTAGCTCCTGTCTAGGACAGCCAACTGCTGCCCGACGTCCATCATTTTAGCCGCCTCTATGAAAAGAAAAGGGCAAAGGGGATTCAAGGAGCATGCAATGACATTAAGGCTTGGCATTTATTCTGAAACGAGATACATTAGCGTTTGGGCACCTCAGGCCTCAGTTTCCCGAGCTCCATTACATAAGCCTTCCATAGCACCCGATCCTCACTCACAGACACCATCGCCTTCTGTGAAACGCTTGCCTTCCACGCTAATTTGATCATTGTCATGTCTATTGCATCATCATCCGTGCCCAACTCCCTTTCCTTAATCAAAGGAAGGTCGGATAGCGTAGGAAAAGAGTGTCGCGGAAGGCCAATTTGCAGGCAACACCGGTGCGAGCTGTAAAGAACAAACTCAGTTGCACCGATAAGCTGGAGTTCCGCATCAGGGGAGAGTCTCGTGAGAAGCTCACGCCCAAGTAAACATGCTGGCGCGTGAGTAAACGCATCCCGCTCCAAAGTGTTAAAGTAAGTGCGCCAATCCCCACGTGACTTCAGCCGAGGCATGCGATTGACCACACTCCCGCCAAAACCCAACGCATCAACCATGTGATAAAGGGGGCTTTGTTAGAAGATTCTGGAAGTAGTTCGGGCCTCCTCGCAGCGATCAAATTTGAAGTGGAGATCGATCCAGCAATTAAGGAGAAACATGCACCCATAGGGGGGCTGGCCCATGCTGGAAGCCATAAGACCGCTATAAAGGTAGGCGAGGACGGCTGGCCCCACTCTTCTGCCCTTCCAGAGTCCGCAAGTCGCGCCCAGCTGATCCTCCTCCATGATATTGTCAGTGCTGGGGAAGAGGAGAGCTCCAGCCAAACATATCATGAAGCCTTTCATGAGCCCTTCTAAGCATTCGTCACCTGTCAATCTTTCTAAAGCGCTCATGGTCCAGTCTGCGAGCTTTTGTAAGTTGATTCCCTTCTGGGTCTGAATGCCTTTAATGGCTCCGCAAGGCATGAAGCTCCCCAGAATTTCCTCAGAGGATGCCTTCTTCCCCATGGGCAAAATTTTTATTTTGCCATCATTTCTGAATCTTTTTAAGCCAAGCAGGAGTTCCGCTTCCTCCAGAAGGATCGTCGATTCAAAAGTAGGAAAGACGAAGGTGTGGGTTTCAGGGTGCCAAACCTCTACCAGTGCACCCATGGCTGCCCAGTCCATGCAAATCTTGTTATAATATTTGGCGTGGATAACTAGGCCTTGAAGGTGCCACTTTGAAATAAAAAACCTCATGTCGATAGTTATGTTGGACGTGAGCTTCGACAGCCACGGCAGCTTGGAGAATTTCCTCGAGCCCGGAAAGAGAGGATACGGCTGAAAGAAAAGGAAAGAAAAGAATCAAGGGATAAGAAAGGACTCATGCAGAAAAAATAGAGGAAAAGGGCTAAGCTTACCATCCGCGAGCGAATCCTTTCGCTCAGATGACTTTCAATGTCGGTCAATTTCTTGAATTCGCAATCAAACCTCCCCCTCTTGGTAAGGCGGGAAGGTTCACCCTCCATCTCCAAAGACTGGGACCTCTCTCTTCCCATCTCAAAAGAATAGAATACCCTTGAATGACATCTGGCTAAGAGCTAGGGGGTACTTATAGGAGGAAAGGTGGTAAAATGGTAAAAGTAAAGCATTAATGATGAGTTACCGTCATGGACTTTGACCGAGGGAATGTGGTTTGCTTTGCACAATGTTTTGATAGTCTCTGTGAATCACTTTGGTGTGCGGATTTCTTTGTATAGTAGAATGCAATTTTATTTCTTATGCAATAATTGTGTGCTAACTGTCGATTGCAGGTATCACAAAAGAAAAAAAATGATGATGAAAAAAATAAAAAATATATATATAAATAAAAAAATGGGATATCATGTCCTGCCCTTAAGTCACCTCGGTGACTGACCCCACTGCGTCTTGCATCTTACTATATGATATCTACACTACTAGAGCATGTCAAGGACCTTACGGTCCGAATGAATCCGAGATCTGAGTTCCCCTTCAAACAAAAACAGTGATGATCTCGGAAGAGTTCGAATCGTACGGATAGGCCGTTGAGTTGTGATAGTATGGGGACGATGGTTCCGTTCGATGAGTCGATGCGCGGATAAACGGGTCCCGGCTCAGTATCAGCTCACTACATCGGTATCCTGACCCACTCTTCACAACTTAGCAATATTATCCTTGACTATCTTCTATTTTATTTTGTTTTAATTTTTCCTTGTAAACACAGCTTGCATTCATGTAGGACTTTGAGTCTATTGTGGAAAATCATTCACTTACTTTGATTGTGTGAGCCACTGTGCTTAAATGCTTACATATGAGATATTCCATTGTGAGTCGAGTACTGAGTTTTCCCGAGGCTGCCTTGAGATGTTTCTCTAGAAGAAATCATCATTTGGATTTGTCCCAAAATCATCTTTTTTCATTCCCCTCGGACCCACCTTGGCTGTAGCATGTCCACAATGGCTGGTAACCGCTCTCCAATGGTGAAACCTGCAGGCCTACGACCCAGGTACTTTCACACCGTGAAGTTGGTCCTTTTAATTGTTTGTGCCCCAGTGCACATTTTGTCATTTCCTGTGTGTTTATCATCCAAACAATGATCGATTTCGAAGAGCTTTCTTCAAGGTTACTTCGGTGAAACTCGAGAAAGATTCCAATCAGGAAAATGATGAAGGTGTGTCTCATCACACCTTGGCACCTACTTTTCACTTCACTCCATTTCATCCCATCCATTTCATTCCATTCTATTACATGTCCTTTCCCTACAAAGTAGATGCCAAGGCGGGGCAGCTGTAGACACGCCATTTTTACGTTTTCCTGGGTAGACCACATATTACACCGTGATGCCCTAAAGTGACTCGTGCATTTGATTCATGTGGGTGATTAATCATTTTTGCTTTGATGACTTGGCGAGTCTATACGTCCAAGTCTGTACGTTGCGGCAAGTTTGTACGTTCAAGTCTGTACGTTGCAGCAAGTCTGTATGTTCAAAGTCTGTACATTACAGCAAGTCTGTACGTTCAAGTCTGTACGTTGTAGTAAGTCTGTACGTTCAAAGTTTGTACGTTGCAACAAGTCTGTACGTTCAAGTCTGTACGTTGCAGCAAGTCTGTACGTTCAAGTCTGTACGTTACAGCAAGTCTATACATCGTCTTGCCGCTCGCACACCAAAGTCTATACGCTCGTTGATGGCAAAGTTTGTACATTCCTTTTCGATGTACATACTTTACCATGAAGTCTATACGTTCGTTGATGGCAAAGTCTGTACATTCCTTTTCAATGTACATACTTTCCCATGAAGTCTGTATGCTCGTTAGTGGCAAAGTATGTACATTCCTTTTCAATGTACATACTTTACCATGAAGTCTATACGTTCGTTGATGGCAAAGTCTGTACATTCCTTTTCGATGTACAGACTTTCCCATGAAGTCTATACACTCAGTGATGGCAAAGTCTGTACATTCCTTTTCAATGTACAGACTTTCCCATGAAGTCTGTATGCTCGTTAGTGGCAAAGTCTGTACATTCCTTTTCATTGTACATACTTTACCATGAAGTCTATACGTTCGTTGACGGCAAAGTCTGTACATTCCTTTTCGATGTACAGACTTTCCCATGAAGTCTGTACACTCAATGATGGCAAAGTCTGTACATTCCTTTTCAATGTACAGACTTTCCCATGAAGTCTGTACGCTCGTTAGTGGCAAAGTCTGTACATTCCTTTTCAATGTACATACTTTACCATGAAGTCTATACGTTCGTCGATGGCAAAGTCTGTACATTCCTTTTCGATGTACAGACTTTCCCATGAAGTCTATACGCTCGTTGGTGGCAAAGTCTGTACATTCCTTTTCAATGTACATACTTTACCATAAAGTCTGTACACTCAGTGATGGCAAAGTCTGTACATTCCTTTTCAATGTACAGACTTTCCCATGAAGTCTGTACGCTCATTGGTGGCAAAGTCTGTACATTCCTTTTCAATGTACATACTTTACCATGAAGTCTGTACATTCAACTTTACCAAGTCTATACATTCGCCTTACAAGTCTATACGTTATTTAAAAATCCAAAAAATTGAGAAAAGGTTAAAAATAATAATGAAAAAATGTTTGGAGAAAATGAAAATCATTCCCGATTCATAAAAATAAATAATTTTATTTATGTATATATATATAAAGAAAGAAATCAATAACAAAAACATAAAAAAGATATATAATATATATTTATAATACCTCTTCTTAATCTAATCTCTACTTATTAATCTTAATCCCTGTCTTATCTCGTCGTTAATCCACTTACGATATTTATTTCACACTCACTAATACTCCCATCCTGACCATGCAATTTTCTTACGTCTCTTTCTCTCTCTCTATTTTTCTTCCCTCTCTCTCACGTAACCCCCTTTTTTTCTCTGTTCTCACCCTCACTCTCACGGCACATACACACACACGCACACTGTTCTCACCCCCACTCTCACGACACACACACCTCCCTCTCCGGCTCTCTTCACTCAAGACCATCTCCCCTTCACCTTCCCTGTCCTTTGGCAGCAACTTCTCTTCACCGCCGGACGCCCCACGTCGCCCTCCTCTTTCTCTCTCTCACGTCGACGACCTCACCTCCAACTTCCCCGCCGTACGCGGCCACTTCCATAGTCACGGTCGCCGTCCCCACCTGCTGCAGTTACCCACGACGCTGTCGAGCACCCCCTCCAGCCATTTCCCCCGCGAGACCCCCCCTGCGCATGCACGCCGCTGCCATCGTCCATCGTCTGCCACGCGAGCCGCCGCACCCGCCGTCGTCGTCTACGTCGACTGCAGCACAACCGCTGGACGCCGTCTACCCCACCTCTGTCACCGCCGTTCGTCGCCTCTGCAACACCACCGCCGGTGACCTCCGTCCGAGCCTCCCCATTACCGCCCATCCGTCGCGAAGCCATCTCTGCCCCCCTGCATGCAAGCCGCGACCACCCACTGCCACGCCGTCGACCTCCCCACGCTGTTCACGCCTGTCCGAGGATCTCCACGGGACCATCGCAGCGCCATCCACGCTGTCGTTGTCTTCACCTCCCGCCAGCTTCGCCCCTCCGCATGCACCCACGGTCGTTGTCCGTCGCTGCCTTCACCGCCGGACACTCCCACGACGCCGTCTCCGATCTCCGTGAGCTCTCCACGAGCACGCCAACGCACTAGCTACCACGCCATCGATCTCGCCACTGCCACCGTCGACCATCGCCGCAGCACCCACGTCTTCGCCACCGAAGTCGTCTGCCAGCCACGATCGTCGCCGTCGGCTACCTCCAACTGCCGCTGCTGCACCCTCCGTCGACGCCATCTCCGACAGCACCACCCCCCGGCCACGCCCACCACGTCCTCCCACATTACTGGTTGCCGCGAAGCCCCCCCCTCGGGCACGCAAGCCACCCACGTCGCCAACTAGCCGCTCCACGCCGCAGCACCCACGACCTCACGCACGAGCCCCCACGTCGCCGTCCTCGCCGCTGCCGTCCGCGTCCCCGCCATCGTCACCCTGACGCGCTCACCGCTGCACCTCCTCTGGCAGGCCAAAGCACCGCCGCTCCGACACCACTACTGCCTCTTCGCCGTCCCTCTTCCCCGTCTCCCTTTCTCCCGTCTCCCTCTCACCCTCTCTTCTCTCCCTCTCTCTTCCACCCATGCCGCCTCTCTTTCTCTCCCTCTCTCTCTCCTCCTCTCCCCCTCTCTCTCCCTCTCTCTCTACCCACCGACATCTCTCTCCCACTCCCCTTCTCTCCCTCTCTCTCCACTGCTACTCTCTTCCTCTCCCCCTTTCTCTCCCCTCCGCGATCCCATCTCTCTCTCTCCTCTCACTGTTTCTCTCTTTCGTGCCCCCCCTCTCTCTATCCCACTCTCCTTCTCTCCCTCTCTCTCTCCACTGCTTCTCTCTTCCTCTCCCCCTCTCTCTCCCCTCCGCGACCCTGTCTCTCTCTCCTCTCACTGTTTCTCTCTCTTTCTCTCCTCCTCTCATCTCTCCTTTTTTATTTATTTTCCCCCCTCTCTCGACTCTCCCAAAATCTCTCTCTCTCTCTCTTCTCGCGTCCCCCTCCGTCTCTCTTTTCCCCCCTTCTCGCTCTGCTTTCGCCGCCCCCCTCTCCTCACTTCTTTTTTTTCTTTTTTTATTTTATTTTATTCTCCCAACTCCTTCTCTCTCCTCCCGTCTCTCTCAGTTCTCTCTCTTCTCCTCTCTCCCTCCCATTCCCTTTTTTATTATTATTTTTTCTCCCCTCTCCCTCCTTCTCTCGATCTCTCCCTCACTGTCCCTCTCTTTCATTTTTATTTTTCTTATTCCTCTCGATTTTCTCTCCTCCTCTTTTTCTCTCTCACCCTCTCTCCCTCCCTCTCTCGATTTCTCTCTCTCCCTCATTCTTTTTCTTTTTTATATTCCCTCTCTCACCCCTCTCTCTTCTCTTTTATCCCCCTCTGTCTTCCTTTTCTCCCCTCTCCCTCCTTCACTCGATCTCCCCCTTCTGTCTCTGTCTCTCTGCCCCTCTATCTCCCTCACGTGCTCTCTTATCCCCCTTCTTCTATTTTATATATATATATATATATATATATATATATATACACATATATCTACACTATATATACTTATATCTCTTATATGTATTTCATTCCTTGTATTTTATCTTTTCTTTCTCTAAAACTGAAATACCAAAAAAACTAAAAAAAAGAAGGGAGAGTTTTCTCCACTCTCTTCCTCTCCACTTTATACATATATCTATATATATATATTCACATAAGTATTTGTGTATATAGATGTGTATATTTATATATAAATATATACATATATTTGTGTGAGTGTTCTTGCAGGTGTGTGTGTGTGTATGCGTCTGTACGGAATGGAAAGAGATGCTCCGGTCCGATCTGTGTTGAAGTCTATGAAATAAAGAAAGTTGAGTTACTGGACGTTCGAGCGCACGAGAAGATGTTCCACTTCACCGTGTATTCGTGTCGCCCCCGCCTTGGAGAAGCTCCCTCGAGCCCATCATCGGTCCCTCAATAAACTTTCTCATCTCCCTTATCTTATTTAATTTTTAAACACATCACATGCATCATTTGTCTTCCATATTGCATCTCTCTCCCTGAGAGACTCTTCGTTTGTTCATTCATCATATTGTCTGTCCACCCTTATTGTCTAAGAGGGGTTTCAAACAACACCAACCAGGTGAGTGTTTGAACATGATCGTGCCATTTTCATTTCAAGGGACCGATACTACACTATTTCCATTCTAATCCATCGTCCATTTATTTCGTTTCCTGTGTTTTGCAAGGGTAATCGAAGGAAGCCCTCTTCATCGGTCGGCCGACAGAAGAGGAAGAGAAGACCCTCACTGCTCCCGCTCCTACGGCGAACGCGATCAGAACACTTCCTGTGGGGTTCTCAACCCCTGGCGATCACACTTCCCTTCCCTTTCTTTCGGTTATTTCTTTTCTGTTCAAACCCCGTTGACGGAACCAATTCCTCGCAGTGGTTTTATTTTCTGTCTTTTGTTCGAACCCCGTCGATGGAACCAGTTCCTCGCGGCGGTCTTATTTAACTGGTGTGGTGGGTCACCTCCCGCGACCATTTTCATTTCAGTAATTTAATTTCTGCACTCTAACATCCTAACCCCTAACTGTTTAACTTTAACATTCCCCTATCACCGCCTCAAAACCCCGCGGAGAGTGACATCTCACGACGGTTTATTTGATCCCCTTTTCATTTGTTCCAACCCCGATCAAGGAACCCGTTCCTCGCGGTGGTCTAATTTCTTGTGCTTTCATTCCAACCCCGATCAAGGAATCCGTTCCTCGCGGTGGTTTCATTTCCTGTACTTTCGTTCCAACCCCGATCAAGGAATCCGTTCCTCGCGGTGGTTTTCGTTTTCTGCACTTTCGTTCCAACCCCGATCAAGGAACCCGTTCCTCGCGGTGGTCTAATTTCCTGTACTCTCGTTCCAACCCCGATCAAGGAATCCATTCCTCGCGGTGATTTTCATCTTCTGCACTTTTGTTCTAACCCCGATCAAGGAGCCCGTTCCTCGCGGTGGTTTAATTTCTTGTACTTTCATTCCAACCCCGATCAAGGAATCCGTTCCTCACGGTGGTTTCATTTCCTGTACATTCGTTCCAACCCCGATCAAGGAACCCGTTCCTCGCGGTGGTTTCATTTTCTGTACTTTCATTCCAACCCCTATCAAGGAACCCGTTCCTCGCGGTGGTTTCATTTCCTGTACTTTCGTTCCAACCCCGATCAAGGAATCCGTTCCTCGCAGTGGTTTCATTTCCTGTACTTTCGTTCCAACCCCGATCAATGAATCCGTTCCTCGCGGTGGTTTCATTTCCTGTACTTTCGTTCCAACCCCGATCAAGGAATCCGTTCCTCGTGGTGGTTTCATTTTATGTACTTTTATTCCAACCCCGACCAAGGAACCCGTTCCTCGCGGTGGTTTCATTTTCTGTACTTTCGTTCCAACCCCGATCAAGGAACCCGTTCCTCGCGGTGGTTTCATTTCTATACTTTTATTCCAACCCCGATCAAGGAATCCGTTCCTCTCGGTGGTTTCATTTCCTGTACTTTCGTTCCAACCCCGATCAAGAATCCATTCCTCGCGGCAGTTTTATTTCATGTTCTCGTCCTAGCCCCGTTGACGGAACCAGTTGTTCTTGTTACTCTCATATTTGTTAATTGTTCTTGTTACTCTCATATTTGTTATAAAACCCCGCAAAGGCCAATGCCTAGTGACGGTTCATGTTGTTCATACTACTGTCATCCCGTTCTGTTAAGTGATATCCTGTTATAGTTAGTTTGCCTAGTTCATGTTGTTATTATCGTTTCGTGATATTAACAGTTTGTTATAATGTGGTGTATCTTTATGTTGTGTATCACCCACTCCTGAATCCGTGGAAACGACTACCGTCGGACCTTCTCCAGCTTTTGCCGCTAAGTTAGTACCCCTCACTCCTCATTCTTGCGCCGCTCCCTTCATCATCACCATTGTTCGCATCAACACTTTGCATTTCGCTTGTTACCCAAAGTCACCTTACGTCCTACCCTAATATTCGGTATCTCTAATGCTACTCCCAAAGTAACGGGTTACGCCTGTTGAAGAGGGAGTTAGTTTGCGCGAGAGGACCTTCCGGTCCCTATCTCCGCCCTGTACCAGAAATTGGGGTAAGTTCAGATTTTACTGTGTCTCACTAGTAGGCTCCTTCAGGACGGGTTTTCCATTACCCTTCCCTCACTTTTCATCACTACCCCCTCTTGTATTCGAGAGTAGACGATCTCAACCGTCTACTTCTCACTTTTCTCCAGCCTTTCATCACTATCCTCTCTTACCCCCCGAGGTTGGACGATCTCCGCCGTCTACACCCGTGTTCAAGAGATTGCTGCTAAGAAGAAGCGGCGGCGTAAGTTTAAGGGCCGTCGATTGTGCACTAAGGGGTCCACTTCTTCCTCTTCCTTTTGTTCATCCTTTATATTGCTCAGCTCCCACCCTTAGGTGGTGTACCTCCCTTCTTCCGATCCCACATCTATGATCTTCTCCTCTCTTTTCAGGTCTGTAAACCCCCATTCTTCTTTCCCCACTCATCCGGAGTCTCCGGATCCTCCGTTCACTCATCATTTTAGGCCTCAACCTATGTCATCCTTTCATCCCATTTTCGGGACTTCTTCTGATCCTTCCCTTCCGGTATCCCCGGGCTCTGCTTCTGATCTTTCCCCGACCCTTTCGGGTGACCATCAGTCTTTTTCCCCGACCCTGTCGGGTGTCAATCATTTTCTTTCCCCGACCCTGTCGGGTGATTCTAATTCCTTTTCTCTGACCACGTCGGATGATTACTCCTCTTCTCCCTTATCTTTGCCACAATCTTCTCATGGTCTCTCTATTCTTTCCTCCTCACCCTTTCGAGGTCATTACCATTTTTCTTACTGTTTTCGAGGCTTTAGCCCGCCTTGATCTCAGTTAATCCCTGGTTAATCTGTACTTGATTCCTTGTTATCAGGGCCTCAGTGCCTTAACGAGGGAGTTCTAACCCTCGTCTCTCTTCCTTTTTTATCCCTTCTTCATCCAGTATGGGGTCTGCCACTCCTCTATGTCGAGGAATCTAATCCTTTGCTCTCCTTTCATCCTTTATCCTGATAAGTAAGGAAAACAAAGTTCGCACTCCTCAAAGCTCGATGATCGAAATCGCTTCAGGGTGTCGGTTTCCACGTCATGGATTTGCAAAGGTATCTTTTATTTTGTGCAAGAACATGTTATCATTGCTATTACTCTGTTTTTTCTGCACGCGTTTATAATGATGGTTCTTTAAAACATGGTTGAGTGGCCTTAGGCTTTAGTTAGTTTGCTTAGTCAAATAAGTCGCTTCTGCAGCATCTTTAGGCTATTGATAGCTCCGCGCTGGGAGTCTAATTTCCTTCCCTGATCGTTGAGGGTGACCTTTGAGTATGGGTTTTTCACACACAACACGGCGAGTCATAGCCGACCCCTCTAGTGCAACAACATTGCTGCTTTGGCCATACTTTGGGTATGTACAAAGGTCTTTTCTTTTCTCTGCTCGGCCAAGTGTAGGGGAAAGAGATGGATGGATGAGATGACTAACCTAGGCGCTCCCTAATACGAGAGAGGTCTCAAATAGGGGCAGTCTTGACCCTCAAAAGTAAGCTTTCATGCTATATCTGGCCAATATGGGCTACCAAAATGAGAAAATGAATCAATGCAAAATTATGAATCAAAGGTATGGCAAGGGTGGCAGTACAGTTCCCCGCGAGACGTCATGAGCCCGGTCGCATGCGTGTCTGATAAATATGGGTCTAAAAATCAAAGACCAGCAACAGGCTATCTCTTTGAGGGGTAGTGCCCTGGAAGGAATTTGAGCCTTGATATCTCCCATCCTGCACGAAGCTTGTCTCCAATTTTTCTTCTGCTTCTCCCTCTTAGGCTGGGTTGTATCCCGGGTATGGCCTTAGTAGGGGCACCGTTCTTTAGAAGGGGTTAGTTGTGGTAAGCCACCCTCACATGCACGCCCTGTTTAAGGGAAGCCTTTAATGAAAGGGGTAGGAACGACGATCCCTGGGCAGTAGTTTGACCCCGTCTTTAGGTGTTACAGATTGCTATGTCAAAATCAAAATTTCTAAAAAATAAATAAACATTGTCAAAAATCAAAAAAATCAAATACTTCAAAATTTCAAAAAAAAATTAAATATTTCAAAAACTTAAAAAATCAAATACTTCAAAAAAATCCAGAAAAATGAAATACTATTGAAAATCTAAAAAAATCAAAAAAAGGTCACAAAAATTTAAAAAAATGTGTCTTTTTCATGCATTTGCATTTGTTTTAAGGATAGATACGTAATCTGTTTGCTAAGTGTGCAGGTTGCAAGTACTCAGGCATTCCTTGCTATATCTTTATGTTCTTCCTCCTGTCCACATCTTTGATCTGTTCTTTCCTTCTTCGATCTACTCTCTCGATCTGTTCTGAAGCTCATGTCCTTCTTAGCTTTTGTTTGCAATGATCATATCTTTATGAGAGGGCTTTGCCTCACGATTATGAACCTGGCGGTTCTGCTTCATTCTGATCTTGGGTTTTGATTGAAGGGCGTATTTGTTTATGTCTTTTGTCCTGTCGTGTCCTTGTCACGTGTTTATGTCCCTTCGTGTTGTCCCACACATGTTATTTTATCCCTCACCGAGTGTTGTTAGTTGTCTTGCACATGTTGTTAGTCACCCCTTTATGTCCCATGTTTTGTCCCAACCGTGTGGTCGTCCGTCATGTTCTTATCCCAACCGTGTGTTATCCCACTGCGTTATTGTCTTGTCACACTGTGTTCATGCATGCATGTTGTCTGTTCATGCCATTGCATATGTGCTCATTTCCCTTTGTTATGTTATGTTGCATTGTCTCCCATTTCATTTGATCGTTATGTTATGTCGTGTTGTTTGTCGTTCAGTTAATCGTTATGTTATCTACGCTATGTTTATACTTGCTTATCATATTTATCTTATACATGAAAATCCATAAAAATCAGAAAATAAAAATAAAAAATGCCATTTCGCCTGCGCAGGTAAGTCAGGTATGGCTCTCTATCCCTACTCATTGTTGCACTACTATATGGTATCTATATTGTTATATTATCTCGAGAACCGGCTGGTCATTCATGTGTTCCGGAATCTGACGTTCCCCTCTAACAAAAACGATGATGATCTAGGTGCACATGTTTAATAATTGGATAGGCCGTTAGGTTTGGAAAATTAGGGAACGATGGTTCTATCTCGCACACCGTGGTTGCGGATAGTGTCTTGACCCTGATTGTTCCAATCTAGCAATACTATTCTCGAGTACTTTCTATTTTAGCTTTCTTTGCATTCGTTTTGATGATTTCTTTATTTTAGCCCAGCATGCATCATGTCACATTTTGAGCACGCACGCCTCTTGATCCGTTCAAGGTTGTTCCTCAGTAATGGTTAGTTGCACTTCATGTCTCTTGGATAAGAGATCTTCATTCCACTCTGAATTTGAACGATTTCTCTGATCTTTTCGCTCGGTCTGGTTGGCCAGTGTGATTCCTGTCTGGATTTTATCTCAGTTATATTTCTCCTGCTTTTTACGTTGTGCTCCTTTCCGAACCCCTCATTGTCTGTGGATTGTGTCCCCGATGAGCCTGATCGTGCTTCCTTTTTTCCCTATTAGTTTAGTTCTCCAGACATGTCTCATCCTTGTCAGCCATTCCGGGTGGTTAGTTTTGCGATTTCGGGAGAATTCTTATCGCTTGTTGGTTAAAACGGGTGTCTTTTGCCTTGATTCCGCTTATCAGTTCTCTCCGCTTCATCTCCATTTCACGTCGCTGTCACTTTCGCTCCATCTCCTTTTCATTTCACCTCCGCGTCACTTTCGCTTGCTCCCTTGTAAAGCGGACATCAAGGAGGGGCATCTGTTGACACCCGTTTTTAACCTGCAAGTTGAGTCATTTCTCTTAATCATCATTTTGTTGCCCCGAATTACCCATTATTTTGGAGCCTTTCTTGGATGGATTTCGAGCCCATTTCATTATTCCATTCCTTTTGAACCTTGGAGATCATTATTTCATAGAGCCCTGGAGCCTATCTTGTCACCTTTCGACCTTCAAAGTCACCTTACGGCCCATTTAGGCCGGCTTCCCTCAAGCATTCAGCCCCCTTTCGTTGCGTAGTCTTGAAAACGGTCCTTTTCACCCCTTTCCTTTCCTCTATTCAAAATGTGTCATGCACTAAAGTTGTTCATCTTTCAAATCCCTACAATTTCTTCTTCTACGTCATTGGTCAGTTCTACACCGATTTCAAGTTATTTATAATTTTTTGGCAGACTGCACTGTTCACCTATGTCCCGATAATTTTTTTCTCTCTTCTAGCCCCATTTTCTCTCTCTTATAACCATTTTCTCATCTTACTTTCTTCATAAAAGTTGTTCATTTTTGACTTATCTATAATTTCATCTTCTACCACTTTTGCTAATTTTGCATCGTTTGGGAGATATGATCCAATTTCCAAAGTCGCACAAGGTCTACCTTAAACGGTCGTGCTAATGGCCGTTCATTGTTGCAAATGGTCGGTTGACGACCGTTTAACCCTTAACGGTCGGTCGTCCGACCGTTTATCCAATAAGAGTCCAGCCTGCTCTGGACTTTATCTCCACGAACCTGCGCGATGTGCCTATCTTGCGGCGGCCATAACTTCTAGAATACTTATCTAAATTGATCCTCATTTTTTCCTACTTCTAGCCCTTTGTATTATCTTTAATTTTGTTCATAGAACACAAATTTTAATGAGCTATATCTCTTGGAATCGTGGCCGCAATATCATGATTTTCTGCTTTTCGTGCAACCAAAAAACCCTGCAGATTAGGTTCCAGAGGCTTCTTCCAAGAGCCATAACTTCCACAATCTTCAACCAAAAAGAGTCCCGTTTATTCCTACGCCTTATCTTGACTATTATCTCGAGAATGATCCAGAGATCTCGAGATTTGGTGTACTCTATCTTCTAGAATCGTGGGAGAAAGTTGGGGGTTTCACCACTTTTTCTATATAAACCTGCCCAGATTTCCTGTGCGACGGGGGCGCGTTTCCAAGGCGACGGCGAAGCCATGCTAGATTGTTGACTCAACCCTTCGACTCTAGCCTAAAGAGGGAAGTATAAGCTTCATTTTGGTTCCTTGTTTGCTCAATTTCATCAACGTTTGCCCTCTCAACTTCGCCCCTACTTTTGGCAAATCATCACAGTTTGCTGATTTCTGCTACAAAGTCCATGACAGGGGCATGTTCATCAAGCCGGTGCGGAGTCATGCTTTATCCTTTTCGTCCTCCCTCAACTCCATCTTGAAGAGGGGAGTATTAGCTTCACGTTGATTATATGTTTGCCTTATTTCTCATATATTTTCCCCCTCTTCCAAGCCCCTACTTTTGAGGTTTCACCACACTATTCTGCACTTTGCTGAAACTCAGATTTCTTACGACGGGGAGATGTTTGCGTCACCGGTGCGAGGCCGTGGGGCACTCTTGATCCATCCTTTCAACTCCAGGCTCTAGAGGAAAGTATAATCTTTGTGTTCCTTGGTTTTGGGCTCATTACCTCATCATCTTCCTTCATATTTTTGTCTATGAGTTTTGCACTTTCATTCTATTTTTACACTTAGTCAGTTTTCTCCCATGTTCTGCACCCTTCTATTTTCTTGAGTTTTTCACCCCATTTTTCACTGCTGTCTTCCCCGTTTTAAACTCTCCTTTCTACCCTAGTTTCACCATAACACTCCCACTTTTCCATAGCATCCACTCTTTCCTCTTTTGGTGTTCTATCTTGTGAGATATTCATCATTCTTTGAGTCCATTTTGTGCACTGTTCTACATTTTCTGCACAGTCCGTATTTTTCACCAAATCTCCGGTGTCATAACTTTCTGTCCCGACCTCCTTTTGGAGTGATTCTTGTTCCTAATTATTCACAACACTCAAGTCTTCTGTCATCTCCAATTTCTCCCCATTTGGACTTCGTTTATCCTACTGTTTGCATCAGTATATGCACCCACTTTACATTATTTGCATAGTTTTTCTTGTGGCATGCACTTTTGCACCTTGTTTATCTATGTTCATCATGGCATATTAAATCAATTTCTTCATGTTAATCTCATCACAATATACACACCTATTGTTTGCACCCTTCCATAGGGGTTAAAAACCCTCCCCCGGTAAGTTTGCCCTCAATCTTTCATGCTACTTTATGCACTTGGGCAGATTTCTACACTTAGCATTTTCTAATGGGTTTTACATCTTATTTTGTGTTTGTTTCGCAGGAAAGCATGGAAAGTGAGGCCCTTACCTTCTAGCCGGTTGGAAGGCAAGGAGTGGTAATCCACATAGTCCCCGCATCTTGATATTGAGCGCAATCATCCTCTTTTTCCAAGGTACACAACGCACTTAGTATTTTATATTCTTTTGGCGTTGTCATTCCCTGGTGGCGATCACAGTATTCTTTTACATCTTTTATCGTCTTTGTCTTGATTGTATGATCATGCTACCATGTTTACATAGCCACATATTCATGTTATTCACTTGATTGGTTCACATATGCCTTCATGCTTATTCATGTGATTTGTGGGATCGGCACGCATATACACATTCACATTTTCCACATCTACATCTGTGACAGAGATTCGGAGTTTCTTGGGACTTGCGGGCTACTATCGACAGTTTATCCAGAATTTTTCTCGCATTGCGGCCCCGATGACCAGACTTACGCGGAAGGATGTGCCTTTTATCTGGACTGATGAGTGTGAGCAGAGTTTCAAGGAACTGAAGAGATTACTCACCTCGGCTCTGGTGTTGGTTTTACCTTCTAGATCGGGAGGTTTTATGTTGTGTACAGATGCGTCCGGGGTCGGATTGGGTGCTGTGTTGATGCAGCATGGTAGAGTGGTGGCTTATGCATCTCGACAGTTGAAGCCCCATGAGGAGAACTACCCTACCCATGACCTGGAGTTGGCGGCTGTGATCTTCACGTTGAAGATCTGGAGGCATTATCTGTACGGTGAGAAGTTTGAGGTGTTCACTGACCATCAGAGTTTGAGGTATGTGTTCACGCAGAGGCACCTTAACCTCAGGCAGAGGTGTTGGATGGAGTACATGAAGGATTATGATTTCACTCTATCTTATCAGCCAGGCAGGATGAATGTCGTCTCCGATGCTTTGAGTAGGAAGGTCGCGGTCAGTGCCTTGATGTTGAGGAAGTGGAGGCTCTGGGAATAAGTGCCCGAAGTGTCATTCATGCTCAAGATTACCCGAGAGCCAGGGTTAGCTGTGCTTGCTAGTCTGACTGTCACACCTGCTATCCGCCGTGAGGTGACAGAGGCTCAGCATGCTGACCCTGAGTTGCCCCGGATTTTGGCTTTGGCTGAGGTGGAGCTCGGTGAGGACTGAGCCGTGAGATTCCGTGGTACGCTGTACGTCCCAGCCGAGGAGCAGGTTCATCGTGCGGTGTTGCGCGAGGCTCATGGGAGTAGGTACATTGTACACCCGGGTGTGACAAAGATGTATCGGAACTTGCAGAGGCAGTTCTGGTGGTCTGGCATGAAGAGAGATGTCGCCGAGTTTGTGGCCAGGTGCCTGACCTGTCTACAGGTGAAGGCGGAGCATCAGCGACCATGTGGTACTCTCCAGCCCTTGGATGTTCCCGCGTGGAAATTGGACCATGTGACCATGGATTTTGTGGTGGGATTGCCGAGGACTCCGAGTGGGCAAGACAGTATTTGGTTACTGGTGGATAGGCTGACGAAGACGGCTCGGTTGTTACCGGTCAAAGTCAGCTGGAGTGTGTCTAAGTTGGCTCGTCTTTATGTGGAACGGATCGTTCTGTTGCATGGAATTCTCATTTCCATTGTGTCTGATCGAGATTCGCATTTCACTTCTGGATTCTAGAGGAGTTTCCAATGATCTCTTGGCACGGATTTAGCATTTAACTCGGCGTACCATCCTCAGTCCGATGGTCATTCAGAGAGGACCATCCAGACTTTGGAGGATATGCTGAGATCCTACTGTCTAGAGTGGCAGGGGAGTTGGTTTCACCACCTACTATTGGTGGAGTTTGCCTACAACAACAGTTATCATTCGAGCATCGGTATGGCTCCTTATGAGGCATTGTATGGGCGTCCGTGTCGGACTCAACTTGATTGGTTCGAGGTTGGTGAGCGTGTTGTGACGGGACCAGAGTTGGTGCAGTAATGTGTGAATGTTGTGCACTTTGTTCATCAGAACATGTTGGTAGCCTAGAGTCGGCAGAAGAGTCATGCTGACCGGAGGAGACAGCCTCTCGCGTTCGCCGTTGGCGATCGTGTGTTCTTGAGAGTTTCTCCGATGAAGGGGGTGATGCATTTTGGGCGATGTGGGAAGCTGAGTCCCCGCTCTATTCATCCCTTCCACATTGTAGAGCGCATTGGTGAGGTAGCTTATCGGTTGCAGTTACCCCCTGAGTTGGCATCGGTGCATGACGTGTTCCACGTCTCGATGTTGCAGAAGTATATGCCCTATGACTCTCATGTGCTTGAGGATTCTGTTTGGCCCGAGGTGACTCCAGATCTTTCTCTCCCAGAGTTTCCCGTCCGCGTTGAGGATAGGCGAGAGCAGCGCCTGCGGAAAAAGATCATCCCCTTGGTTAAGGTGGTGTGCCAGCGGCACTCTGGTGGTGAGACTTCTTGGGAGCGTGAGGATGAGATACGTCAGCAGTTCCCTTACTTGTTTGAGTGAGTCTTCCTCTTCCTCTTCCATTACTGCCTCGACTTTAGTAGGGTCCACGGAAATACCGTCACCAGAGATCACGTGCCCCAAAAAGTACACCTCACGAAGCCTGAACTCGCACTTACTGAGCTTCGCATACAACTGGTGATCTGGCAACGTCTGCAGCACCACACCTAAATGGTACGCGTGCTCCTCCGCAGACCGCGAATAAATAAGGATGTCATCCGCGAATACGACCACAAACTGATCCAGATAGGGATGAAACACCCTCTGCATCAAGTCCATAAAAGCTGCGGGGGCATTGGTGAGCCCGAACGGCATCACCAAAAACTCATAATGCCCATATCTCGAGCTGAACACAGTCTTCTCCACATCGGACTCACGAATCCTCAGCTGATAGTAACCAGATCGTAAATCAATCTGCGAGAACACTCGAGCAGACTGAAGCTGGTCAAACAAATCATCAATCCGCGGTAATGGATACTTGTTCTTGATGCTCACTTCATTCAGCTACCGATAGTCAATGCACAACCTCATACTACCATCATTCTTCTTCACGAACAACACGGGCGCACCCCAAGGGAAAAAGATAGGACGAATGTACCCCTTGGCCAACAACTCCTGCAACTGCGCCCTCAACTCTCTCAACTCAGCGGGAGCCATACGGTAGGGAACCTTTGCCAAAGTTCTCGTACTAGGCACAACCTCGATAACGAAATCGATCTCCCGCTGGGGAGGCAATCCAGGCAAATCCTCAGAAAAAACGTCGAGAAACTCGCACACCACCGGAATGTCCTCGACGTCTGGACATGGATGGTCTACCAAGACCACAGAAGCGAGAAAACCCTGACAACCGGAATCAAGCAAATGACGGGCACGAATTGTAGAAATGAGGAAACGAGGAGAGGTGGAACGGATACCTTGGAAGTAGAAGGTCCGCCTACTAGGATGCTGAAAGTAAACCCTCTTCTTTCCACAATCCACCACCGCTCCATGAGCCTCGAGCCAATCCATGTCTAAAATCACATCATAATCATGAAGTTACAATGCATACAACATGCCTGGCAAACTCCGCCCCTCGATCCAAAGCAGAACCTTCTCGAAATAATACGGAGTGATCATGAAGTCACCAGATGACAACTCCACCATCAGATCACAAGACATCTGGGATATCGGGTCCTCAATACTCAACGCAAAATCCTCCGAAATAAATGAATGGGACGCGCCAGAATCAAACAAAACCTGTGCCGCGCAACCCAAAATCGTAACAGTACCTTCCACAAGCTGCGACGACTCTACCTCTGCCATGGTCATGTGAGTAATCTGGCCTCGAGCTCTCTGCCTGCCCGCACTCGCTGACCGTGGTAGTGACGGAAACTGACCACCCTGCTGAAACAGTTGGTGTGGGTATTACTGCTGAGGAAGCTGGGGTGGCTGACGCGGCCGTTGCGGACAGTCACGTGCCATGTATCCTGGCTAATCACACCTGAAAAAGATCACCGGCACTGTACACTGCCTGCCTGGATGCGACTCGCCACACCGGGGACACCCAGAACGAGATCCACCGACCGAACCCTACCGCTGCAAAGGTGTCGGCTGCTGAACACTGCCCGAAGAAGCCTGATGCTCACGGCCCTCCTTCTTCTTCTTCTTCTGGAAACTCTTCCCGAAGAACTTCTTCATTTTGGCACTGAAAGATGCAGATCCTGCCGCTGATGTCGCCGGAGTCGAAGCTCCCGAACTACCAGAAGAAAGCTAGAACGTGCTCTGCTGCTGAGTAGTCGTCTGCTAGCTGCGGCCTGACAAGGACTGCCCCTGCCTAATCGGTCCCCGAGTCCTCTGCATATCAATCTCCAAAGACGCCGCTACATGAGAAGCCGTCTCCAAATCAGTGGCAGCGTTCGCAATCAAATGGTGCCTCAGCTCTTGCCTCAAACCTTGTACGAACTGTGCAGTCTTCACCCTCTCATGCTCCATGATATGAGGTGCATAACGATCCAGTTCAATAAATCGGACCATGTACTGCAACACGGACATGTCACCCTAAACCATCTCCAAAAACTGACGCATCCTCTGCGTAGCAATATACTCTGGACAGTAGGCACGCTCGAAAGCACTGACAAAGTCACTCCACGTAATCTGCTCAAGAGAACATGACTGAAAGGACGTCTTCCACTCAGAAGACCACCACTCCTGAGCCGTGCCCTACAACTGGTTGTAGGCGAACATCACCTTGTCCTCCCCAGTACACCGCATGGAACTGAACACCCGCTCCATCTCTTCGAGCCAACTCCGAGCCATATCAAGGTCTGGCTGACCGCCGTAGTAAGGTAGATGGAACTGCATGAAATCCCTCACTACTCGGCCTGGCCCACGTCTGGTCGATGAGCCCTCACCAGCCTCTCCGCCGAACTACTGCGACATAAGCTGGTACATGCCACAGAAGAAATCCTTGGCCTCCGGAAACCTCGCTGTATCCACTGCCTCGGTGGCCGTTGGTGGCACTCTACTCTGCTCCTCCTGCACCACCTGCTGGATTTCCTGAGCCCCAGTCGACTGTCCCTGCTGAGAGCGAGTGCTCCTCCTCGGCGCCATACTCGCTACTGAAGTAAAAGATAGAAAACATGAAAACGGCAAGGTCAATGAAAACACACGATGTCCAATGCCAGCGTCAGCTGTACATCATCGTTGTGGACTAGTGGACCATTACAATTACCTATGACTCTCGTATAATCCCACAACCGCACTATGATACCAGCTGTAATGACCCGAGAATCCGATTACCGGGATGGCCCGATAACCCGAGACTTGAACCGCCACCCACGAGTCCAAAGACTCGGAAGGGTTAGAAGGATGGTGTGGAGGCTACACAAGTATCACAAATAATTATAGAAATTAAACAGTTTATATGATTAAGCAGGAAATAAATTAACATTTTACATGATACATGGTCCACAAGACATAACAAAATAACAACAGTTATCCATAACTAGTACAGAGACAAGAAAGAAAAGTACAGCTACACGGGGAATACCTGGCTCTGACCTCTGGCACTAACGCTGGGCACCTGAACCACACTGAGCCTCAAACGCCCCCCTCGGAAGCCCTGCCTCACCTGAAACACGGTGAAAACACGCAGGGAATGAGTCTCAGAACAAGACTCAGTAGGGATCACTCGAACCCTACCTCGCAAAAAGGAGAACCGCTACGCTAGCAGTAAGCGAGTACCTCAAAAGAGAAAGCCCTACAACTATAAATACCGATTTTATGGCACAAAAACCGACGCACACGCCACGACGAAACAATCGAAACTCAATGGTCAACACATCTAAAACACGAAGGTCGAAGTCACTGAAGCTGACGGTCTGTCACTCCCTGTCCAGAACAGGAGTGCCTCCCACTAGAAGCACAGTCGATAGCGTCCTCTGACGTCTTACACCACACCGCAGGTGCCCTGCCTGACATGGTAGTGCCTACCAGAGGCATGGACACCGTACAAGTAACCACAAAGCAAGTGACTAGCTGGGGTCACGCTCGTCAGCGTGGGTCCAACCGCCCCCAACCACGTGTACGCACACAGACCATGCGTCCTAGGTCTAGCCTCTAATTGGTTTTCCCCTTGAGCCGGACTCTGGCTACAGACGAGGGGCCCGACAGAAACCAGTCTAAAAATCATCCTCAGGGTAAGCCTCTCCACCTACTGCCAGGTGGGACCACTAAACGTGTAAGCAAGCTATGACTAGTGGAGGGTCGCTGAGGGAGTAGACTCTCAAGCCACGGAAAACAACGTCCAAACCTGATGAAGTACGAGGACTGTCCCACGTACCAGCACCGCCGCACGGTGACCACGTTCGGAAAAGAAACGGGACTACGAACCACCCGGTGCAATCCAGAGCCTGGCGGTCCACCCTAGGTGCGCCACAGTCTCTGACGGTCTATCGCTGGGCCGTCACAGCCGTCTGACAGTCGAACACAGGAGCACCAGACACTCGGTGAAAAACCCGCTGTGACACGCCAGTCCTGGTGCGTCACAGGCCCTAACGCACCCAACCCAATGCGTCACAAGGCGAGAAGAAACTAACTATGACGCACACCACTCGGGGCGTCACAGCCTGTAACGGACCACCTCTGGTGCGTTACAGGTTGGGGACGCGTCAGCTCTGACGCTCCCACACAGGGGTGTCACGGGACTTTGACGCCCCACCCTGGGTGCGTCACAGTCCTAGACCACCAACGGTCAAAACCCAATGGTCGGATGCCAACGGTCAAATCGTCACCTGACGGTCCAACCTAGGCGCGTCACACGCCCTGGCGGTCTATCGTGGGACCGTCAGGCCCACTGACCACCCAATTGGCAAAACATACCCTGTGACGCACCTACCTTGGCACGTCACAGGCTGTGACGGTCACTGGAAGGACCGTCACACCGTCCTGACGGCGAAACGACGGGAAACGCCTAAAAACGCCAACCACGCCCCCATACCTCCATAGGAGAGGGGGAAATCAAGGGGGAAGCTCCCCTGGGACCCCTAGCATGCTTCTAAGCCATTAAAACGCCGAATCACGGCCTAAAAACATAGATCGGGCGAACTCTCCACAAATCATGGAAAACCCCAACCCGACATGGAAACCCATCTCTCGGCCTCCCCTCGGGCTAGAAACCATGGGAATGGAACGCGGGGAGCTAGGGAACGTCACCCTACCTCGATCTCACCTCGAGGCGCGCCGGATCGTCCACAAATATCGAAGAATGCTTGAAACCCTCTCGAGCTCCCACGATCTCACCGAGCATCGCACACCGCCGCGATCACCACGCCGCCACCGTCGTCGTTGTACCATCGTCTCACCGCCGTTTACAGCCGGAGGGGAGCACGCCGGAGTCATCGCCGGAAGAGGAGGGGCCACAGTCGCGTGCGCACGGGAGAGAAGGAGAAAGAGGAAGAAGAAAGAAGAGAAAAAGAAAAAGGGAAAATAGGGGATATTTATAGAAATTCCAAAAATACCGAAAAATTAAAAATCACGTTTCCGGGATCCTCGGAAAGCACTGATCGCAACGGTACCACTCTCGTCTAGGTGAACGACCCGGTTCACCCGCAACGAGATTCCAAAGGATTTGCCGAAACCCGTACTGGAAATCGAAAAAAATGCTCGGAAAAGCCGCGGACGCACTCCGGTTCTCCGAAACAACTCCGGATCGCGCCGATCCGAACACGAAAGATGTCCAAAATGAAATTTCAAACACAACGGAGCCAGACACTCAGAGAAAGCAGATCCGGGACCCAAAAAGAAAGGATCCGAAAGGCCCGGGATATTACAGTAATTGAGTCGTGTAGCCTTTATTGTTCTGTGTCTGTCTTGGTCTTTTCTAGACTTTTCACCTGTCTTCGTAGGCCTTCGCCTAGGGCCTTGTTCTATGTCAACGGATCGGTAACTCCAGACTTTGTGAGATTAGGGTTCGCCTTTCTGTTGCCGTTGGAGTAGTTTAGGGAGCCGTGCTTTGCTCGGTAGCCGTGTTCTCGTTCCGTACGGCTTTGCTTTTCCCTTTTCTTTTAGTTGTTCTACTCCTGCTTTTCCAACTTTCTTTTATAGCTTTCTAGTTGTAGTTTAACTTTTCTTGCTTTACTACTACTGCTGTTTTAGCTGTTGTTCCGTGTTACTGCGTTATTTTTCAGTGGAGATCGGTTTGACCCCTACTGAGCCAATGACACGAGGCTCACCCCTGCTTTTCAGGTGTTGTCGTCTCTGCTTCCTTCGCGGTTCCTGGCGTGGCGTGTCTGTTCGTAGTTGCCAACGGTACCTGTGCCGGGCTTCCCCCGACCTCAGTGTACGTCTTCTTTCTTGTTAGACTGTACTTGTCTTTCCTTTGGACTGGACTCTGGTATAATTGTTAATTTTAACTGTTAATTAAAAAGTAATTTTATTTCTTCTACTTTATCAAACCTGATTAATGAAATTTAACTACTTGCTGTTATATCTGTGACTTTAATGTACTACACGACAATCCTTTTATCCCTTCGGAGCTTTACAACTCTTGGGAGGCTTCACAGGTTCCAAGTTGTATCGGGTCTACTCGGTAGTCCTATCGGGTATATCCGATATCCGGAGTCTGGGTCGTCACACTAGACCTCTACCTCAGGAACACACCCGAAAACTACGCGTAAAACCACGTCTTGCAGACGGGAAACGGAAACTTGAGTCACGTGAAACTCACGTCAAGTGACTTGAGTGTAGACACGCCAAATTTGACATCATTTTTTAGCATATCTCCTATCGCATTGCGATGCCCCATTTGACCCTCAAATTGACTTATTTGAGTGGTTTTCTCTCTTTTCTTGAATATCCAACTTCCGCCAGCTTTCACACATCTTTTCCTATTTTTTTCCAGATTTTTCTCAGTTTTTTCTCCATTTTTTCGGGCCTTGAATCAATTAGAGGCAGGGACCCGGCCGCCATTTAAATAACACCCAGGCAGGGGACGCCCTTCCAAGAAATAGCGCCCAGGTAGGGGGCGCCCTTCCATTAAATAGTGCCCAGGCAGGGGGCGCCCATTTCCAGCTGAGTCCAGTTTGGCCGTTTTCGAAATCTATGAATTAGCGACACTCCGAAAAGTCGCCATTTCTTTAAATAGCGACCATCTGAAAGGTCGTCAATTCCCTTGTCATATTTTGAGGTTTTAACTCCGTCCGAAACTCGTATTAATTCCTAAATAGCGACCACCTCATGGTCGTCAATTCTTTTAAATTTCGGAAAGTCCGAATCCGTCTTGAAATGCTTTGGAATTAGCGACGCTTCGCGTGCGCACCCTTTTAAATAGTGACCGCCTGAGTGGTCGCCAATTCTTCTTCAAATCCGAACTCTGGTAGAACCTCCTTCTTTCTCCCTTTTGAGCCCCTTTCCTCTTGGGAAAGGGTTCCTTTGGCTTCCTAATATTGTCAAGACACTTGGAGGAAGGATCCCCCTTTCCAAATCCCACCAAAACTCAGTTTTCTAATTTTTATGGAATTAAACTCTGAATTTCACTTCCCTCCCTCACTTTAACCTCCTTTTCCACTTGGGAAAGGGTTCCTATGAATTTCTAAGGTTGGGTGGACACTTGCCCAATAAATATCTCCCTCCAAATCCTTTAAAACATGATTTTTTAATTTTTCTTGGAATTAAACTCTAAATTGCACCTCTATAAATAGGACCCCTCTCTCCCTTGTGTAAAAAAGGCATCAATATCAATCCAAGGGGAGGTGCTACTAGATTGAAGGCTCAAGGAGGAGGCTCCCATGAACCTACAAACTTCATCCATGGAGTTCTTCTTCCTCCCTTGAAGATCTTGAAGCCAAATTGGAGAAAACCACTAAGCTTTCCTCCTCCTATCTCTTATTTTTTGCTTTAGTTAATTGCATGCATCATATCATATTCTTCTTTTATTTATTTTTATCTCAATATTGAGATCTTCCCATGTTGTGCACTCTAGCACATCTCCCTTAGTGCAACACTTGCACATCTCCCTCTATTCTTCATCATACATCATCTTTTACCTACCCTTTTGCATAGGGGTTTAAAGGCCAAACACCAATAAGGTGTGTTCATATCCATGCTTTCTATGTCCATATTTATATTTGGATTTGATGCTACACATCTTGGTTTCTAATCCATGTTTGTTTATTGGTGTTTGTTAATTTTGCAAGGATAATCAATAGAAGAACTCTCTTCATCGGCCGGCCGATAGAAAGAGAAGGTGAACATTCACAATCTCCCCTACTTTTTAAAGATATTTTTCACGATCCCTCCTTTGATTCTTCATTGTTATATATTTGAGGCCCTCGCGTCTCTGGCGATCACATCCCCCTTAGCATCCCTCGCATGCTCCCTCTTCTTCTTTTCCCCTTCTTTTGTCATCCTCTTACTTTTTATATTTCTATATTCTTTTTAAAAGTGGATCTTCTTAGAATCTACAGGGAGCACTGCCCACTAGAAGTAAAGCCGGATGCATCTACTGACGTCTTAGTCCGCACCTCAAGTGTCTCGCTGCGACACCCCAGGCGGAGACAGAGACACACAGTAACCAGTACCACGAATAAGGACTAGCTGGGGTCGCACTCGTCAGTGCGGGTCCGACAGCCCCCAACTAAGTGTTCACACACAGACCATCCGCTCTAGGTCGGGTCCTCTAGCTGGTTTTTCCCCCAGCCGTAATCAGGCTGTAAAGGCGAGGGGCTCTATGGTAACCAGCCTAAAAATTATCTATCTCGGGCAAGTCGCTCCACCACCCCCGGGTGGGTCAGCACACGCGTGCCGTAAGAAGGCTACGACCAGTGGGAGGTCACTAAACGTGAACACGGAAAGCCATACACGCACCCATACCAATACACGGTGACTCGATCTAGCCAAAACATGAAAGTCCGGAACATGTGGGGTTATCCAGACATCCCAGAACCACGGTCACAGAACTCAAGGGATGTCCAAGACACTCATGAGACCGAAGGTCAACCACTGGGTCAGAACTGGGTCATCCGCGGGGCAATGCAACGCAGCCGGAACGCGTCTAGCACGAGAAACAGAGTGGTAGTCCTCCCTGGACCGTCACATCAAGAAGCGGTCCTCCATGGACCGCAAGGCTCCAAATAGCGGTCTTCCCTGGACCGCAAAGCCCAACCGGCGGTCCACCCCAGACCGCAACTAACCAGAAACAGGCGGTCAAAGGGGCCGTCACCTCTGGGCCATCTCAGAGCTTGGCGGTCTGGCTAGGACCGAAAAGCCTGGCTTGGCGGCCCAACCAGGACCGCATAGCTCCGGAAGAAACTAGAAACCAGGTGGTCACACCCAGACTGCCCAGAAGGGTGGCGCTCCATTACCTGACCGTTAGGCGTTGCCTAGCGGTCAGTCGCACGGCTGCTACCCCACCTGACCTCTAACGACTCCAAAGCAGAAAATGGTCTTACCCTGACCGCTACAAGGTGCCTGGCGGTCTACACCAGACCGCTAAGCCCCTCAGGCGGTCTATCGCGAGACCGCAAAACCGACTGACATAGGGGGGGACCTTAGCGGTCTCCAGAGGATCGGTAGGTAGCCTAGCGGTCTCTGAAAGGACCAATAAGGCATCCCGAGTGCGAAAACGGCGAACTCCGCAAAAAATCCCATTCCACGCCCCGTTCACACCCATGTGAAGGGGAAAATAAGGGGAAACTAGTCCTCAATCTCTGTAGCACCGAGAGGACCCATTTAAACCCCAGAAACACGATCAAAACGCAAGATCCGACTCACACCCCAAAAATATGAATTTTCTCCAAAATGCTCAAATAAGCCTGCCCGGCTCACCACGGCCTACAAAACTGGCGAGAAATGAAGTACACGAGCTGGGGATCGGTCTTCCTACCTCCACTGAAGATTTGATGCACCGTGGACGCCGATCCGTGAAGAAAACACCATTGCAACTCCGTCAGGATGCAAACTCGTGATCGAGCTTCCACGCGCCTCCACGCCTCAATCCTCGCTCCGTCTACGCCCGTGCCTCGTCACGCCATCCCTGCCTTACCCGTGCCCCACTCCATCGGCCGTCGGAGAAGAGAGGGTGAGAGGAGAGCGTGAGAGAGAGGTGAGAGGGAGAGAGTGAGAGGAATGAGAGTGAGGGAGAGAGAAAAAGGATGGGGGTTTATATAGGAAAATCCAAAAAATACCAAAAATAGGGGAAATACTCCCTGTGATCCTCGGAAAACGCACAACACAGTGGTAACGTCCCAGTGTCGGAGAATGCAATGGTTCACCCTGCACGGGGTTCTGAAGGTCCGACAAACAAAAACACGCATAACACGCAAAACCCAATCTGGGACCCACACAAGCGATCCGAAACCCACAGATCATGATCTAAAAAATATCCAAAAAAATTTGGGGCATTACAGAAAACCAGCTAGAGGACCTGACTTAGAGCACATAGTCTGTGTGTGCACATGTGGTTGGGGGCGTTAGGCACGCGCTGACAAGTGTGACCCTAGCTAGTCCTTGTTCTAAGGTTCCATGGTTAGTGTGTCTCAGTTTCTGCCTGGGGCGAGTAGGGAGACACCAGGGGTGCGAACTAAGATGTCAGTGGATGTATTCGGCCTTGCTTCTAGTGGGTAGTGCTCCTATCACCTGAGAGGTTTCGACTCAGGTTTCCTTCTGACGCGGTTCAGTGTTTTGGCGGCTCGGTGTCCTTGCTACTCGTGATCAAGGTGTGGTTCTTGTTGGGACTCCTCTGGTTTGATAAGCAGTATGTGCACTGCTTTGTGCTGAAATGTTTTGATGATTGACAATAGTTATTTTGATGATTAGCAACAGTAGTGCTTGACTTCGTTGACTGCATAGTTGACTTTGTCAAATTTACTCTGAAATGATGTTGTGTGTATCTTGATGAAATTTATATGTCAGATGCTCACATAAGTGTTGTCTGCATGTTTACACTTAGACTTTGCATTAGAATGGAGTTGGTGCAATACTCAGTCAGTCTGCATTGAGTCCGTGCATAGAGTGCATTTCCAGCACATCAAGTATGTGCATGCATATATAAAGTCGGTGCAAGCCATGTTGCTACACACGACCAAGTCGCTGCAAAGGTCATCCATGCATTATGTAAGTCGATGCATTGGTAGTTGTTGCATGAGACCAAGTCCGTGTAGGCTTAGCTCAAGGCACACTAAGTCGGTGCAACACTTCTCGCTGCACGCTATCAAGTCGGTGCAAGCCATGCTGCTGCACACGACCAAGTCAGTGCAATGCCTTCCATGAATTAGGTAAGTCGGAGCAAGCATTAGTTCAGCACGCAACTAAGTCCATGCATGTTTATGTCTAGGCACATAAAGTCTGTGCAATACGTCTTAGGCAACTCGGTACATAAGAGCTCATGCATTCAGTGTTTGCACATTAAGTCTGTGCAAGTCAAGTATGTTGCAGAAGTAAGTCTGTGTAACCTTTGCACATCACATGATCTAAGTCTTAAGCAATGTTGCTATCGGCACATTGAGTCAGTGCAAGGTTTGCACTTTGCATATACGCACTCAGTGCATTACTGCATGTCACACACATATAGTCTGTGCACATCCACTAGGTCAATAAAATAAGTCTGTGCATTAGTTCAATGTGTGAACACTTGACTCCGTGCATATGTGTTCATATGTTATATCGAGTCTGTGCAGTCTGTGCACATTTAGTTCAAATCTCTAATTAACTCTGTGCATCTTTCTACTATCTTTCATATTGTTTCAAGCTGACATTAAGTCTGACCTTAACAGGATATCTGCTCGAGGAGTTTAAGAAAGGCACATGATCTAAGAATGGAGGAGGTGCCAAGATGATGCCACGTGGCCAAACTACTCCAGATCTGGATAAGGCTTTGGGCGGGAATTGTGGCGAGCACACGCCTACCTTCTGCTGGTTCCTAGAAATAAGGAGAGTCTTCTTCAAGAGAAGACTGATCGTGATTGTGATATTGAGAGAAAAAGAGCAGAAAGAGATAGAGTCAGCACGATCCAGAGATAAGAAGAAAGAGTAGCAGATCTAAGAAGAGAGTTTGAGAAGTGAGAGATCTGAAAGTCTGAGAGAGTTTTGTATATCAGTTTCCTGGTTCAGAACTGGAACTGATTTTGCTCATTGTTGAGCTATATTCCCTTCGTTGGTTTTCTGTTTCTTCGTTTGTTTCTCTTCGTTTTTAGAAACTCTTATTCAAGATGTTTGTCAGCAGATGTTAAGCTGTAATTCCTCAACTGTGGTAGAGGTGTGATATCCTCTGGTCAGGTGAAGTTGTAATTCCCCAGCGGTTGCAGAGGAGGACTCCTCTGGTCGGCGTAAGCTGTAAGGCCCAGCGGTTTGTTGGGTTTTCACCCCGAAGCTGTGGATCAGCAGGTTAAGCTGTGTATCAGCTGGAAACCACACTCTGGTTGGAGTGTGGGGTAGACGTAGACCTCGGGTTTGAGGTCGAACCACCTTAAAAATTCATCGTCCAGTAGATGAATGCTTAAGACCGTCTGTGTGCTGATCTTCTAGACTTGCTTTAGTTCGATTGCGTTTGAGTGTTCCTCTTCGTCCTATAGCAGCTTGATTTTATTCTGTAACTGTTCCTGCTGTAGTCAGTTTTTATTAGGTGATCGATCTATTCACCCCCCTCTAGATCATCAATAGAGTCTTGTCTATTGGTATCAGAGCGTCCATCTATTCTATCAGTTGGTATCAGAACCTAACTCTTCTACAGGGATCAACGCCCTGAAGAGGAATGGCCATGGATGCAAGAGGGATGACGGCTGAAGGACATTCCATCACGAAGCCCCCATACTTTGAGGGTTCGAACTACGCATACTGGAGGAATCATATGCAAGTCTTTCTGAGGGCGAAAGACTATGAGATTTGGAAGGTGGTCAGTAAAGGACCATTCAAGCTGCATCCTAATGAGGATGTATGGACGAGAGAGAAGATCAGGAAATCTACTCTCAACTGGAGCGCCATCAATGCCATTCAGTGCGCTCTACATCCCATGGAATTTTCAAGAGTTTCATCGTGTGCCACAGTGAAAGAGATGTGGGATAAGCTGGAGGTTATCTACGAGGGAACCTCTCAGGTGAGGGAGACCAAGGCGAACTTGCTGGTCTCAGAGTATGAAGCCTTCAGGATGAAGCCCAGCGAGACCATCATCGAGATGTATGCGCGTCTTACCCTCATCACCAATGGTCTCAGAAGTCTGGGGAAAAATTATTCTAATTATGAAATCGTGAGGAAGATTCTTCGGTCCCTGACTCCAGTCTGGTACACGAAAGCTACTGTTATAGAGGAGTCAAGGGATCTTCAGAACATGAAGGTGGACGAGTTGATTGGCTCGTTAATGACCTACGAGATGAATCTTCCCAAGACCGAGGAGCTGGAGAAGAAGAAAAAGCCCATTGCTCTGAAGGCCAACTCCAGTAGATCAAGCAAATCCAGCCACAGTGGATCATCGAGCGATCAAAGCTTCTCTGGGTCAAAAATTGAAGGAGATCAGCTTGCAATGATGACCAGAGAGTTTAGAAGATTTTTGAGGAAAGAAGGCAGAAATTTCGACCGAAGATAGTATGGTGGCAGGAGACAAACGAGGTATAAATCTAACCCTACCAAGAAAATTGACACTAATGTTTGCTATCATTGCAGGAAGGTCGGCCACATGAAGGCAGACTGTCCGGAGCTCCAAAAGCTCAAGGAGAAGTCAAAGAAGAAAGCTCCCAAAGGAAAGGCGATGGTGAGCACATGGAGCGACGAGGACGAGGGCACATTAAGCTGCACATCTGAGAGCGAGAACGAAGAAAAGCCCATCTGCCTGATGGCAAAAGATGATGAAGAAAAGGAAGAAGACTTCGATGAGGTATCCTCTCCATTTGAGCATTACACCATTTCTGATTGGGAAGATGTCTATGGAGATTTGCTAGATAAAGTTGATGACATTAGAAAGAAAAACAGACACTTAAAGAAAAAGGTTAATTCTCTTATGAATGACAAAACCATGTCTGACAAAATTACATGTTTACAATCAGAGAATGATAGGTTGAAAAGTGCATGTTCTGAATTTGATGATCTGAATATTGCTTTGATTAATTCTAGAAATGAAAATGAGTCTTTGAAAAAAGTGATTGATGATTTAAAATTGAGACTGCAAAAATTTGAAAATGAAATGAAAATTGCTAGTGAAAAATATGAAGCTGTGCTAGGTGTCAATAATGAACTTAAGAAATTAATTGAACACCTAGAAAATCAAAATGAGGATAAAAAGAAAATCATTGAGAATATGACCCAGGGCACTGAGAATTTGAATGCTCTATTGGGGTCTAAAGTGAATTTCAGAAAAGAGGGTCTCGGTTATAACCCCACTGTTGAAAAGAGTTTAGCATTGAAAATAATTTCATTTGTTGCTGAAAAGGAGAAGAGACCTCTCATTAAAATGTCCAATGTAAATTTTGCTGTTAAAAATGTTAATTCCAAAATGCCCAGTGCTCAAGACAAGGGCAAGCAGAAGATGGGTGAGTCTAGCCATGATAGTACATACTGCCCTATTCCTCAGGGTAAGTCTCAAGTTAGGGGTCAACCTTCACGCACACCTAAACTCCAGGCTAGGGTCACCAAGTCTCCACCAGCTGTTCAGAAGAAGAGTCAACCCCCACCCATGCAAAAGTCAGGTGGGTCTAGGGTGCAAGGGAGACAGAATCCTGTAAGATGTCAATCAAGCCAGATCCACCAGCCCAAAGTTCAGATTTTCCATTATACACAGCCACAAAAAATCTATAGGACTAGATGGAATAGAGTGCAGGGGAGGTCTGGATATCAGTCATATCCAACTCAGAGTTACAGGCCTCAGGCTAGGAACTGGGTTATGCAAGCTAGGACATGGGCTCCTAGGAAGCAAACCCCTCTTAGTCAGCCTAGGACCAACACAGGTCACAACTATCTGAATGCTCATTGGCCTAGGCACTGGCACAAACAAACTCAAGCTGCTAATAACAATAGTGCCAGGACACAGAAAAAGAAAAGAAAAGCTCAGACTGCTAATGCTGGAAACAAGAACAACAACGAAAGGAATGTCAACAAATCCACCAAACAAACAACTTTTAAACAAATGTAGATTCCTAAAAATTTGTTGTCTTGTTTAAGTCGATCTTCATCTGCTCTGGAGCCCAAATATTTTTGGGTTTCAAACTTTTCTCCATGACTGTGATTGCATGTATGCCTGGCAGCCAAGCACAACATGTGGTACCTGGATAGTGACTGCTCCAGGCATATGACAGGAGACAAGACTAAATTCTGCATGCTGACAGAGAAGAATGGAGGCCTTGTCACCTTCGGAGGAAATACTAAGGGTAAAATCATCGGGTCAGGTAAGGTAGGTAAGTGCACTACCTGGTGCATTGAGGAGGTTATGCTGGTTGATGGTCTTGCTTACAACTTACTCAGTATCAGCCAGCTATGTGATAAAGGGCATATAGTTGTTTTCGATTCCCAATGCTGTAGAATTTATGAACCCGATTCTGATGTAGTTATATTTTTGTAGAGAGTAAATAATATCTACATGGTAGATTTAGATGATGTTGCTCACTCTAATTTATGCCTCACTGCTGATAAAGATGATTTAGCATTTTTGTGGCATCGTAGATTAGGACATGCTAGTTATACTATCTTGCATAAACTTAATAAACATAGCATGGTTAGAGGACTTCCTGAAATTTTATTTAAAAAGGAAAATAAAATCTGTCATGCATGTACACAGTCCAAGCAAACTAGGAAGTCATTCAAGTCTAGAACTGAAAACATATCTTCCAAACCTTATGAGCTGATACACATGGACCTTTTTGGACCAACTAGATCAGTCAGCTTATCAGGTAGGAGATATGGGTATGTATTAGTGGATGACTTCTCTAGATATACGTGGGTCTTTTTCATCTCACACAAAAATGATGCATTTTCTGAATTTCAGGAGTTCTACTTGAAAATAAAACTAGAAAATAAAAATTCAATTGAAAATATTTTGTCTGATCATGGTGGTGAGTTTGAAAACTCACAATTTGATGATTTTTGCAAGGTCAATGGGATTACTCATCGGTTCTCCTCATCAAGGACACCAGAGCAAAATGGAGTGGTGGAGAGGAGAAACCGGACACTTGTGAAGATGGCCCGTACACTCCTAGTTGAAGGAGGCCTACCAAGGAAGTTTTGGGCAGAGGCAGTCAACATTGCAAGCCATGTAATTAACTGAGCCATGGTAAGGCCGTTTACTCAGAAAACACCTTATGAGATTTTAAAAGGTACGAAGCCTTCAATTGCTCATTTCAAGGTCTTTGGTTGTAAGTGTTTTATTCATGTTAACGATAAAAGAGACCTTGATAAATTTGAACCTAAAAGTGATCCAGGAATTTTCCTTGGATATTCTGAAAATACTACAGCATATAGGGTGTACAACCTTAATTCTAGAACTGTTGAGGAATCTCCACACATTGTCTTTGATGAGTCCCTAAATAAGTCTGATGTTGGTCTATGCAGGAAAGAAGATGATGGAAAAATTCTGAAGGAAGGAAACTTTGCAAACCAATCAGATAATGAAGAAGAACCTGAAGAAAACAATGCAGAGGAGCCTGATGTTCAGGGGGAGGTAAATGAAGGTCAAGGTAACCAAGTTATCAATATCAGATTTTTAAGAGATCATCCAGTAAATAATATTATTGGTAACTTAAATGAACCCCCTAGGACTAGAGGCTACTTTAGAGCACAGCATGAATTAAATGCATATGCACATGTAGAACCCAAATCCATTGATAGTGCCCTCAAAGATGTGCATTGGATCAATGCCATGCACGAGGAGCTTAATCAGTTTGATAGGAACGAGGTGTGGCATCTGGTCCCACCTTCTGATCATGGGACTGTCATTGGGACAAAATGAGTCTTTAGGAATAAACCTGATGAGCTAGGTAATTTAATTAAAAATAAAGCCAGACTTGTTCCTCAGGGGTACAATCAAGAATTTGGAATTGACTTTGAAGAGTTATTTGCCCCTGTAGCCAGGTTAGAGGCAATTAGAATACTTTTAGCTTATGCATGCTCATTAGGAATAACTCTCCAGTAGATGGATGTTAAATATGTTTTCCTCAATGAGAAAATAAAAGAGGATGTCTTTGTGAGACAACCTCATGGCTTTGAATGCTTAGACTTCCCTAATTATGTTTATAAGTTGAATTAAGCTCTTTATGACTTGAAGCAAGCTTCTAGAGCTTGGTATGACAGGCTCAGCAAATTCCTTACCGAGAAGAAGTTCACAAGAGGTGGGGTTGACCAAACGTTGTTTACCAAGGTAAGTCATCCAGACATTCTCCTTGTTCAGATTTATGTGGATGACATTGTATTTGGGTCAACTAACCCCAAATTGTGTAAGGAGTTTTCTGATTTAATGACACAAGAATTTGAAATGAGCTCAATGGGTGAGCTAAAATTATTTCTTGGACTGTAGGTGACACAGACCAAAGATGAAATATTCATCACCCAGTCCAAGTACATAAGGGACCTGCTGAAGAAGTTCAAATTTGAGAACCTCAATGACATTGCGGCACCAATGGGTACTTCAACAAGTCTTGATGAAGACCCCAAAGGTAAAATAGTGGATCAAAAGTTGTATCAAGGTCTGATCGGATCCCTTTTGTACCTTACTGCATCTAGGCCTGATATACAATTTGCAGTGTGTTTATGTGCTAGATTTCAGGCTAGTCCTAAGGAGTCTCATTTTAGTGCAGTGAAAAGGATCTTTAGGTATATGTCAGGCACCCAAGAGCTTGGTCTTTGGTACCCTCTTAAGTGTGAGTTGGAGCTTCTAGCATACATTGATGCAAACTATGCTGGGTGTCGGATAGATAGGAAAAGCACTATTGGCTATTGCCAATTCCTAGGTGGCTGCCTAGTATCTTGGGCTTCAAATAAGCAACACACAGTTGCCTTGTCCACTGCAGAGACAGAGTACGTCACTATAGGGAATTGCACAGTTCAGGTACTATGGATTAAGCACCAACTTTCAGATTATCAGATAAATTTGGGATGTATTCTAATTTTATGTGATAATACTAGTACTATCTGTCTAACTAAGAATCCTGTTCACCACTCTAGGACTAAGCATATCGAGATTAAACACCATTTTCTTAGAGATGCAGTGAGCAAGAGTAAAATTGAATTAGTCTTTGTTGAAACTGAAAAATAAGTTGCTGATATTTTTACTAAACCCCTTGGAAATGAAAGATTTAAATATCTAAGAAGAGAATTGGGGCTTTGTAAATTTTAGCATGAAAATGACTAATTTCATTCTTGAATTGTCTTCTGAAATGCTTAAAATATTAGTGTTTACCTATCTTTGAATTTTGAATAAAGGATGTTTGATATTAGAATAATTACTTTTGCACTGAGTATATAAGCTGCTGCACGTCTTGCATAGATAATCTCTGAAGTCGATGCATGGTTGTGCATATAGTCGATGCATTATGCCAACACTTGTTTCCCATACATGCCGTGTACCGAGTTTAAGTCGATGCATGTTTTGCACCAGGTGTATAAGTCGATGCATAGTGTATGCTTTCAGCATGAAGGTCGGTGCACCTTATGTTCAAGTTGCATGCCGGTCGGTGCAGTGCATGGCTCGTAAAGGTTAAAGTCTGTCCATCTTGATACCATATGCATACATAGTCGGTGCACCTTAAGTCAATGCATCATGATGTCAGGGGGAGTGCAGTTGAGTCTGATCTTAGTTCAACTTCTCTTATTCTCTCTTCATTCTTAGAAATTTCTATCTCATGACATCATTCACATTCAGTATATTCTTGAAAATCTTTTGAGCTGCTCCTATGCTTAATTGTCTACTTCTATCACTCTGATTGGCTAACAGTCTTGTAACTGGTTCATTACCTTGAGCATCAGGCACTTCAATTATTTTAAGAATCACATGTGTTTCTTGAATGAACTAAAGGTTTAATTTTAATAGACTGTAGAGTCAAAGAACTGCTCTTCAGAAAATAAGGTGATAGAAAATATTTATAGCTCTTCACCTTTGTTTCATGGTTATGATAGAAAAGGTCTTCACAGTATCTGAACTTTTTAGACTTAGTGAAGTCTAGGCTGGAAAAACCAGAACGTGTATTGCTTTTGAACAAGTATCTCTGAAAAGTTATAAGGGCAGCATCAATAAAATCCTTAATGAAAAAGAATTGAACAAAGTGGCAGAGCAATGACTGAATTGCACTGAGAAACTGAACCCTCCATCAAGGAAGTGGAGAGGACCTTAAGTCATGAGGTGTTTTATGTCATCTCTGTTCACATGATCAAATCTATAGGGTTGAATTCACTGAGTAATTGGGGGTACTGGCGTCTGATAAACGTGTACCCTTAATGTCAAAGGTGTAAATCATCTTGGTAGTTTTTGATCAGAGGTAGATATAGTAGTTTATGCCTAGTAACTAGGGGTACTTGCGTCTAACCCACATGTACACCTAATGTCAACAGCATAAATGACACTTGTCTGTTCACTAAGTTCAGACTAGAAGTGAAAAAGAAATGTTGTAACCATTCTCATGCAAAATGTTATGAAGTATCAATTAGTTCATCTCAATACAAATTCAGGTTACTCTCCTCGATATTCATTGTTTATGAAATAAGTAAGATATAGTCTTGACCTAGTCTAGTATAGTCATGTGACTTAGGTTAATTGCTATAAACGAACACTACGACCATATTTCAGAAACTCAGTGATTTAACTCTACCTGTCATAACTGTTAAACCTGAACTTACTCAAGAATGCATATTGATTGATTCTTATGAATAAAAGTTGTTCATGATCTGCTTATATTCTGAACCAATGCATAGAATGTTATCTAGTCTATCTCTTCTACCCTTCCACTATCTACCTTCCTCCTTATTTGCTGATGGCAAAGGGGGAGAGTTTATTGTCTTATTCCCTTCCTTCCTTATGACATAGGGGGAGAGATTGTATTCTGATGGCAAAGGGGGAGTAAGTATAAAGGAGAGTCAGTATATGTGTTTAGGGAGAGAGTATGTAATGGTGTTTGAGAGAAGGGAAGAGAGAGACAGTCAGAAAATTCAGGGGGAGCATCTTAAAGGATTCATTCAGGGAGAAAGTCTGTGCATAGTGTCAGCAGTTGCATGAATGTCATCTGACTGTGATTAATCATTCATCAAAATAAATCATTCTTCATTCTTAATGCACTTACTTTTGGTGTTGCCATCATCAAAAAGGGGGAGATTGTTGGGACTCCTCTGGTTTGATAAGTAGCATGTGCACTGTTTTGTGTTGAAATGTTTTGATGATTGACAATAGTTATTTTGATGATTAGCAACAGTAGTGCTTGACATCGTTGACTGCATAGTTGACTTTGTCAAATTTACTCTGAAATGATGTTATGTGTATCTTGATGAAATTTATATGTCAGATGCTCGCATAAGTGTTGTCTACATGTTTACACTTAGGCTTTGCATTAGAATGGAGTTGGTGCAATACTCAGTCAGTCTGCATTGAGTCCGTGCATAGAGTGCATTTCCAGCACATCAAGTTCGTGCATGCATATATAAAGTCGGTGCAAGCCATGCAAGTCGCTGCAAAGGTCATCCATGCATTATGTAAGTCGATGGATTGGTAGTTGTTGCATGAAACCAAGTCCGTGCAGGCTTAGCTCAAGGCACACTAAGTCGGTGCAACACTTCTCGCTGCACGCTATCAAGTCAGTGCAAGCCATGCTACTGCACACGACCAAGCCAGTGCAATGCCTTCCATGCATTAGGTAAGTCGGAGCAAGCATTAGTTCAGCACGCAACTAAGTCCGTGCATGCTTATGTCTAGGCACATAAAGTCTGTGCAATACGTCTTAGGCAACTCGGTGCATAAGAGCTCATGCATTCAGTGTTTGCACATTAAGTCGGTGCAAGTCAAGTATGTTGCAGAAGTAAGTTTGTGCAACCTTTGCACATCACATGATCTAAGTCTAAGTAATGTTGCTATCGGAACATTGAGTTAGTGCAAGGTTTGCACTTTGCATATACGCACTCAGTGCATTACTGCATGTCACACACATATAGTCTGTGCACATTCACTAGGTCAATAAAACAAGTCTGTGCATCAGTTCAATGTGTGAACACTTGACTCCGTGCATATGTGTTCATATGTTATATCGAGTCTGTACAGTCTGTGCACATTTAGTTCAAATCTCTAATTAACTCTGTGCATCTTTCTACTATCTTTCAGATTATTTCAAGCTGACATTAAGTCTGACCTTAACAGGATATCTGCTCGAGGAGTTTAAGAAAGGCATGTGATCCAAGAATGGAGGAGGTGCCAAGATGATGACACGTGGCCTAACTACTCCAGATCTGGATAAGACTTTGGGCGGGAATTGTGGCGAGCACATGCCCTACCTTCTGCTGTTTCCTAGAAATAAGGAGAGTCTTCTTCAAGAGAAGACTGGTCGTTATTGTGATATTGAGAGAAAAAGAGCAGAAAGAGATAGAGCCAGCACGATCCCGAGAGAAGAAGAAAGAGTAGCAGATCTAAGAAGAGAGTTTGAGAAGTGAGAGATCTGAAAGTCTGAGAGAGTTTTATATATCAGTTTCCTGGTTCAGAACCGGAACTGATTTTGCTCATTGTTTATCTATATTCCCTTCGTGGGTTTTCTATTTCTTCGTTTGTTTCTCTTCGTTTTTAGAAACTCTTGTTCAAGCTGTTTGTCAGCAGAGGTTAAGCTGTAATTCCTCAACTGTTGCAGAGGTGTGGTATCCTCTGGTCTGGTGAAGCTGTAATTCCCCAGCGGTTGCAGAGGAGGACTCCTCTGGTCTGCGTAAGCTGTAAGGCCCAGCGGTTTGTAGGGTTTTCACCCCGAAGCTGTGGATCAGCAGGTTAAGCTGTGTATCAGCGGGAAACCACACTCTAGTTGGAGTGTGGGGTGGATGTAGACCTCGGGTTTGAGGTCGAACCACCTTAAAAATTCATTGTCTACTGTGTGATTGCCTTGTAGTTTATGCTCATCTCTATTTTAGTTTCATCATCCAGTAGATGAATGCTTAAGACCGTCTGTGTGCTGATCTTCTAGACTTGCTTTAGTTCGATTGCATTTGAGTGTTCCTCTTCGTCCTACAGCAGCTTGATTTTATTCCACAACTGTTCCTACTGTAGTCAATTTTTATTGGGTGATCGATCTATTCACCCCCCTCTAGATCATCAATAGAGTCTTGTCTATTGGTATCAGAGCGTCCATCTATTCTAACAGTTCTTTGCTGTCTTCGAGAGTCCTGTCCAGCTGAGTAGCCGTGTTCTATCGAAGACCGACCGAGGATCTACCTGGTAGGCTAGATTCTAGCATTGTGTCCTTGGTGAGACATTCCGAGACAGGTCATTGTGTTCCAGCCTTCTGTGTGGACCAGGTTATGAGGAATCCGCTTCAGTGTCATTTGTGTTCGATACTCGAGGTATCCCGACGTCGTGCAGGTTTTGGCAGTTAGTGGGTTATCATGTTTATTTGTGGGTGGTAGTGTTTTTCTTTCTGCCTTACTGCTTTACCTGCCTTACTGTCTTTATGTTTTATTACTTGCGTCTTTGTTTATTTCACTTTGTTATGGTGGGGATCCGCGGGACCCCTACCGAGCCAATGAGATGAGACTCACCTATGTTCTTTTCAGGTCGGTGTGTCTCCTCATCTTTCGGAGGCCTTGAGCAGCATCTGAGCTCAGCGTCACCAACTTTTGTTAGCCGGGGTATGCCCCAGAGGCTTTGTACTTTTCTTTTGTTGAGCTGTACCTTTGGGACTTGTGTATATCTGGACTGGAAATTGTATAAAATTGTGTAAATCTGTTATAATTGTAAATTTTAATTTCAGCACTTTAATTCCTGCATTTATTTTAGATTTCTGTACACTCCCGTGGCACCTTTAGAACCCTTCCGAGCTCCCAGCTCGTGGGTGGCGGCGTAGGATACGAATGGTATTGGGTTTGACCCAGTATCCGGATCTTGGGTCGTTATAGTTGGTATCAGAGTGGAGTTACAGCAGAGTACAGAAATGTAGAGTAAATGTAGTGTTTAATAGTCTAGATAGTCCGGTACCGTCAATGGCTGGCTTAGGGTGTTCTATTTTCTTACAGTGTTGTCTTGTCGCGTGTTTAAGGACCCGTGATGGCGCAGAGGGGGGAGGCGTGGTCCCAGGTAGAGTTTGCCGTGGGGACCCAGGAGGTGCAAGGTGGAGCACCTTCCCCTCCGGTAGATGCAGCTCTGGGTGCACTGAGACCAACAGGGTTTTTCGATTTATCCACCTAGTTTTTGGTGTTGGCTCAGGGGGCATTGCTGGTTGCCCTGTATTGGGCGAGGTTCGTGGAGTTGAGCCGGCACGCGCCGCCGGCCATGGCAGGTCCAAGGTTCTTGGCTCAACAACTCATCACTGATTTGAGGCCAGAGATACGTCGGACCCTCATGGCATCCGAGCTAGCCGACGTGGAGGTAGCTTTTCATACGACAACAATTTTGGAGGTAGACCTGTTGCGTTCCCAGGAGCAGGTTAGGGCGTTGCAATTCCAGTGGGGGCCTTCCTTTGGGGTTTCAGGAGGAGCTAGCTGCGTCCTCTACCCCTGTTCATGGTCGTCGCCGATAGGGAAGGAGGAGGCATAGGCAGGATAGGCAGGTGGTTCAGCGTGGTGTCGAGGGATGCCAGGAGCTTAGGCGTCAGCGTCAGGAGCAGGCGCTTCAGGAGTAAGTGTAGGCCTAAGAGGAGTCTGTACAGTAGCCAGTCGCGAGGCGACCACGACATGGCCTGGTAGAGCAACCGGAGTAGTGTCCGAGGTGCGGCGGATTTCATGTTGGCCATCCTTGCCAGGTGGCTATGGCGGAGCTGAGGTGCTTTCGGTGTGATCGAACGGGGCACCTGGTTCGTGATTGCCCCAAGTGAAGGAGCTATTTTAGGTTCGGCCAGGTCAGGCACGTGCTCTGTGAGTGCCCCCAACCGTCACCCCAGCGATGATCGTTCCTTGATGGCCTCGGGGAGGCTTGGGGAGGCGGGTGACCGTATGGTGACCTTGGCTGAGGCTCGTGTATAGAAGGTACGACTTCAATTTTCGTCTGGCTTTCATTTGTCCTCGATATTTCTTGTGATTCCCTCTTGGGTTTCGTGTATTGGGGCAAGTGCATCTGGGGTCTGCCCCAGACTCTGGAGGTCATCTCTAATGCTGGGAGGTGCAGTCAGGCGGGGCTTTTGGCACGTGGTGGCCGGGAGGAGGCTGTCCCAGTAGTCGCAACAACTTTTGAGATGGCGAGGTTGGACTTTCGGGGCAGCGAGATGTGTAGCCGGACGAGCGGGGAGGTGTCCTACCTCGTGGCATGTATAATTTTGAAAGGTCCGAGTCGCATTTTTGGTGTAATTTTTTGAATTACGTTATTTTCCCTTCTTATTCCAATTATGGTTGCGAGTCCCCGTGGAGTATCGGGAGTTCGAGGTAGTGTCCTATACAGTGGAAGTGGAGTTGCGTGCTCATTTCCTGATTGGTATGGTGCGCTGGTGCCGTGATGGGAAGAGTCTAGTACTAGCTGAGTTGCATGTGTTGTGCCACGTGGCTGGTGCCCTATTTTCTCCGGTATGAGTTGGGCTTCAATTTTTGGTTCGTCGCTTGAATTGCCAGACTGAGCGTGGAAGTCTGTGCTCCAGATTTAAGGTGTTAGAGTCTCTCGCACTGGTTTCTAGATTGGTCAATGGAGTTGAAGGATATTTCATGGCAGGCACCAGAATCTTACTTTTTGTGAGGCATCTTGTGCAAGGTTATGCAGTGGAAGCGTGGTGGGCCCATAGCCCACAGGCACAGGATCGATACCAGAAGCGGTCTGATGATACCCTGGTGGTGAGTAGTGTTATGGAGGTCGATCGGCTAACCTTAAGGGGGGAGGTTGGCCTTTGGCACATAGTGGCATGGGCCACGAGGTTGGCATTGTTTTACGTGCCGTTGTTTAGGCGTTATGCTAAGCGGCATTGGTGGGGTTGAGAGTTAGGGGATTCTTGAGTCATGGATTGTTGAGTGAGGACTATAGTTGCCCTGGTTTCTCCCTTGGAATTGGTGTTGTTGGCTCAAGGAGGAGCCTGGCCTGTGGTCAATGTTGTGTGGAAGGCATGGGCCAGTGGATTTGTCATCGTGGAAGCGAGTATGTGCAGTGTGGCACTGGAGTGAGGAGTTGTTTGATCGCCTTCGATTGAGATGGTGTTCTCCAGGTCGGTTTGAGATTTGGTAATGGATGCGATTGTAGAAGTGGCTTCCAGTTCCCAGTAGGAAGGTTGTGAGTATCAATGTGGTTGATGAGACCCTAGCACCCAGCAATTCTGTGAATTTGTATGTCGGGTGTGTGACAGTGATGTCAGTTGGGGACCCGTTGGAAGCTTAGATAAGGTCGTTGGATCAGGACCTGGACTGTGACCTTGGTCAGGCGTATTTAAGGTTTGTTGTGGTGTGAGGCATTGTCCACTGGTCTAAATGGGTTCTATAGGCGCAAGGCACCGGCAGATGTTGCTCGGAGTTGAGATGGCGTATTGACCGGCCCTGATGGGCCGGGAGTAATATCGTGATTGTGGATGAGTCTCTGTGAGGTGGTCTTGTGTATGGTCGAATGAGCTAACTGAGTTGTCTTGGCACCCTAATAGTGTGTGTGGCTTATTGCGTCGGTCGTCCGATGGGCTGATGCTCGGGTCCAGATGAGTGATGTGGTGGATGTGAACCAAGAGCTTGTCCTTTCAGAGACTCGGGAGAGTTTGGAACTCTGTGTTTCCCGTGATGTTGCCGACGAGATTGTTGTGTTAAGGTCAGAGGCTTCCCCCAGCTTGGGTGGAGCTGTTCGAGGGGACGGTGCGTGAAGCAGTTGATTGTTCAATCTGAGCGGTGTTGCATCCGGGTGGGCGTTGAGATTAGGTTGTTGTCAATCGACAGGCCAGGTAGGAACTGCGGTGTTGCTAAGTATGGATCAGACGATCGTAATATGGAGCACTTATCTCCTTGGCGAATTATCCCCCGAAGTGTGAGTGTGAGATCGGGGCCCTGCCATTGAGAAGGGTTTTGAAGCGTTGTGCCAAGACTAGCGAGGTTGTGGAATTCGAGGTTCACGTGGGTGACCTTGTTATTCTTCTTCCCTCATGAGAAATTGGGTTTGGCTCGATACCCAGAGAGGATTTGAATGGTGCTTGGTCTATGTGTGGCCCAGGCGTAGAGGTAGCAAATGTATGGGCCGTTGGATGTGGGCGGACATCTGGAGTTTAGATTGTCAGTTCTGCGGTGAGCTAGAAGGGAAGAGTGGTTTGAGAATTTCTTGGTTGGTGTGGGACCAATGGTCGGTGTATGGTTTCTTCAACCTGTGTGTTCCTCGGGTTGGTCCTGGTATGATGTGATTAGCGGTTGGTGAGATCTCGGATGGATAATTGTGGGTGTCCCACGAGCATTGGTGGAGGCCAGTGAGATTTGGTGTTAAGATCGGTGATAACCGGTGAGCATTGGTTGCATTCAGCTTCCAAGGTAAGAGCCGTTGATTACATAGAGCTGTTAGGAGCGTTGTGATCAGTGGTGTTAGCTGTGTGAGTTTCGGCTCTTGAGATAACAGTTGCTGGTCGTGTGGAGCTGTCAGATAGGTCGCGGTCAGTAGTGATGGCTGTCAGAGTTGTGCTCATGGTCGAGATGGGATTGTGCTCCCTATGAGGGGTATTCAGTATTTGGTAGTCAAGGAGGCCGTTGTCCTAAGTGGACAGTTGGGTGAGGTCTTCCCCAGTATTAGGTGGAGTCATGGCCGGAATTAGGTGTTTTCCTCCTTGTGTGGGGCGTGTTGCATGTTATTATGCCAGGAAGCTTTAAGAAGTTGAGGTGATGCCAGACTCATCAATCTGTGTGGGCCTCGGGCGGTCCACGGATTGGTTTGGATTGGCGCAGGGATGCGAGAGGACCTTGTAGGTTGTATTGGTCTGGCATAGTCCCTCAGAGGAGTCGTGTGGAGTAAGGCGGCTATGTTGCTATCTGGGGGTATTACCCGTTGGGTGAGTTCTATCCCTTGAGTTCTATGCATCGTCCTAAATTCGAGGACAAAATTCTTTTATGGGGGGAGGTCTATCACGACCTGGGTTTTTCGAATCTTCTTCCGCGGGTAATAGATCATGTCCGAGTGGGTTTCAGACTTTAATTTTAGATTTTCGGACCCTCGGATGGTATTTTTGTGGGTCATTTCGGGTCCGTGGCGGCGAATTGAGCGCTCTTGCTTTTTCTCGGAATTTTTCTACGTCAAATTATATTTTTCAAGAATTTTTGGTGTTAATGTGAGTTTTCAAAAATAAAGAAATAACAAAAATAAAAATTTAAACCTAATAAAACCCCCCTCCCCCACCATTCTCTCCCTCATTCTCTCGTTCTCACTCTCTCACCCTCCCATTTTCTCTCCCTCTCTCCCTCCACCTCTCCGGCGGCCGATGAACAGCAGCGATGGGCGAGACTGGGGGATGACGTGGTTGGCGAGCGGCAGGGATGATCGGGAGGAATGAAAGGCGGTGGCGCGCAGCGGTGCGTTCACGAGCTCGGGGTTCGACTTGCATTATCACGGCGTTTTCTAGGCGGTTTCTTCACGAGAGGTAGGGGGCCGACCCACACGACATTTCTCGCATTTTCCCCCGCATCTGGTAGTGTTTTGAGCGAGAGAGGGGGGGTTTATCGCTTTTTTGGAAAAATGCATGTTTTGGGTGTGAGATCGGATCAATTTGCCTAAATCAAGTTTTGTGCGTGCCACTGCGGTCAGGGGTGCTGGGCAGCCAGAGTGGTGGCCGCCCAGGGTCATGCTCCTCTAGGCGGCCAAAGACCTGGCCGCCCAAGTGTCTGGGCGACCAAGGTGATCGCCGCCCAGGCCAGTGCTCGGTGGCCATTGGTCTGGCCACCCATGCACTAAGGTCCAGTGTGCTGGGCGGCCAACCCCCTGGCCGGCCAAGCCTGCTGGGCGGCCAGGGAGTTGTCCACCGAGGCATCAGGGTGGCAGCCACCACTATGGCTGCCCAAAGCTGTGGGCGACCAATGGGTTAGCCCCCCAGACCCTGTAAACTCGTGACTCGGCCTTTCCGCGTTCCACGTGCTAGTGGTTCCTATTTGTGTCGGTTTCCTTGGCAGTCCACAGAGTAGTCACCCAGTCAGAGGTTCTAGGCTTTTGTGTTATATCTATAGCTACCTCGTGTCATTTTACACGCATACGGTGAGATTAGTACGGACTGGTGGTGTTCCGGTGGCTTTCCGCTTCTTCAGCGAGTTCTTACCTTTTGGTGACCTTCCCCACTAGTCGTAGCTTTCTTGCGCATGCGTGTGTAGACCCACTTGGGAGTGGTGGAGAGCTTTCTTGGTGTGATGGTTATTTGGCTGGTTACCGTTGGGCCCCTCGTCTTTACAGCCTGAGTCCAGGCTGGGGGAAAACTAACTAGAAGACCTGACTTAGAGCGTATAGTCTGTGTGTGCAAACGTGGGGGCGTCGGACACGCACTGATGAGTGCGACCCCACCTAGTCCTTGTTCTAAGGTTCCGTGGTTAGTGTGTCTTAGTTTCTGCCTGGGGCGATTAGGGAGACACCAATGGCGCGGACTAAGACGTTAGTGGAAGCACCCGACCTTGCTTCTAGTGGGTAGTGCTCCTGTCACCTGAGAGGTTTCGACTCAGGTTTCCTTATGACGAGGTTTAGTGTTTTGGTGGCTCAGTGTCCTTGCTACTCGTGATCGAGGTGTGGTTCTTTGCTATCTTCGAGAGTCCTATCCGGCTGAGTAGCTGTATTCTGTCGTAGATCGATCGAGGGTCTACCTGGTAGCCTAGATTCTAGTGTTGTGTCATAGGTGAGATATTCTTAGACAAGTCATTGTGTTCCAGCTTTCTGTGGTCCAGCTTACAAGGAATCTGCTTCAGTGTGATTTTTTTTCGATACTCGAGGTATCCCGACGTCGTGCAGGTTTTGCCAGTTAGTGGGTTATCGTGTTTATTTGTGGGTGGTAGCATTTTTCTTTCTGACTTACTATTTTACCTACCTTACTGTCTTTATATATTTTACTTGCGGCTCTGTTTATTTCGCTTTGTTGTGGTGGGGATCCGCAGGTCCCTTACTGAGCCATTTTCTTTTCAAGTCGGCATGTCTCCTCGTCGTTCGGAGGCCTTGAGCAGCATCGGAGGTCTTAGCGTCGCCAGCTTTTGTTAGCCGGGGTATGCCCCAGAGGCTTTGTACTTATCTTTTGTTGAGTTGTACCTTTGGGACTTGTGTATATCTGGACTGGAAACTGTATAGAATTATGTAAATCTGTTATAATTGTAAATTTTAATTTTAGCACTTTAATTGCTGCATTTATTTTAGATTTTTGTACACTCTCGTGACACCTTTAGAACCCTTCCAAGCTTCCCAGCTCGTGGGTGGTGGCGTAGGATCCGAATGATATTGGGTTTGACCTGGTATCCAGATCTTGGGTCGTTACACCCAGCAACTCCAGCCTATCACGCGACCTACCATGACGCAGGCCCAAGTCCAAAGGTCATACCCGTGTGCCTCCTACCACCAGCAGAGGTAACTCACACCCCCGGCTAACCTCGTCGCATTAATGGCGAGAGGCGCTCCAGTCTAGAAAAAAGGGAGGGCGCCGCTCATGCCACTGCCCTTGACAGGTCACCCCCACGCATCCGGTGAGCCCTACCGTGTTAGTGACAGAGCTACCGCCTCCATCAAAGGAATGACGAGTCAGCGGCCATGCCTCTCTGCCTCGTCAGGCATACAGGCAGGGTGGCTCTCCTCTCCTCCGACTAAGACAACCTAGCACAGGGAAAGGTTAATGCCAGGCGATGGTATAAATAAGACCCAGGTCCGATGACCAAGGAGGTACGCGACCTAACCCCCTCAAGCTCTCTCTCTCTCGCTCTAGTCTCCCTCTCTCTCTCCTCTCTCGAGGGCTCGCCGTCACCCCCCCGGTCACCTAACATGACCGTGAGAGGGTTCTCCCCTGGGATAACTCCCATGGTGCACTCCTTCTGACCCTTGTTCGTGCCTGTAGGTCCCTCTACAGCAACATTTCTTTCTTCTCTCATCAAACAAATTAGTGGAGGTGTGGTTCGTGATCGAGGTGAACAATCTCTACCGCTACACTTCTTGGCGCCGTCTGTGGGAACGAAAGCAAAAGTTATGGCACCAAAGACCGGCTACCGCAACGTTAGCAATCGACAGGCCATGGTGGGTTCTCGTCAGGCATTTGGGGAAACTGCTAGGCATGTACCACCTATCCCAAGGAGACCATCTCCAACCCTCCGCCCACTCTACAGTGAAGGAGTTGGCTGACATGCACCGCCAACTCTAGGCATTGATGGAGGCCTACCAGGGCCTCCTTGATTGGCAAGCAGAGTAGGACTGCGTCGCCATCATCCCCCCACCAAGGAGTAGAGTCCAGTCGGTGATTGATGACTGAGTATTCTTAGTCACCTCTGCGACGCACACTCTGCGCCAACCCAGGTGTTCTCAGCGCCACTCGTCGATCCCCCTCTACTCCAACCCAAGGATGGCCCAAGCTCGAGAGGAAGGTACACTACTTGGATGATATCATCCAAGCAGCCAAGACAAAGGGCCTGGTCGATGACGACGTTGACTTCCAGGCCCCCTTCTCCTAGGAGATATTATAGGATCCCATCCCTTCGAAGTTCCAACTATTGTCTTTTACCCCGTACGACGGCACCATCAACTTGGCCCACTACCTTCATAGCTTTGAGTCTAACCTGGTCTTCCACTGGACCTTGGACGTTGTGAACAAGATTTGTCGACCCAGTCGTACAAATCAAGGCTCGGTATGGGACGATATGGCAGGTACGGGTAGCGTATCGGTACGGGATGAACACTACAAGAAAAATTGAAAATACCGACGTAATTTTTCGACGGCAATATATACGTCGAAAAGACATCGGAACTATTATAACTTTCCAACGGAAAATATTATGTGACAAATCCATCGGTAAATACGGACTGATTTTCGACCTATTATTTCGGGCCGAAAATCGGTCTCTAAAAAGAGACAACTTTGAGATGATTTACATTTCGTCGAATTACGTTGGTAATTACTCACTAATTTTTGACAACAAAATTTCCGTCACTAATATTTACATATATTTATGTAATAATTATCATAAATGAACAGAAATATGTGTGTAAATTCTGCCTTATTTCCGACTGAATAAGATTCCATCGGAAACACCTGGAATAGCTAATGTTTAACTGTAATACGTATATGTAATAAATAGCAAAAATAAATATAATTATATCAATAGTTTAGCTGGATAATATTCGAATTCGAATCCGTATTAATTAGCGGATAATATTCTAAATCATATTTATTCTTTCATATACGGATAATATTAGAATTTGAATCGTACCAGATACAGATATTATAATATTCATTTCATAAAATATCCATTCGTAATAATATATATCATATAATATATATGTATGTAAATAATATATTATAAACTATAAAATATAAAATATAAAAAATATGATAAGATGGAAGATTGTTACACTTCCCAAAATTATAATAACTATCCTATTTTAACTATTTGACTTCTAAAATTAAAACCAGCCGTAGTGAGACCCATCGTCTTTAAAAACCTCAACTCATGAGTAGTTGGCATAAGTTGGGAGAGACCATTCGTCTTCCACCGACTTTAGGTCTTCCACCGACTTTAGTAAACAAATACGAATACTTTACCAACAACAGGTGTGCAGGACAGCAGGACTACAGGAGGGAGAGACGTGTGCAAGGAGCCACCATTTTTTCTATTTGTTAATGCCCCCCCTCTCTCTCTCTCTCTCTTTCATTTGTCACCACTATAACTATTTTTCACGTTTAGACACCTATTTGTTACCCTTAGAAGCTATTTGTCACCCTTAGGACCTATTTTTTACCCTTAGAAGTATTTGTCACCCTTACGACGTATTTCTTACCCTTAGAAGCCATTTGTTTTTCTCACATCCCTTGCTTTTCCCCCCTCGTCGCAGACCATTGCTCCTTGCCCCCTTGTGCCCATGGGTGCCCTACTCACCCTCCCTCTCCTCCGCGATCTAGCACCGCCGTGAGTGCCGGCCAGCCCACCGTCGCGCTCCCCCTTACAGCCACTCCTGGCAGAGCACCGCTGCCCCTCCGGTGCCGTGCCGTGGCAGCCGACTACTGTTCCAGTCGGACCTGCCCACCGACTGCCGTCCAGCACCCCTGCAGCCGTCGTCCTCGGCCGCCCATCGTCATTCCGCCACCACCGCCTGTGCATGGCCTCTATAACATCACATCTAAGGTGTGACTGCCATGGTTTAATCCCTCATGTCATGATTCCTAATTTCATCTCTCAGTTCACATGTTGGATGTATTTTTATTTTGTTTAATATAATTTTTCAGATGTACAAAAGTGGAAAATAGTCAATTTTTAAGGGAGATGCTGTCGAAATTTTTTAGAATACTCGCTCCATTCAAACCATAATTTTGAAATAAGCACTTTTCTGAAGCAGGTATCATGATCTCTCTCTTCTGGAGAATCAGCAGCGACCAGCCTGTATGTGTAAACCTTCTTAGTCTGTCCTGGTCTAAAAGCAGGACCAATGGCTTGGCGAGATACCAAAGCTATTGTTCGTGCTTTTAGACCAGGACAGACGAGGAAGGTTTACACATACAGGCTAGTCGATGTTGATTCTCCAGAAAAGAGAGATCATGATATCGGCTTCAGAAAAGAGCTTCTTTCATAATTATGTTTTGAATGGAGCGAGTATTCTAAAAAATTGGTGTCTAAGAGGATTCTAGTGCCAAAACTTTTCAATCAGATGAGGGTGACACTGCAGAGTTGGTTGCTTCTAATCTTCGTCTGATCGAATCTGTCAAGTCACTTTGGTTGTGTATAGAGGATGAAGTGGAAGAAGTCGGTCCAACTGAGCTAAATGAAGCAATTGTTGGGCAGGAGGAGTCGTCTAAGAGAGGGGATTCTTCTGCAACTGGTGATGGTGGAGGATAATCCAACGGATATCTGTTGATTTGTAATTGTAATTGTAAAAAATGACACATTTGAATTAATGTAATTGTAATTTCTTTTATTCATTGAGTTATATGTTGTGTAGATTTTATCGGGGGATGTGTGTTTTATGTTGAGTTGTGTAGGTTGTGTGTGTAATTATAGTTTTAAAGGGTGATAAATGGATAACAGAAGTAAAAGATATGTTTTGAAGCGAAACAAAGGCGATGACTGGTGAGCGATAAGGGTGACAAATAGATGTTGTGAGTGACAAATAGCTGTTACCAGTGACAAATAACTCTGTAACGGTGATAAATATCTCATGGCAGTGAAACTTGAAGAAACTTAAGTTCGTTTGAAGGGTTTAACCGTGTATGGATTTCCTAACTCTACCAGCACGGATCTGAAGCTTTCCTAGTCATCAAACGACACTAATTAAATGAGGCGAAACGTTTATACTATTTTTCTATCATTTTTCACAATTAGGTGGTTTTATATTTTTGTTATAGCGTTACATTTAAAATTATCAATTTTATATTTTTTGTCAATTTTATAATTAATTAAGTATTATATTGATACATTTATTAATTATCATTTTATGGTCTTTGTCATTTTTATAATTATTTTACTATTATTATGCTGTTACATTTATTAATTATCATTTTTATGTTTTTTCTCATTTTTAGTTATTTCATTATTATTTTATCATTATATTTATTAATTATCATTTTCAATTTTTTTGATTTTTGTCATTTTCATAATTATTTAACTATTATTATGATGTTATATTTATTAATTATCATTTTATATGGTTTTTATCTTTTTCAAAATTAATTTATTATTATTATTTGTTATATTTATAAATTTTTAATTTATGTGACTTTTTTATATTTTTATTTATTTATTATAATTACAGTATTATATTTATTAATTATCACTGTTAGACAGAAATAAGAACACGTTTTGAAGTTTTGGAGCTAGTATGTTAGATAAGTCAAAATCAAGCGCGACGGCTAACACCGCATAGTGGTGACAAATAGTCATCAATGGTGAGAAATAGATTTCAGGGCTGACAAATGTCTCCTAAGGGTGATAGATGGATAACAGAAGTAAAATATATGTTTTGAAGCGAAACAAAGGCGACGGCTGGCTAGCGATAAGGGTGACAAATAGATGTTACGAGTGACAAATAGCCATTAGCAGTGACAAATAACTCTGTAACGGTGACAAATAGCTTAGAAAAATGGGAAATACCGACGGTATTATCCGACTAAAAATTTTCGTCGAAAATACGTCGGAATGATTCGACTTTCATGGTTTGTTTGTTATTTTCTTGCCTATGTGACAAATTATTTTATTTATTAATTATGATTTTTTATGGACTTTTTTATTGTTATATTTATTTTCTCTTTTGGGTTCACCTTCCGTATGTGAGAGCAGCGAGTAAAATGAATGATAAGGGTGATGAATGCATATTATTGGTGACAAATAAGTTGACAGAGGCAACAAATGCACATTAGTGGTGACAAATAGGTTGACAGGGGCGACAAATGCGCATGAGGGGTGACAAAAGGCTCTTAACGGTGAAAAAATGCACAAAGGCGACGGCTCCCAGACGCAAAGGCGGACGGCTCCTGCATGCTATAAGAATGAAGGATGCCTATTAGTGGTGATAAATAGATCAACAAGGGGGACAAATACGCATGAAGGGTGACAAATGGATCCTAACGATGAACTATGAGCATGAAGATAAGCCCTACTAATATTAGAACCATCGACAAACCCTGCTACTTATAGGGGAAGAACTCTCCTTAATAAAGGTAACCCCTACCTGCGATGGATGGTATCCTTCATTTGACGGCAACCACATCACACAAAGATCAAGCATCCATCATGCAAAGAAAGGTTGTAGAAAAAGAATTTATATTGATAGGGGAAGAGGGTACAAGCGATTACTCATCCTCTTTGGAACGAAACTTGTCAGGTTGGAGGCTCAACACCCCCTTGTTACAAAACATGTGGTCCACCTTCGCCAAGGTGTCCTGCCACCCTTGCAGGTACCCCTGCTTGTATTCCTCCATAAAGTCGCCGCCGCTGCTTTCCCTTGATGGCTGGTCCGGCACCGGCAGGGCTTCCTTTCGAAAGCACAGCCTTTTGGCGGGAACCTACTCTGACGAAGAATCTGACTTCTCAGACGACAATATCTTTACGAGAGTGTCTTTGACCGCCAAAGGAACTCAGGATGTCCTTAGGGTTCCCCACAGAGTCTCTATTTATAGGAAGGAGACGAAACCCCCTGAGGGCAAAAGAGTCTTCGTGCCTCCCCAAGTTTGTGGAAATCAAAGCGACGGATACATCAGCCGCATAGTAGACGAGAGGCCGGAGAGAGATACTGTAACGGTTAACACCACATAGTGGTGACAAATAGTCATCAGTGGTGACAAATAGGCTTCAAGGCTGACAAATGTCTCGTAAGGATGATAAATCGATAACAGAAGTCACAAGATGTGATGAAGCGAAACAAAGGCGACGTCTGGCGAGCAATAAGGGTGACAAATTGCTCGTTATGAGTGACAATTAACCATTAGAAGTGACAAATAGCTCTGTAACAGTGACAAATAGCTCATGGCAGTGAAACTTGAAGAAGCTCAAGTTCGTTTGAAGGATTTAACGGTGTCAACGAGTAAAATGTCTAGTACGTTATTTCCCTATGCAGACCAAGCGTAGTACACTTCCTTACCTACAACAACAGTAATAACAAAGCAACTAATATGAAGAGGAGCAACACTACTAGAGTACATAATAGAACAACAACAATACAAGGCACATTTGACATTTGTGTAGTCTGTTGGCGTAGTGCCTGGTTCCTTGAATCATAGTCAGACCCGGGACTTGCATGATATGTAGGCATGGGCATTTCCTGTAGTTGAGGATGATCAACATACGTATGCCTACTATTGCCAACCCCATTTATAGCAGCATGTGCTTCTTCTGCCGAGTGAAAACCCTTATAACGAGCTTCAGGATATCCATTCACTTGGACAAAGCATTCATGCCAACTATAATATATACCAGGTTCGCGACCAACCCACACTACATAGCATTTATACCTTCCCATTTTATGAACCTCAATTCTCTGCATGTAAGGTGTTATAAAAGACAATAGGTATGACAGACATAATAATTGCAGCAAATTTAATATGAAGTCCAATCCATAAGAGCAAGTTTGTAGATCAGAAAGCATGTAGGTTTAAGGTTACACTGCATGAAGCATGATATAGTGGGGTAGGGGATTTAAGTCTGCTAGTTCAAGTGCATGAACAAGGTTTTTGTCATGTGAATTAACACCCAATCAACCCTAAGCAATAGTATGTCTTAATGTGGTGGAATAAAATTTGAACATATTTACATGCTTTCCTGGCAAGTAATAACAATATGGAAGTCCATTTCCGTGTGCACTTATTAAAGCAAGGTAGATGTTAGGCCCAATACAGTGTACAGAGCATACACAAAGCATGGTAGAGGTCCAACGAAAAATAATACTTGTGCAGAGGTTAAGAACAAAACAACCACTGCATCCGTTTAATATGAAACTACCCAGAGCATATCATATACGAACATATGAAAGGCCTATAAAATGCATAAACATGGAAGATTATTAAAAAAAGGAAGAGGGCATCCGCAGCAAGAACCAGTGATGACAAGGGAATGAGGAGGACGCAGAGGAGACGGGCTCTTCTGCTGGGGAAGCCACCGCTACGCGCACTGATGAAGGGGATGACATTGCGGAGGAGCCTTAAGAACTTAAAATAGAAGAGCGGGTGTCAATGTTGGGTCATGAGCGGGATCGGTGTGTCGATTTAACATATCACTGCAATGGAGGTGGTAACACAGCCCCTCGGGAGCAGAAAAAAGGGGAATGTCGGGAACCCTAGCTAAACGATCATCGCTCGATCGGAGCATATTACATAGGTGATTGGACAAGAGAGGGTGTAGGCAAATACACTTGATAAGGGTGAAAAATACCTATCAGTGGCGACAACTCGATCTGCAGAGTAGACAAATACACTGGTAAGGGTGAAAAATAGATCCTAGAGTTAACCAATGAAAAGCAGAAGGAGCTGAAAGGAGGAGTCAAGTTCACAAGAGGACAAAAATGTGAACAGTGTATCAAGAGTTTATAGAGTAATCATAAGAAGAACGAAGGGACTTGGTCAATGCCAAGAGAGTCAATGTCGACTCGTCAAGGTCAACGCCAGTCAAAGAGGACTCCAGAAAGCTCAACTTTTTCTTGACTACAGTCATGAGGTCCCAGTCAAAGTCAAAGGTTAATGAATAGATTAGTCAGTTACAGTGATCCAAGTCAAAGACAAGCAGCTAATGGGGAGAAAAGAAGGCAACGGATGGTCATGTGGTAAGATAAGAGTGATAAATATGCAGTAAGAGTGATAAATAGCCCGTATGACTTAAAAATGGACGATAAGCGTGTAAATTAGTTAGTAAGGCTGACAAATGGGCTGAAAGGGTGAATCACAGGCTCGGTGTGTCTGGCACACGCTCAACTCGAAGGCTAGGGGCCCAAGCTTTGCACGTGATCCGAGGCTACCCTGTCAGAGGTATATTCTCTCTCATGGGACAAGGATATTTCCATATTTCAGCCTGATCATCTATTATTCACCCTTTGTCACCTCTTTTACACCAGTAAGGTCTATTTTTCATCATTGGTCACCTATTTGTCACCCTTAAAGCGTAGCCAAAGCCCTTTTCATCCAGTGGGTGACTTGGGTTTTTCTCTTCAGCAGTCTGAACTGGAGTCGGCTCCACGGTCGACTCTAGTCGACACTTGTGCAAGTAAAGCCTTCATCTTTTCACACTTCAGCCTAGTTCCTTAACCAAACTTGAATCTGTCTTCAGAAAACTCATTGATTCTCATGAATTAACATTATCAAGCACACACATTAATAGCATTAAAACATATAAAACTTTGAAGCTCACAATGTATGACAAAAGAAATATCAATGAAGACAAGTATGTCACATTCTGAGGTTTGAGACGTGAAATATTTAAGATCTTGTATTTCCAAAGGTAAAGAGGTCGGCCCCAAACCGGGCTCTAAACATATTATAATCACCCTCATTAAATTTCCATGATGTCTCCCCCTTCCTTGACAATTCTTGAACATATTTCAGTACCTAAATGGCACAGTTGAGGCTTCCATCTGCCTGTTGGGGACATTCGTTGTCGAATACAAGATCCCATTGCTCAACTCCCTCGAATGTCCCATAGAACTTCAGAGACCCCCGTACAACTGTAGCATGCAAATGAAAGGTTATAAATTATTAAGGAATAATTAAAAGATAATATAAATATATATGATTTTGAGTACATGGATAAGAAAAAGTACCCAATTTCTTATAGTGGCATCATGGATGGCCATGCCTCTCATGGAATTGTATGAGACAAAGCGGCGATTCTCCGTGTCAACAGCAAGTAGATGCCAGTGACCTACAGAGTGTAACACGAAGAATAAATATTTATTCTTATGCAGTTCTGATAATTCAACATTCTCGTAGGCGTACTCCAACAATTCCATGAATTTTTCATAGTTGGCCATTGTCCTGCCGTTTATGTGATTCACTAAAGTGGTGGGAAAACAAACCCACTGATGAAAGGTGTCAGATTCATTGAATCGTGAATGGAGGAGGTACATCATGGCGTCGATCACCTGTAAATTAACAATCACGATTCTATTAGCAGTAGAAACACAAGTTCAGGGTAGGGCGAGTGACAAAAAATTTCACAATTTTTCAAAAAAAGTACTGTATCATCTATCCTCTGGTTGTATAATAGATCAATGACATGACGACAGTTCAAAACAATCCCGTTCTGTAATTGAAATATGGGGCCACTATATTGGACAAAAATTTTCATGGTAGTCAGAGTAAGGCGGATCAGGATAATTATAGAAACTATAAGAGGACAACTTACTCAATATCCCCCGAGACACAAGCAACAATGAATTCATTCACAATCATGTTATCTGTCGGCTTCAACCGACCTTTGCAGATCCAATCAGTACTCTGTATGAGCTTTCTGTAATGGTCGGCTTCATCTCCCTTCTACATTTATGCCAATATACCAATCTTAGATTCTATACTCTAAGAAGTAGGAACAACGCAGACTCACCTTCTTCTTCCCCCGTCCTGCAATTTTCTTTGCAGGTGCCCGCCATTTCCTCACGGGCTTCTCATCCCGTTGATGAAGGGACTGAGAAAAGACACCTTGACGACGGTCACCATGCCCATTGGTCGTCTCCATCTGAGCTTGGATATCACCTTGCACATCCTCTTCAGGGGCTGCCTTAGATGGCACAATATCATCCGTACTTTGTTGAAGGGGCCTTGGAGGTGGGACATCGGCAGTAATGTCCATTTCAGAGGTTTGACATATACTTTGCTCAACATTTTTAGCCCCTTGCACTTCCTTGACAGGGGCTGCCGGAGGTGGCATGACATCAACCGTCACATGTTCGACGGGCCTAGGAGGTGCTGCATCAGCGGTAATGGGAGCCTCTTGCACCCTAGTCAGAAAGAAGGCCCTCATTTCCTCAAGTAGCCGCTGCTGGATCTTCAATGTAGCAGCAATATCCTGTAGCACAGGCATGCATGGAGCTGATGAGGACGTCTCCTAAGCACTGGGTCGGGTCATCATCTGACCACCGTATCCCATGTCCCTTTCACTTGGCTCAACAAGGAGCCCTTCGATCACCTGCATTTCAAACCACATCACTTCGGTTATTCATTAATGTTGAATGACAAAGAAGAAGTTTTTAGTACTCATAATACATGTTGGCCTCGCAGGGATCCAATGGCGAATTTTAATTTCCTATCTAGGAATGGCCCCCACCTAAATAGTCGGGGGAATGCCACCTACCTTAGTGGCTGTCGCACCCGCGTGTGCTCAGAAAACCAGACCTGTAATATGAAATATATCAACTTATTTTACAATGCAATAGAATTAATGTTTGACACATTAATTATTACATAACAAAAATAAAAAAACTTACAGCAAGTGCGGCAGAACAACCAAATATAAATGTATGGGCCTGGGATGCATCCCCGGCTCTTCTCTTAGCACGGTCAATTGTACCTGGCCGTCGTTTCTGGACCGCCAACACTAATTGCTCAAACTTGTGCATTGTTACCTGTACGTCGGCTGCCCAGTTGTAATCCGAAACTCTGTCAATGTCATCTAAGCATGACATCATCTATTGTGGACAAGAATGCGTCGACCGTGGGCAAAGGAAAGTGGACAGTAAGAGTACAATACACAACCGGACAGTGTCGGCCACATCCTGCTCTTCATCGGACCCAACAATTTGTTGGATGAGAGAGCACACTTTCTTCCGGTCAAATGTTGCTGCAAATCCAAATCGATGCAGTAACTTCGACTTCTATTTTGCAGATCCATAATGTTGAACTGACTGACTGGAGCAAGGTAATCCTAAAATTATGCCTACATCTTCCACACTGAATGCGACCTCCTTACTACCCATACGGAAGTAATTTCCTCCACTATGGGTGTAAATAATCTCCTCCAATAGTGTCATGGTAAAGGTGACAGGAGAAGCATTGTCAACATATGGACCAAAGGGTGTGGTCCTCATCAATGACTTGTGGCATTCCCGAAATGCCATCTGATCCTTGTCCTTCATGTAAATGTCCATAGAACACCGGGCAGAGATGACCTTTGTGTTCACTGGATTCAAAAAAATGTGTAAACAAGAAATTCAGTTAATTGACTGATCAAGAAATACAAAAAATATTACGAGTAAGACAAGGGTGACAAATGTATAGACAAGGGAGTTTAGGTGTGACAAATAGGTGTTTAAGGGTGACAGATGTATGAAATTCGGAGACATGTAGGTCTAAATCTGACATAAATAGATAGATATAAGCGTGACAAATAAATAGGTCGATAAGGTTTATACAATAGCTATGTAAGGGAGATAAGGAACCACACTACCTTTAACTTGTTGTCTGAAGTGGAGGCCTTAGAAACCCTAGGTATGTGAAACGTTTCTTCTTCGACCGTAGGAACTGGTACAATTTCCTGAGATGCAAGTGGGACATCCAGTTTACGGCGGACAGAGCGTTGCATGGGTGTCTCCTTCGGCTCCATGATTGTCAGTGATGAAAGAGAGCTCACAATTCAGGAGTGCTCGAATAGCAAATGACGGAGAGGTCATAAATGGCACCGCAAGGAAGACGAGACGCTGAGCATGATGGAGAGACGAACCGGCTTCTGGTAGGTTGCGTAAGAGCCAAGACATGGCAGGAAGGGTAAATAAGTAATTGGGGATTTTTAATTTTGAGGATCTAGTTCGGCGTCATCATTTCTGTTGATGTGGCCTGCGGCGTTGGATCGGCGGCAATACGCGAACAACACCCACGCGTGGCCGACATGTCCCGTTTTCCACGTGGAGCAATTGGAGCTTAAGGGCGACAAATGTGTCTACACGGGTGACAAATGCGTTAGCAATGGTGAAAAATACCCTGCTAACGTTGACAAATAGGGCTCAATAGAGACAAGGCTGACGTGTGGCTTTCAAGGCAGTGTAAGAGTAAGGGCGACGTCTTGTGGACTTTAGTTGTGACAATTAGGTGAGTGTGGGTGACAAATGCTCAACTAGAGTAACAAGTAACTTCCTTAAGTGTATCGCTATTAATCGTGAGGTGACGGGTTCGAAACAATGTTTTGCCGTGTTTTCATTTACATTTTTAAATAAGTTATATTAAAAAAACTTAAGGAAACCTTAAGCTGAAGCTAAGATTCGAACCCGGAGAAACCCGTTCAAACGGCAGAACAATAAACCAAATGATACAACATGTCATTTCAATTTGTTTATTCCATTATATATATATATATATATATATTATAGTTTTCTGTATCGGTACGCAATGTCCAATCCAGTCTCGAGCCGTGGCCGGGACGACCAGTTCGACAGGGACGGCCACACCTGTCCCGAATGATGTGCATGTGACTCAAGGGCGACATTGATTATTATCCTAAGTGCTTCCACGTGGCATTCCCCGCGAGGAGCCCTAGCTCCCGAAAATTCATTGTAGACGTGATGGTAAATTCAAAACACATGAGTTTGACGAGGGCAGGAAACAATAAGGAAATGGTCAATATGTGACCGATACGCCTCTGAGAACCTTTTCGCACCCCGATGTGGGCCTTTTAAGGTAGCTAGGCTTTTCAACACGTTGTCTCTTCCTTTTAGGAATCGACTTATCGGCCTTGCAACCCCATTGCTTGGCGATTAATCAAACGTTTTCCCCTCTTATAGCCATGATCGACCTTTCATGGCACGGTGGGTCGCTAGTCCCGACCCAATGCCCACCATCGTCTGCTTAGTGATCAGAAGGAGTGCACCTTCGCTTAGTCCAGACCATTCCAGTCTTGGAACCTGAACACATTGTCACACACAAGTGATTGGCACGCCCTATCGTGAGTAAAATCGATAAAAGATACAATGATATTTGATTATGACACCTGAGTGCTTCCACGTGGCATTCCCCGCGAGAGGCCCTAGCTCCCGAAATTTCATTATAGACGTGACGGTAAATTCAAAACACATGAGTTTGATGGGGGCACGGAACAATAAGGAAATGGTCAACATGTGACCGATACACCTCTGAGTACCTTTTCGCACCCCGATGTGGGCCTTTCAAAGTAGCTAGACTTTTCAACACGCTGTCTCTTCCTTTTGTAGGAATCGACTTATCGGCCATGCAGCCCCATTGCTTGGCGATTAATCAAACGTTTTCCCCTCTTATCGCCGTGATCGACCTTTATGGCACGGCGGGTCGCCAGTCCCGACCCGATGCCCACCATCATCTGCTTAGTGATCAGAAGAAGCGCACCTTCGGTTAGTCCAGACCATTCCAGCCTTGAAACCTGAACACATTGTCATACACAAGTGATTGGCACGCCCTATCGTGAGTAAAACCGATAAAAGATACAATGATATTTGATTATGGCACCTGAGTGCTTCCACGTGGCATTCCCCGCGAGAGGCCCTAGCTCCCGAAAATTCATTATAGACGTGATGGTAAATTCAAAACACATGAGTTTGACGGGGGCACGAAACAATAAGGAAATGGTCAACATGTGACCGATACGCCTCTGAGTACTTTTTCGCACCCCGATGTGGGCCTTTCAAGGTAGCTAGGCTTTTCAACACGCGGTCTCTTCCTTTTATAGGAATCGACTTATCGGTCAAGTAGGGTTTTACGTCCTGCTCCGAGATGCCTCGACCCGCACGTCCCGACCCCACCCAAGTGGTAGCTAGGCTTTTCAACACGCTCTCTCTTCTTTTTATAGGAATCGACTTATCGGCCATAAAAAAGTTAAAAATTTCTAAATTACAGATCTCAAAATATTAAATAATATTTTTTTAAGATCTAATGATATTTTTTACTGAGGGAGATTTTATCCTTTTATGGGAAGAAATGAATGAATGTCAAAAAATCACGAATTAATGAATGAATGAAAACATGATGCCAAATGAAAATATGGCGCCAAATAAAAAGAGACAAGAACAGGCAGACGACCCCTCTCCTGACCTCCTTAGTCCTTCCCCCTTCCTCCTCCTTCAACCACTGCATCCCTTTCCTCTCTCACGATCGCACCCGCCTCTCAATCTCTTACCTGGGGGCAGCGGAGTGGCGAGGGCGGGCGGAGGTGAGCTCCGGCAGCAGCGACGGTAAAATTCTTTCCAGCGGACACCCCCCCCCCGCCGCAGGTATTCCCCTCTCTCCCTCTCCCGTTGGCCCCCCTTCCTGAGTACATATTATCCCCCAAGTAATATGTACTCAAGAGTTGCATAGAGATTACTTTTAAGTAAACAAACTGCTCCTTTGAGAATTTTAACCTTCATGCCTGATCTACAAGAGGAACCTTTTCTCCTTATCACCTGATGTACTCTTACAACATCAAATGAAATTCCAAACCCCTATTTTTATTGAGAGGGTGGGAAGAGGGATGTGGGTATAAATGTGTGTGCGTAAATGTGGATATGACACTTTTTTCATTTTTGTCCCTTCAAGACTTTTGTTATGATATATGTGATTAGTATGCTTGGATGTGAATTAAATTGGTAGACATGTGTGGATGCCGATATGTAAGAAAATGTGTATGTGAATGCGAGTATGTTAATGATTTTTTCCAGAAGATGATGTCGATATCAACCATGGTGTGTGAATATGGAAGTGAAAGTGGATGTGGATATGGATGTATATGTGACCAAACAGGATGTACAAGTGTGAAAAATAGTCAATATTTAGGGGAGATGTACACGATATTTTCTTAGATGTAGTGATAAGACATATTGATATGAATTTTTTAATATGTTAGGTAAATATGGCTAGAATTGATCGTTCATGGATGAATCGCAGAGTAGTTGACTGAGTGGTGTCGGAGTAGTTTAAGGATGGAGTTGATAGTTTTATTCAGTTTGTATTGGGGCATCCAACAGTAATGGACCAGTGTGGTAACAACCGATGTCCTTGTTTGCGTTATAAAAATAATAGATTTCATTCGCTATGGGATGTGCAAGCTCATTTATACAGGAAAGGGTTCACGAAAGGTTGTATGAATTGGGTGTGTCATGGTAAGGAGTGCTGGTCGTATGAGCCTGGCAATGTTGCAAGCACAAGTACCTTTGCAGACATGGTACTCGATGCTGCTGGCCCTAACTTCAATGTACAAGGGGAACATGTGTACAATGAAGAACCACCAAACAAGTCGGTTGAAAGATTTTATCAGTTACTTCGGGATGCTGATGAGCCGCTGTGGGATGGTTAGGAAAATCACACTCGGTTGTCTGCTGTCTCACAGTTGTTGAATTTGAAATCCGAATTTCACCTTAGTGAGAGTTGTTTTGACCGTATGCTCCTCCTTATCAAGAGAATGCTACCTCACGATGAGAAGTTGTCTGAAAATTTTTATCGTGCAAAGAAGATGGTCAATGAGTTAGGGCTTGAATACCAAAAAATAGATACATGCCCTAATCATTGTATGCTATATTATGAAGATAATGTAGATAAAAGATCATGTGATATTTGTCAACATGATAGATTTAAACCTAAGAGAGGGGACAATTCAAAGCAGAAGGATGTGCCTTACAAGTCACTACGATACTTCCCTCTCACGCCCTGATTGCAGCAGATGTATATGTCGTCAAAGATAGCTCGGCATATGATATGGCACAAGGAGAGAGTAGGTCGTGTAGATGATATAATCAGTCATCCCGCCGACGCTGAAGCCTGGGCTCATTTCAATCGTACGTATACTGCTTTTGCTCACGAGCCACGCAATATTAGGTTAGGTTTATGCACAGACGGCTTCAACCCATTTGGAGGTTAAGTGGCTTCTTACTCATGTTGGCCAGTGTTCATGACGTCGTACAACCTTCCGTCGGGCATGTGCATGAAGCAAGAGAACCTTTTCTTAACTTTGGTGATTCCAGATCCAAAAAAATCCAGGAAAAAATTTGGACATATATCTCAGGCCACTGATTGATGAGTTGAAAAGATTATGAAATGATGGAGCTGTTACTTATGATGTGTATAGAAAATAAAATTTCACTATGAAGGTTGCATTGATGTGGACAATAAGTGACTTCCCTGCATATGGAATGCTATCTGGTTGGAGCACACACGGGAGGTTGGGATGTCCTTACTGTATGGCTGATACCAAATCCTTTATCCTGAAATATGGTAAGAAATCATGCTGGTTCGATTGTCATCGACGGTTTCTACCAATTGACCATCCTTTCCGAAGGCAAAAGGACTCATTCATTAATAACACAGTTGAAATGGATGAAGCATACTTGGAACAGATGTCTGGTTGACAAATGGCGGCGCATGTGTAAAACTTATCAGATATAGTGCAATTGTCAGGTAGTACACGACATCTTCGTGGATTTGGAGAGGATCACAATTGGGTGAAGAAAAGTATCTTCTGGGAATTGCCTTACTGGTCAGCCCTTTTGATACGGCACAACCTGGACGTCATGCATGTTGAGAAGAATGTCTTTGATAATGTGTTCAACACCATCATGAATGTGAAAGCCAAAACAAAGGACAATACCAAGGTGCGAGCGGACTTGAAGATACTTTACAAACGACCAGAGTTAGAATTATGGTCGGTACGGGGTAAAGTTGTGCAACCTAAAGCAGCTTACGTGTTGAAAGGCACACAGATCAATGAACCATGCCAGTGGCTGAAGCAATTAAGATTCCCTGATGGATATGTGTCTAGCATAGCCCGTTGTGTGAATGTCAATGAGGGAAAAACATATGGATTGAAAAGTTATGACTACCATGTGTTCATGGAGAGACTTCTGCCCATTGCATTCTGTGACATATTGCCAAAGCCTATATGGGGAGCATTGACTAAGTTGAGTCAATTTTTCAAGATTCTATGTGCACCAGAACTAAAACTTGGGGACGTACAAACTATGAACAGAATGTGGTCATGACGGTATGCAAGTTGGAGAAGATATTTCCCCCTGCGTTCTTTGATTCCATGGAGCACCTGATTATCCATTTGCCATACGAGGCCAAAGTTGGAGGGCTGGTACAATTTCGATAGATGTATCCATTTGAGAGGTAATCAGTATGTATTTACTGATTATTTGACAGTAGTTACATGTGTTTGTCATTGTCACTGTATGTCATTGTCATATGAATTGTTGTCATAGGTGTATGCATGACCTTAAAATGAAGGTTCACAACAAGGCTAAAGTAGAGGGTTCGATTACCGGGGCGTATATTATTGAAGAAATCTTGAACTTCTGTTCGATGTACTTCAAACCTGAAATTCAAACTCGCCGCAATCGACCTCCACGTAATGATGATGGAGGAGAGGTGGTGTAAGACCCTGAGTCTTTCGGATCTTTATCGGAGAGTTTCGGATCGCTTTTATGGGTCTTGAGTTGTATTTTACAATCCGCGTGGGTTTTTCTCCCGTACAAGTTACGGAACCCCGTCATGAGTTTATTGTTCAATTCATCGACTCGAGGACGCTACAGCTGCATTGCATTCTTTCCGAGGATCGTTTTGGCTATTATTTCGTATTTTTCTGAATTAGTGCATTTTCGGGCCAAAAATCAAACTTTTCAAAAATTAGTGCATTTTTCTTGGGTGTTGTGTTCTCGGGACGTGATCATGGTCCTTGAGATGCGTTTCCCAAGATCGTTGTCGTTCTTGTTGTCATGGGTCTTTCTTGGTAAGCTGCTCGATGCATGGCTAGTCCATTGTAGTCGTGTGTTCAGCTGTTATTGTGCCTTAATGTGACCCAACTTGCAGTTGTGTCCTGCGGTTCTGTGTTCAGTACGGAGTCGGGATCCTGCAAGTGCTGTCGTTGTTGTCGTTTTGTCGTTGTTTCTCTATGAATCTATCTTGGCACTGTGTGGACCGAAGTCTTGTCAGTTGGTTGTGATGTACTCTTCTTCCCTGATAGAGTTGGCATGTGACTCGAATCAGATATGACGTCTGAGTGAGGACTGACTTGATTGTGCTTGTGGTCCGGTGCTACCATTGGCATCCTGTGTGCCAGGTTTCGTGGTTGCCTTTGGCACTGGAGCTTATGATGTCGAGCTATCAGCTGAAAGGACTATGCTTCCTGCTTTAAGCTGATGCTTGCTGTTGTTGTTGCATAAGCCGTGTCTCCTTCCCTGTGAGACGGAAGCAACGTTGCCTTGTTTCGGAGGTGTCGGACTTGTGTCCACGTGGGTGTCGTGCTCGTTCTGTGGATCGATTTATCTTGAGATCCAGAGCGTGTGCCTGTGCTTATGGTCTGGTAGTGTTCTCTGAATTATGTTTTTCGATATTTGTGTTGCCGTGTTTTTGGTGTTAGTGTTGGCTGGAGCTTGGTGATCATTGCCAGCGTTTGGATTTGTTCTTCCCTGCTTCTTCTTGTTAGTGCCTTTAATTTCGAGGATGAAATTCTTGTAGGGGGGAGGACTGGAAGACCCTGAGTCTTTCGGATCTTTATCGAAGAGTTTCGGATAACTTTTGTGGGTCCTGAGTTGTATTTTACGATCCGCGTGGATTTTTCTCTCGTACAAGTTATGGAATCCCGTGGTGAGTTTATTATTCAATTCATCGACTCGAGGACGCTACAACTGCGTTGCATTCTTTCCGAGGATCGTTTCGGCTATTTTTTCATATTTTTCTGAATTTGTGCATTTTCGGGCCAAAAATCATATTTTTCGGAAATTAGGAAAATTTCCTATTTTCCTTTCCTTTTTATTTTCCTTTCCTCTCCCCTCCCTCTCATTTCTCACGTTTCTTTCTCTCTCTCGTTCTCTCTCCCCTCTGCTCCTCTCGACGCGGGGCGCGCACCGTTGGCGAGCTGGGCGAGGCGGGAACGCGATGGAGTGATCGTGGAGCGTGATGGAGTGGTCGATTGAGCGTGGCGCAGCGCGATCCCTGGGTGGATTCAAAGCCGGCGTGGTTCGTTGGTTTGACGATTTTCGACGCGATTTAGTCGCTTCGGCACACGGAATCTTCGGTGGAGGTAGGGAAATGGATCACCTACTTCTCCTCTACGTTCCCTCGCAGTTTCACGCCAAACGGTGTGCATACGAGTGGGTTTCGTTCAGCTTCGGGAAAAGCATGCTCGGGGGGTGTGCTTCGAGTTCGCCGAAAAATGGCGACTGATTTTCCGTCTAGTTAGTTTCATTGTGACCCCCAGCATGTTAGCGTGCCAGATCTGCTATTTTTATCGCGATTGGTCGTCATTTGGGGCCGGTACGAGCCCGAGAACCCCGGTGACCCAATTAGGGTCGATTAGTTGGAATCGCTCGTTTCTTGTGATTGAGCTGTTGCATGTGTCCCTTCCGGGCTGTGGAAGGTGTTTTTCATCGATTATGACTGTTTCCCCTTCGTTTAGACGCGAATGGGGCGTGGAACGACCGGATCCGGCCATTCCCCTGGTTTTCCCGCCGTATCGTGCTAGCGATCGTTTCAGAGACCGTCTCTTGTCTCTGGCGGCCCCTCGATAGACCGCCACACTCTATAGTGTGTCAGATAGTTCAAGTCGGTTTAGGTTGGCGGCCTAAACTTAGACCGCCTCTTGCTGTGGCGGACCTATGGTGGACCGCCAAGCTCTGTGGTTCCTCGATATTAGTGTAAGTCGGTTCGAGACTTAGCGGTCTTATGATAAACCGCTACTTGCTCTAGCGGCCCTTTCTTAGACCGCTATGGGTTGTTGACGTTAGTCAACGGGTTAGGTCGGTTTGGGCTGGCGGCTTAAGCTTTGACCGCCAACGTGCTGTAGCGCTCCTTCCTTAGGCCGCTACGGTTTGTTTAACCGAGTCAATGTTTTAAGTCGGTTGGCCTTTACGGCCCAACCTTTGTGTGTTTCTTTGTTGTAGCGCGCCTTTCTTAGGTAGCTACAGGTCGTTTGACTTAGGTCAATGTTTTAGGGCGGTTACTGTGGCGGTTTACTCTTAGACCGCATAGTCCGTGTGGCGGTTCTATATTAGACCGCCATGGTGGTTTGGCCGAATAGGTCGGTTCAGGGTTGACTGGGTTTAGCGGCCTAATCCTTGACCGCTATTGTAACGACCCGAGATCCGAACACCGGGAAAGCCCGATAACCCGAATCCCGAACCGCCACCCACTAGCCCGAAGACTCGGAAGGGTTAAAAGGATGGTGTGGAGATACACAAGGATCTAAATAATTGCAGAGCTACGCAGTTTAAATGAATTAAGCAGGAAGTAATAAATGACATTAATTAAATTACATGGTCCACGATAATAGCAGTCTAAATATAACAGTAGTCACAACTAGTACAGCACAGAAAAGAAGGTACAACTACACGGGACATACCCCGGCCTGGCAACTAGCAACTAACCCTGGGCACCTGAAGCACGTGGAGCCTCTGAAGCGCTCCCATGAACCCTCGTCTCACCTGAAACATGGTGAAAACACGTAGGGAATGAGCCTTAAAATAAAAAGCTCAGTAGAGATCATCCGGTCCCCACCTCGTAAATCAAAAAACTGCGCAGAAAGTAACTAAAAGCTACTACAACGGCTAGTACCGAACGTACGACACGAGAATCGAGACAACTCGTCAAAACCTGAGAGTCACTATCGCACAAAGACAGGAGTACCAACCCACTAGAAGCAAGGCCGGATGCATCCACTGACGACTTAAACTGCGCCTCGGGTGTCCCCCTCGACCCCTGGTGGAACGGGGACACCGTACTAGTAACCACAGAACAAGTGACTAGCTGGGGTCGCGCTCGTCAGCGCAGGTCCAACCGCCCCTAACCACGTGTGCACACACAGACCATGCGTCCCTGGTCTGGCCCTCTGACTGGTTTTCCCCTCAGCTGGACTCTGGCTGGTAGACGTGTGGCCCGACAGAAACCTGTCCAAAATCATCTCTCTGGGGTAGCCTCGCTACCACTCCCTTGTGGGACCACTCGCATGTCGGAAGGCTTCGACTAGTGGAGGGTCACTGAAAGAGTAGACTCTCTAGTCAACAGAAAACAACGTCTGAACCGGAAAAAGTACAAGGACCGCTCCTCGTACCGACACCGACTCACAGTGACACAAGCCGAGAACACCAGCTCTCGGGACCCCACGGCACCCTAACATGTGGTCCCCACATGATGCCTAGTATCAGTCAGATCACGGGTCAGCACGCGGATCGAGATCCACTAACCCGGGACTCAAATCAGCAAAATATAACTCCGGTTGGACATGAACCGCTGCCGATCTACCTTTGGGCCGCCACAAGAGATAGCGGTCCAACATTAGGCCGCCACAGGGACTGTAGCGGTCCAACGATGGGCCGCCACACCTAGGGTCACGAAAGAACAAGCGGTCCTATAAAGGGCCGCCAAAGGGCATGAGGCGAGCGTACCCTCGGCCGCCAGACCCAAAAGCTTCCAACGGTCAAAATGACTCGAAGGCCACGCTGGCCAACTGGGCTTAGCGGTCGGACCTTCGGCCGCCACCTGGGATCTGGCGGCTCATCGTGAGGCCGCCATTCTCAACCCACACACGGAAAGCTTGAAACGAAATCGGGAACGACGGGAAAACCCCAAAATCGCCATTCCACACCCCATTCACCCCCGGGTGAAGGGGAAACAAAAGGAAAACTTGTTCCCAAGCCCCTAATACATCTTTTGATGCCCATAAACCACAAAATAGCGGATTAAAACGCTAGATCGGCCACTCAAGCCCAAAAATATACTTTTCCCTTCCCTGCTCAAAATAGCCCACTCTCGACCTCCCCTTGGCCTATGAATCACGGGGAAGGAAGACATGGAGCTAGGGACCGTCACCCTACCTCGGATTTGCTCCTAACACGACGGATCGCCGCCGATCTTCAAAAACTCGCTTGAAACCCTCATTCTTCCCAAGCTTCTCACGAACCACGCATGCCGCCGCGATCACCACGCCGCCACCGCCGTCGCCGCGTCGTCACCTCGCCGCGTCTGTAGCCGGGGAGAGGGTCACCGTGTCGTCGAACGGGAGAGGGGGAATCGGTCACGGTGGTGTGCTCACGGGTGAGGGAGGAAGAAGAAGAAGAAAGAGAAAGGGAAAAGAAAAAGAATTGGGGTTATATAGAAAATTCAGATTTTTCATAAAATATGATAAAATAGAAAAATATACCACCACGATCGTTGAAACACGATGATCACCGTGGTACCATCCCTGAGTAGGTGAACGACCCGGTTCACCCGCTATGGGGTTCCGTAGGTCCTGTCAGGGGAAACACGGGAAACCGCGAAACACGTTCTGGGACCTTTGAAACTGATCCGAAACGCACAGATCTGAACTCGAAAAATATCCGAAACATAATTTCGGACAAAATGAGAATAAACTCTCCGAGAAAATAGGTCCAGGATCCCAAAAGAAGGATCCGAAGGGTCCGGGATATTATAGCCCTCCCCCTTAAATAAATTTCAACCTCAAAATTTAAAACAAAGCACAGGGGAAAGAAAAAGGATACTCACTCGAACAAATAGGGAACTGTTGATGCATCTCGTCCTCACGCTCCCAAGAAGCCTCACCGCCAGAGTGCCGCTGCCACACCACCTTAACCAGAGGGATAACCTTGTTCCGCAGGTGCTGCTCTCGCCAATCCTCAATACGGATAGGGAACTCCGGTAGAGACAGATCGGGGGTCACCTCGGGCCAAATGGAATCCTCTAAAACATGAGAGTCATCGGGCATATACTTCTTCAACATCGAGACATGGAACACATCATGCACCACTGCGAACTCAGGAGGTAGCTGCAACCGACAAGCAACCTCGCCAATGCGCTCCACGATGGGAAATGGACCAACATAGCGGGGACTCATCTTCCCACGCAGACCAAATTGCATCACTCCCTTCATGGGAGAAACCCTCAAAAATACTCGGTCACCGACCGTAAAACTAAGTGGCTGCCTCCTCCAATCGGCATAACTCTTCTGCCGACTCTGCGCCACCAACATGTTCCGACGGACCAGATGCACCACATCAATGCACTATTGAACCAGCTCCGATCCCATCACAACACGCTCACCAACCTCAGACCAATCGAGTGGAGTCCGACACGGACGCCCGTACAACGCCTCATAAGGAGCCATCCCAATGCTCGAATGATAGCCGTTGTTGTAGGCAAACTCCACCAATGACAGATGGTGAATGTAACTCCCTTGCCATTCCAGGCAACAGGATCTCAACATATCCTCTAACGTCTGAATAGTCCTCTCTGACTGACCATCTGACTGAGGATGATACGCTGAGCTAAACGCTAACTCCGTGCCAAGAGCTCGCTGAAAACTCCTCCAGAATCCAGAAGTGAAACGCAGATCTCGATCTAACACAATGGAAATTGGAATCCCATGCAAAGGTACGATCCGCTTCACATAAAGATGAGCCAAATTGGACACACTCCAGCTGACTTTGATCGATAATAACCGAGCCACTTTCGTCAGCCTATCCACCCGCAACCAAATACTATCCTGCCCACTCGTAGTACTCGGCAACCCCACCAAAAATCCGTAGTCACGTGGTCCCATTTCCACGCGGGAACCTCCAAGGGCTGAAGCGTACCTCCTGATCGCTGATGCTCTGCCTTCACTTGCTGATAGGTCAGGCATCGGGCCACATACTCAGCAATATCTCTCTTCATGCCTGGCCACCAGAACTACCTCTTCAAGTTCAGATACATCTTCGTCGCACCCGGGTGTACAGTGTACCGACTCCCATGAGCCTCTAATAACACCGCACGCCTCACCTGCTCTTCGGCCGGGACGTATAGCCTGCCACGGAATCTCACAGCTTCGTCCTCGCCGAAGTCCACATCAGCCAAAGTCAAAATCGGGACAACTCAGGGTCTGCACGCTGAGCATCTGTCACCTGACGACGAATAGCTGGCGTGTGATAAGCGTCTATTTTCTATGATAATTCATCGCATGTACACCATTTTATGTGCATATAATTAGGCAATTATGCATGATCTATCGTTAATCTCAACTTCGAATGTAGATTGGACATTTCACGTAAATTAATTAATTTGGTGATTTTATTTAATAAAATGGAGTTGAGAGTCATGAACATGAATTCTCCATTGCATAATTATGAGCAATTGTGATTCATGTGCACATTATGGGAATTTTTTTGGACTAAATCGTAATTATATGTGTGCAGGACACCGAAGGTAATTGCAAAAGAAGCCGGGGACAAAACTGTTATCACCACTTTGACCAAGTCAAAAGCATATATTTTAGTTGGAGGTAAAAGAAATTCAAAAGTTTGAAATTGATGAAAAGAAACACATATTTTGGTTGGAGGGAAAATTGAATTCAAAGTTTGAAATAAAGGGTAGACATTATGAGCCTTGGGAAAGGGGGTGCCCAAAGTCCAAGAAAGGGGGTGCCCACCTCCTTTTCGTTTTCTCCATACATCATCTTCTATCTAAATCCTAGCCATCCATCTCCTTTTGATACAATCTCCACCCTCCATTGACCCAACTTTCCCTATAAATAGCCCATGACAAAGAGGAGAAGGGGAGTTCTTTTTTGGCAATCTTTCACTCTTTCTCTCCCTACCTTAGGTCACCAATTTCTCCATCTTTCGTCCCTCTTCTCCTCTTTCTGTCTTCATAAAAGTTTTTTATTTTTAAGTCCTCTACAAGTTATTCTTCTACATCATGTTATAATTCCTTCTGGTTTTCAAGCTATTTCATGTTTTTTACTGTACTATCATGTTCATCTATGAACCAGTATTTTACTCTGTTCTTCCCATTATTTCTCCCCCTTCTAGTCATTTTCTCATCTTGCTTTCTTCATAAAAGTTCTTTATTTTTAAACGATCTTCAACTTCTTATTCTGAACCATCTTCCAATTCTATACCGTTTTTAAGTTCTAACTTCTTTTTCAAGGTGATGTCTTATATTTTTACTGTTCATCCGAGGCTCTACACTCTGTTCTTCCTCCGTTTTGAAGCCATTCCACTCTTTGTTTCTCTCTGAGTTCTTCATCAAAGTTTTTTTTCTCTTGTATATATATTTTTTCTTCTACTATCACTTTCTCCAATTCTTCTTTATTTACGAGTTATATTTATTTTTCCACTATTTTACTTTCTCATCTTCTTCCTTCTTCATCTCCACACAAACCCCTTCCACATTCCTCTCTATATTTCTCTCCAAAGTTTATCCTCCACAACTCTCCTTTCATGGCGGTGTGCACATCAAGGCGGACGTTCCAAGGCTCATGACGTGGACAACGATGACTTCTTCATCCACCTCTTTCCATGGCGATCTCCTTCAAGGCGGAGCGATCCTCTCCAAGGCTCGGCGAGGAGGAGATGACGACATTCATCATCCTCTCATGGCTCTAGTTTCTTCACTTATCTCATAGTTTATATTGCTTGTAATCTCAATTTTCATATATTGTAATTTTCATGTCTTTAGCAATAAAAGTTATTTTGACAAATTGTGTTCCCTTTTCTCTCTCCCTTTTTCAAATTTCTCTTCTCAATCCCTCTCATATTCTTTAGATAGATTTATTTCCTTACACTATTTTCTTTAAGCAAAGTAAAATCACAAGTGTTTTTCATAGGACTCCAAGATTTTTAACTCTAAAAATCTCTTCTTCTTTGAGGATTCGACCCGAGTTTGCCATAGTACTACATTCTCTTTTGATCATTTTGTGCAAGTTTAGTTTTAAGATTGTTAACGCGTGTGTAGTAACGACATACATTTATGCGTTATCAATTTTTGGCGCCGTTGCCGGGGAAGAATGATGATTTTTGATTTAAGAACTTTGTTGTCCTTATATTTATAGCGTACTAATAAAGTTCTCTTTTCTTATATTTACAGAAAAAAAGGAGAAAAAGTAACTTAAAATTTAAAAAAAATCAGAGGTAAATTCTCCACCTTTTCCTTAGTCTTTTTGTCATTCATTTTGAAAAAAAAAAGAACGGGGGAACGTTTATTAAGTAAGTATCTAAACTTTTCCTCCTTCATTTTAATTTCATTTCTCTACATTTCATATCTTATGGTTAGATATGTTCACTAAATAAAAAAAATCTCTTCACTTGAACCAAATAAAAATTCTCATTCCAAGAGTAGAAATCACACTTTCATGCTTTAGGTCATGCATCATGTAGGATAGAAGTTCTTCCTTCCTTATTATTTAATTTATGTTAATTTTATTTTGGAAGATTGCGAGGGGCAAGGTGAGATCTTTTCTAATCTTTTTCTTAAATCACATGCCCATGTATACTTGCATAGAACCCTTTGTTTGAATTTGGTTTGTTGCATATCATTTCTAAAATATTCTAAGGACAACACCCATAAGTAAGATAAGGTGGGGATTTCATCACCCTTCCTTAGCCCACAAACCATAATTCCCTTACATCTTTTCATCACCTAAACCTTAAATAAAATCCAGTAGACGTTGGCCCTAAATTCACACTGTGGTTCTTGTGTTATTTGGGCTTACCTCTTATGAAAATCGGTGCCTAAGGCAAGACGGTCGGACGGCAAACGTCTTAAGCGGACTAGTGGTTTTTAATTAGGATCTTGCGAAAGTAATGGGAGCCTCCCACTACCCCACCCCTTACCTGACCGGTGAAAATATTGAGGGTGAACTCAAGTTACACTTTAGCCATTTTGTGAAATCTAATTTGTAGGTCAATGTCACATCTAGGTCATTAGGTAATTGGTGTGACAACTTGTTTATGTTTGCATAAAAAATAAAAAACCACTAGTCAGGTAAAGTGCAACTTGAGTTTGTGTAAGGAAATGTAGAGAACTTTTTTCTCTACATTTCATATCTTATGGTTAGATAGGTTCACTAAATAAATAAAAAACTCTTCACTTGAACCAAATAAAAATTCTCATTCCAAGAGTATAAATCACACTTTCATGTTTTAGGTCATGCATCATGTAGGATAGAAGTTCTTCCTTCCTTATTATTTAATTTGTGTTAATTTCATTTTGGAAGATTGCGAGGGGCAAGGTGAGATCTTTTCTAATCTTTTTCTTAAATCACATGCCCATGCATACTTGCATAGAACCTTTTGTTTGAATTTGGTTTGTTGCATATCATTTCTAAAATATTCTAAGGGCAACACCCATAAGTAAGATAAGGTGGGGATTTCATCACCCTTCCTTAGCCCACAAACCATAAGGTATTATACAAACTTGAGTTTGTATAAGGAAATGTAGAGAACTTTTTTCTCTACATTTCATATCTTATGGTTAGATAGGTTCACTAAATAAAAAAAAACTCTTCACTTGAACCAAATAAAAAATAAAAAGTTCTAAAAAAATAAAACAAAAATAAAAAAAGGGAAAACCCTTCGCTTCTCTCTCTCTGTCCTAGTTTGTGTCAAAACAAAAAAAAAAACCATAAACAAATCATCATTTTGCATTCATATAGTGATTAATTTATTACATTTGCATCATTTAAAAAATAAAAAAATAATTAAAAAGTGAATTTCAAAAAAATGGGTGAGAAAATTTTAATCTTTGAGTGGGCTAATAATTCGATGAGGTGGACTTGTTGGCCCATGTTTCTTGATCTATTCTTTGGGCTATGAATTTAAATTCATTCATTCCACCTTATTATCATGATCATAATGACATGTGGCCAAGCCGACCCATTATGTTAACAATAGTCCCACTCAACCTCTACCTTTCACCCAATTTGGCCCGGCCCATTACGATAGTTCACACTCTTGGCCGACTTACAATGAAAGCCCATCACTCATGAGGGCCCAGCTTCAATCCTTTAATCAGGATCATGCCAAATCCACTCAATTCCTTCATGGGCCCTATAATTCATTTCGCCCCCAAGAACATGCTCAAATTATTCAAAGACCCTCTAGACCTTCTTATGATTCCTATGGGGGAGGACAACATAATAGTTCTTAGATTCTTATCAAGGCCCGGCCCAAAATCTTCCAGATCACTTTTTTCAAAAGTGGGCTCCATCTTCAAATCACTCTTATGATCAAGCCCACTATGGAGGACAACGCACATCATCTCCCCTACCTCACTATTCAACTTCTTATCCTTCAAATTTTGCTTCTCAATCTACACATTTATCTCCTCCACATTCAACTCTCAAGCAGGAGGACAGTTTTAATCAATTTTATCAATTCACCATGGCTCAAAATCAATCCATCCAAGCCCGACTAGATCGACTTGCGACAAACATCAATGGCATGGAAGAGGATCAATTGCCTAGCTACTCCAATGTAAATTCTCATTATCAACATCCACAATTTAAAGCTTTTGTGATCAACCCATGAATCCCCATGAACTTAATACTCAAATCACTCTGAATATAGATAATGGAGGAATTATGAAAGAGTCTTATCAGGAATTTTTGGAGAGAGCTAGTTGTAGTCATGATGATAATCAAAAAGATGATCTCGAGAAGCTTGAGCTAAATTATACTTATGAGGAGAGTTCTAAAGAAGTTGATGATCTCAAGTTGGGAGGTGAAGAAGAAGAAAGTAATACGTTAAGCCATGATCAAATCCCATTCACTTCCTTTCTTGAATTTGATGAGACCTTGTTCCAAAGGAAGGATGAAGAGGATGTGCGAGTGGAGAATGAATTGAGTAAGGCTGTTACTGGTCTCTCTTGGGTAAAGGAGGAGGCAGGTACCTTTCATAATTTTTATCTCAATTGCGCATCTCTAAATCAAGGGTAGGATATTGATTTGCTATCTATTCCTGACATCGGCAACTCTCACTTTGTGTTGGACACTTTCATGTTGGACGATTTATCTGATTCCATTGAACTTTCCAAATTTCATGATGTTGAGGAGTATGCTTCTTTCACTGTTGATTTCTTAAGCTCCTTAACACTGATCTTTTGCTTGAAACTCCTCTCCCTTTGATCCCTTCTCACCTCACTGATGTTTATGAAATCTCTAAAAGTGAGGGAGAACAGAAAATGTTGCTTGATAATAAATTCTTCATTAATATTTTCAACACTTACAAAGACCACCAGTGGGAAGAAAATTTTGTGATCATTAATCAAGGGGATCCTTTTGGCCTAACTGTTCCATTATGGTATTTATCTCAGGTCACCCCGTTAAAAGTAAAGTTGTTAACCCATGCATTGTATGAGCAACCTAATTGTGATAACAACCACTCTAGCCCCTACACTATCATGCTCAATCTCGTCTTGTTGTGGTATAATGTTTGGTTATTCAATGAAGACGAGATAACGTGGTGACTCATTCTCAAGTCAACATGTTGGTTATGAAGCTTGCACCTTCTATGCATGCGTCTAGCTGAAGACGGAAAACTTAGCGCTTCTGGGAGACAACCCAAGATTTTTGTTGTTTGACATTTTTGTTTGAGTGTGTTTTAGTAGTCAGGTCAAGGCCAAGGAGAGGAAGCCGTCGCCGTCCATGACATTGATGGAGGTTTCATCCCGCATATCCGGTTGTCTCTTTCCTACTCAGAAGTATTTATTGATACATTGTTCTATTACTTTCAATTATATATGCCATTGAGGACAATGTCATTCAAGTTGGGGGGGGAGAGAAAAATTTTTATGATGCATATAGTACAACCTGATAGGAGTCCTGTCTTGCATGTCATCGTTACATGAAAGAAGAAAGATGTAAATCCCATCTTGAGTTTCATGATTCATGCTTAAATTAAAAGTAATTCTGGAATAGAAAAGACTAGGGAGAAGGATGATGGGAAATTTAGTCAATCTAGTCATGAAAAATTGATATAAGAATCCCTTTAAAGTTCATGTGCACTTTAGAAAAAAAGAAATTCATGTTGCACACTAATGAAACAAGGAAGATAAGCCCTCTGTTAGTTTTGGTATGTTGTCTGATATTCTGCACTTCTTAAGAAAAGAGATCTTTTTACAAAGCTTTCTGCCAAATTATCTATCAAAAAAAGAGAAAAAAGAAGAAGAAAGAAAGAAAAAAAGAAAAAAAATACTATGAAAAATGCCCCTAGTCTTAGTAACCGGGTCTACTTCACCTAAGACGTGTTGAGCTTCGCGTAAAATGGAAAAGGGAACCTTGATCTAAGAAACCGAGCATGCTTCTCCTAAGGCAAGAGTCGAGGTTCACGTTAAGCAGTGAAGGATAGTGCAGCATCATGTGTGGCATAAAAGATCCCAAAGGGACAAAGCAATAAGACATACAAAAAGTTAATATACTTAATGCTCTGATCTAAGAGGTGCAGGGTTGAAAGGTATTTACTTTGAATAGCAAATGTGAGATGTAATTATCTAAGCTGTGGATTTGATAGTTACACATGCACAAGTGCTATTGAGCTTTAATTTGAATTCTTACTATTAAGTTCCTACCTAGGGCTAGTGTGCGTTAATGATTCCAGATTTCTAATCTTTGGTTGATTTTATGAAGGGAGAGCTGGATATGAGAGTATAAATTTTACAAACTCTTATTACTCCTAAATTTCAATTTACTTACATTGCTAAGGGACTAGCAATGAGTAAGTTGGGGGGTGTGATAAGCGTCCATTTTCTATGATAATTCATCGCATGTACATCATTTTATGTGCATATAATTAGACAATTATGCATGATTTATCGTTAATCTCAACTTCGCATGTAGATCGGACATTTCACGCAAATTAATTAATTTGATGATTTTATTTAATAAAATAGAGTTGAGAGTCATGAACATTAATTCTCCATTACATAATTATTAGTAATTGTAATTCATGTGCACATTATGGAAATTTTTATGGACTAAATCGTAATTATATTTGTGCAGGACACTGAAAGTAATTGCAAAAGAAGTCGGGGGAAAAACTGTCATCACCACTTTGACCAAGTCAAAATCACATATTTTGGTTGGAGGAAAAAGAAATTTTAAAAGTTTGAAATTGATGAAAAGAAATACATATTTTGGTTCGAACGAAATTGAATTCAAAGTTTGAAATAAAGGAGAGACATGATGAGCCTTGGGAAAGGGGGTGCCCAAAGTTCAAGAAAGGGGGTGCCCACCTCCTTTTTCTTTTCCACATACATCATCTTCTATCTAAATCCTAGTCATCCATCTCCTTTTGATACAATCTCCATCCTCCATTGACCCAACTTTCCCTATAAATAGCCCATGATAAGGAGGAGAAGGGGAGTTCTTTTTTGGTAATCTTTCACTCTTTCTCTCCCAACCTTAGGTCATCGATTTCTCCCTCTTTCGTCCCTCCTCTTGATGCGGACACCGGAACGAGCGAGTAGCGCGAACCGACGAACCGACGGTACCATATGCGAGCGCCAATCGGACTACTTCGGCTTTCCTTTGAAATGGAGGCAATTTGGCTTAAGATTGGATACTTTTTGCATTAAAATTGGGCTTGTAATATGTCATTGTACTTGGGTTTTCATATTGGGCTGGTTGTAAGGCTCTTAAAGGGCCATCTTGCTTAAGCCCCTTTAGAATTCATTAAGAAGGAGTGGCCTTGGACCATTATGATGGATCCATAAGCTATGTAAGATTGGGCTTCCTTCTTTCATGGGCCATCTAGATTGGGAAGGCCTTAAGCCATACATGGTTTATTGGGTTTGGGTTGGCCATGGACCAAGCTTGGCCCAATGTTGGCCCATGAAGGTGGCGCCCCCTTCTTTGTTTGTATTAGGCTGAATTTTCTTTTATTTTCTTTTCTTCCCCTCCCCATTTACCACATAGGACATAGAAAATGGCTGCTGGTCTAAAAGGAGGGCTGCCACCTACCCCCCTTCCCTTTGAAATTCAAAGGTAGGTGAAGGTAGGTGAAGTATGTTCCCTTGTCTTCCCCTCCCTTCCTATCTTAGTCAAAGGGGCGCAGCCCCCTCCCCTCCCCTTGGTTCCTTTGAACCTCCCCAACCCCTCCCCTTGCCAAACCACTATATAAAGACTTGTATGATGACAGTTTAAAGTCTAATGAAAGATTTGTGAGTGAAATTTGCATTAAGAGTGTGATTTTCTTTCCCCTCCCTTGGGTGTGATACCCTGCTCAGTCCTGTGATAGGACAGACTTTGGGTGTGTGACTCACCCCCATATCCTCCCCATCTCCTTATCATCTGCTTCTATTAAAATTCTCAATGATACTTCTATGAGTCATAAAGATTTCAGAGGTGGTTTTGAGTCGATCGGAGTTCTAGATCGCCGGTAGCAGTTTTTCTCATGACGGCACGCAGATCTGCCCCAGCCTGCTGTCCAGATCTGAAGTTTCCTGATTACGAATTTCCCCAGATCTCCTCTCAAACCATCAGGGACTGATTTTCAGAGTGATTGTAGGATTTTGAGTCCTCTTCACGCTGCCGCTGATCTCGCCTCGATCTGAGACCTGTGCTGATCGTGGCAATGATTCTAGTGGGATCGCGCGAGCTGATCTGAGCAGGCCCGGCTCAGAACCAGAGTCGACTTCCAGAGTCTGCCCCGCCTTTTTCGATCGAGATCTGAGAGAGCTCTTTGACCTACATCTTCCTATGGACGTCGTCAACGATCTCCCACAAACGGCGCCTCGATCCGACATCTACAACTAATTTTCCCATAATTAATCGTGTTTCTGTGCAGTTCTGGGTGCTCAAAACCAGAAGCCGAGTGTAATTGTTGCTGCGCCCAGATCTGAAAGGATCTGCTCACGCCCTTCGGAGTGGACGAACTAAGTCCAGTCACCGACATTCTCCGACAAACGGCGCTCCGATCCGCCTTCGCATCTTGGCGTACCAGCCTCCACAAGCTTGCTGCATAGGGTGACCAGCGCGGATAGAACCGAGTCGGCTTCCATTCGGCTCACCCGATCGGCTCCGACTCGTGTCCCTCGCCTCCTGCGAGTGTGGCCCGTCAACCCGGGTTCCAGCAACCCCAAATTTGGCCATTGTAGCCCTATACCTCTCTGCGTGGAGTGGGCATTAAGTTCTGTAATTGTAATTTTTACTGTTGTGTGTATTGGGGTTGTTTGGATTCGGCCGAGAATTCTTCCCCACGCCTAGTCGTGGAGGTACGCGCTCGTTCCTCTCTCACATTGCTGGTTTAGTATATTATCATATATGCTGCGTTTGTGAGATTAGGGCCGTTAGCTAGCTGCAAATCACCGCGATTGTGAGTTGTGAGCGCCCGTTCCTTAGCTCAAGTCGAGCACCGAGCTCGGACTGCACCACCCTAGGCGACAGTGGTTCCTTAACCGCTGCGATCCCCACGTTTCCCTCGCACGGGCTAGTTAGAGTACTGTTGAGAGACGTCTCCACCCGGAGAACGCCACGGTGGTCAGCCGCCCGGCTTGCCTTTAGCGTGTTAGTGCTGGCCGCACATCAAGTCTATCGTACGTCTTAGCCCGGTCGTCATCCGTCCCGCATCAAATTGGTATCAGGGAGTCGGTTTAAGTCTAGGGTCGTCTAAGTCTAAGGTTGTATTTACATTCCTCTACTTGGTATATCAAAAGGTGTTGTCCGAACGTTCGGCTACGCCTATCGGGAAGGCTGCACACTTGCGCGAGTGATCTTCGGATCGATTAGCTCCGCCACGTACCGAGTCTTGGTTTAAAGTCTAGGTTCCTAGTTAGTGCATTCCAACCTTCGTGTCTTTGCATGCCCACCCGGCGTGGTACCCAATACCATCGCCCCGCATCTATGGCTAACCCACGCGATGGCCCCCCGGGAGACTTCCACTCCTTACATGAGGCAATGATGGCCATTATGGCTCGATTGGACCAATCCGAGGCTACCTTTCGGAATTTCTCCGATAATATGGATGGTCGCCTTAGGGCCATGGAGGGACACATGGAGACCTCCGACAGGTCTGTCCAAGATCTAGTCGGACGGTTAGATAGAATGTCACACGGGACCCCCCCGGGAGCGGCTCAAGGCCCACCCGCACCTCCTCCCGCGGTGGCCCAAGGCCAACCCGCTCCCATGGCCTAAGTCCAGGCCGCTCCCGTGGCCCAAAACCAGCCCCCACCCGCTCCTCAAAACGCCCGACAACAGGCCATCGAACCACAACATCGTGACCTTGGTCTAGAAGACTATGGGTCTGATAATGCGTATGGGGGGAATGGCCGACGCCGTCATGGCTTTCATCAGCCAAGAGATGAGGAGGATGATAGAGTCCTTAGGACCGTGCGAGCAGACCCTCCCACTTTTAATGGGTCTTTGGACCCAAAGGCCTATCTCGATTGGGAGGCCGACATGGATCGATACTTCGAGTGGTTCGAAATGACGGACCTCCGGAGAGTCAGGTTTGTAAAAATGAAGTTGTTAGGGCAAGCGCAAACTTATTGGTGTAATGTGGAGAGCTTGCTCTATCAGCGTCGAGAGCCCCCCGGTTGAGTCTTGTGATGAAATGAAGGAAAGGCTTAGAACTAAGTATCTTCCCACCTCGTACCGTCAACGGCTCATTGATCGCTGGCAAAACCTCACCCAAGGTGATAGGTCTGTGTCTGAGTACATCGCAGAGTTTGATGAATATTTTTTGCAATGTGACATCTCGGAAGTGAGCACAATGCCTATTTCGCGCTTCCGTCGTGGTCTGCGGCCCCACTATCAGTACGAACTCTTTCGCCGCAATGTGACCACCCTAGAGGCCGCCTACCAAGTTGCTCTCGAATTAGAGCAGTTTGAGTCAGATTTTGCTCCCGTCCAACGATCGGGAACCATCCCTCAGCGTGGGTCCGACTCTCGGACCACACCTAGTTCCTATAGCCGATTTCCGGTGGCTCGTCCTCCGGAACCCCCTCGCCAGGACCCCTTTGTTCTCAAGCCTCGGCCTCTCCCTCCAAGGGACCCTCTCCCTCGCCCACAGGCACCAACCCCCACCCCACACCCCCAACAGCCCACATTGCCTACCCGACGTCAGCTCCCACCACCCTCGGCCCGTCGAGAAGACAAGGGAAAGGGACCGATGACCGGTGGAGCATCTTCTAGCACAGGGCCACGTGACCAGTGCTATAGGTGTGGTGGAATTGGCCACTTTGCGGCCAAGTGTCCCACTCGGGAATCATTGGCTATTTCGGACACTCCAGTCCGCGATTCCACACCGGAGCTAGTGGAGGTCATCTATGAAGCGGACCCCGAACTCGAGAAGGAGTATCTTGAGTCACTTTTAGAAGAGTCTGAAAACCCGGGTACCCAGGGCGATGTGCACTTGGGTGTGATCCTCCCGAACCTCTGAACCCCCATTTAGAAGTCAGTAGGTTCATGTTAGATGTCTAAGAGTCTCCAGCTTTTGGTTGCATTGTTTGTTTGGTGTCTATGTTTGTCGAAGGTCATATGTGTGTCTATTTGTTTCTCTAGTGTGTTTCTTTCATGCATATGGTTTGCATTAAGTCGTGTCCCAACCCAAGGCCAGCCAGGCACGTATAAGGAAGTAGCTGATGCATGCTACACGTCCGTGAGTTCACAAGGGAGAGTACGTCATGATCAGGGTCATACCTGAACGGTTTCCTCTTGGGGGCCGTAAAGCAACTCTAGGCCCGCGATACCCGCCCTTCCAGAGTCACGAAACATGTGGGTTTGAACGCATACGTTATTGAACTACCGAATGACTATGGTGTCAGTTCGAGGTTCCATTTTCTGATTTGGTAGCATATCGGAACCCGCGGTGATCCCTAGTGAGTTTCGGACTTTATCCTTCTATTGTGAGTGACACACCACCCGAGAGTTCACCTCTTCCAGCCTCAACGCAAGCATATAGATTTTATACTGGATGAGCAGGTGATCATCACAAGGAATGGAGCCTACCAACACTTCTTAGTGCGTTGGCGAGGATGCCCCACGATGAGCAATGCCTTGATCACATGCGGAGAGTTCAAGCCCCAGGACCCTTACTCGACGGGGTCGAGCTCCTCCCACCCGGGAGAATTGGTGCGGACACCGGAATGAGCGAGTAGCGCGAACCGGCGAACCGACGGTACCATACACGGAGCGCCAATCGGACTACTTCGGCTTTCCTTTGAAATGGAGGCAATTTGGCTTAAGATTGGATACTTTTTGCATTAAAATTGGGCTTGTAATATGTCATTGTACTTGTGTTTTCATATTGGGCTGGTTGTAAGGCTCTTAAAGGGCCATCTTGCTTAAGCCCCTTTAGAATTCATTAAGAAGGAGTGGCCTTGGACCATTATGATGGATCCATAAGCTATGTAAGGCCCAATTGGGCTTCCTTCTTTCATGGGCCATCTAGATTGGGAAGGCCTTAAGCCATACATGGTTGATTGGGTTTGGGTTGGCCATGGACCAAGCTTGGCCCAATGTTGGCCCATGAAGGGGGCGCCCCTTTCTTTGTTTGTATTAGGCTGAATTTTCTTTTATTTTCTTTTCTTCCCCTCCCCATTTACCACATAGGACATAGAAAATGGCTGCTGGTCTAAAAGGAGGGCTGCCACCTACCCCCCTTCCCTTTGAAATTCAAAGGTAGGTGAAGGTAGGTGAAGTATGTTCCCTTGTCTTCCCCTCCCTTCCTATCTTAGTCAAAGGGGCACAGCCCCTTCCCCTCCCCTCCCCTTGGTTCCTTTGAACCTCCCCAACCCCTCCCCTTGCCAAACCACTATATAAAGACTTGTATGATGACAGTTTAAAGTCTAATGAAAGATTTGTGAGTGAAATTTGCATTAAGAGTGTGATTCTCTTTCCCCTCCCTTGGGTGTGATACCCTGCTCAGTCCTGTGACGGGACAGACTTATGGTGTGTGACTCACCCCCATATCCTCCCCATCTCCTTATCATCTGCTTCTACTAAAATTCTCAGTGATACTTCTATAAGTCATAAAGATTTCAGAGGTGGTTTTGAGTCGATCGGAGTTCTAGATCGCCGGTAGCAGTTTTTCTCATGACGGCGCGCAGATCTGCCCCAGCCTACTGTCCAGATCTGAAGTTTCCTGATTACGAATTTCCCCAGATCTCCTCTCAAACCATCAGGGACTGATTTTCGGAGTGATTGTAGGATTTTGAGTCCTATTCGCGTTGCCGCTGATCTCGCCTCGATCTGAGACCTGTGCTGATCGTGGCGACGATTCTCGTGGGATCGCGTGAGCTGATCTGAGCAGGCCCGGCTCAGAATCAGAGTCGACTTCCAGAGTCTGCCCCGGCTTTTTCGATCGAGATCTGAGCAAGCTCTTTGAACTACGTCTTTCTATGGACGTCACCAAAGATCTCCCATAAACGGCGCCTCGATCCGACATCGGCAACTAATTTTCCCTTAACTAATTGTGTTTCTGTGCAGTTCTGGGTGCTCAAAACCAGAAGCCGAGTGTAATTATTGCTGCGCCCAGATCTAAAAGGATCTGCTCTTTCCCTTCGGAGTGGACGAACTACGTCCAGTCGCCGACGTTCTTCGACAAACGGTGCTCCGATCCGTCTTCGGATCTTGGTGTACCGGCCTCCACAAGCTTACTGCACAGGGTGACCAGCGCGGACAGAACCGAGTCGGCTTCCATTCGGCTCACCCGATCGGCTCTGACTCGCGTCCCTCACCTCCTGCGAGTGTGGCCCGTCAACCCGGATTCCAGCAACCCCAAATTTGGCCATTGTAGCCCTATACCTCTCTGCGTGGAGTGGGCATTAAGTTCTGCAATTGTAATTTTAACCGTTGTGTGTATTGGGGTTGTTTGGATTTGGCCGGGAATTCTTCCCCACGCCTAGTCGTGGAGGTACGCGCTCGTTCCTCTCTCACGTTGCTGGTTTAGTATATTATCATATATGCTGCGTTTGTGAGATTAGGGCCGTTAGCTAGCTGCAAATCACCACGATTGTGAGTTGTGAGCGCCCGTTCCTTAGCTCCAGTCGAGCACCGAGCTCGGACTGCACCACCCTAGGCGATAGTGGCTCCTTAACCGCTGTGATCCCCATGTTTCCCTCGCAAGGAATGATCGTCGGGCTAGTTAGAGTGCTGTTGAGAGACGTCTCCACCCGGAGAACGCCACGGTGGTCAGCCGCCCGGCTTGCCTTTAGCGTGTTAGTGCTGGCCGCACATCAAGTCTATCGTACGTCTTAGCCCGGTCGTCATCCGTCCCACATCACCTCTCTCTTTCTATTTTCATGAAAGTTTTTTTTTTAAGTCCTCTACAACTTCTTCTTCTGCATCATCTTCTAATTCTTTCTGGTTTTCAAGCTATTTCGTATTTTTTACTGTACTATCCTGTTCATCTGTGAACCAGTATTTTACTCTGTTCTTCCCATTATTTCTCCCCCTTCTAGTCATTTTATCATCTTACTTTCTTCATAAAAGTTCTTTATTTTTAAACGATCTTCAACTTCTTATTCTGAACCAGCTTCCAATTCTATATCGTTTTTAAGTTATAACCTCTTTTTCGAGGTGCTGTCCTGTGCTGTTACTGTTCATCCGAGGCTCTACACTCTGTTCTTCCTCTGTTTTGAAGCCATTCCACTCTTTGTTTCTCTCTGAGTTCTTCATCAAAGTTTTTTCTCTCTTGTAGATCTATATTTTCTTCTGCTATCACTTCCTCCAATTCTTCTTTATTTACAAGTTATATTTATTTTCTCACTGTTTTACTTTCTCATCTTCTTCCTTCTTCATCTCCACACAAACCCCTTCCACATTCCTCTCTATATTTCTCTCCAAAGTTTATCCTCCACAACTCTCCTCTCATGGCGGTGTGCACATCAAGGCGGACGTTCCAAGGCTCATGACGTGGACGACGATGACTTCTTCATCCACCTCTTTCCACGGCGATCTCCTTCAAGGCAGAGCGATCCTCTCCAAGGCTCGGCGAGGAGGAGACGACGGCGTTCATCATCCTCTCATGGCTCTAGTTTCTTCACTTATCTCATAGTTTATATTGGTTGTAATATCAATTTTTATAGATTGTAATTTTCATATCTTTAGCAATAAAATTTATTTTGGCAAATTGTGTTCCCTTTTCTCTCTCCCTTTTTCAAATTTCTCTTCTGATCCCTCTCATATTCTTTAGATAGATTTATTTCTTACACTATTTTCTTTAAGCAAAGCAAAATCACAAGTGTTTTTCATAGGACTCTAAGGTTTTTAACTCTAAAAATCTCTTCTTCCCTGAGGATTCGACCCGAGCTTGCCATAGTACTACGTTCTCTTTTGATCATTTTGTGCGAGTTTGGTTTTAAGATTGTTAGCGCGTGTGTAGTAACGACATACATTTCCGCATTATCAGCATGACAGTCAAGCTCGCAAGAACAGCTGGCCCTAGCTCTTAGGGAACCTTGAGCCTAAATGACACAGATGGCACTTGTTCGCAGAGCCTCCACTTCCTCATCATCATAGCGCTGACCACAACCTTCCAACTCAAGGCATCGGCAACGACATTCATCCTGCCCGGCTGATAAGATAGGGTGAAGTCATAATCCTTCATATACTTCATCAATTACCTCTGCCTGAGGTTAAGGTCCTTCTGAGTGAACACATACCTCAAACTCTGATGGTCTGTGAACACCTCGAACTTCTCACCGTACAGATAATGCCTCTAAATCTTCAATGCAAAAATCATAGCCGCCAACTCAAGGTCATGGGTAGGGTAGTTCTCCTCATGCGGCTTCAGCTGCCGAGATGCATAAGCCACAACTCTACCATGCTGCATCAGCACAGCACCCAACCCGACCCCAGAAGCATCTGTACACACCACAAAACCTCCCGATCCAGAAGGTAACACCAACACCGGTGCCGAGATGAGCAGCCTCCGAAGCTCTATAAAGCTCTGCTTACACTCAGCAATCCAGAAAAATGGCACGTCCTTCCGCGTAAGCCTGGTCATCAGGGCTGCAACACGAGCAAAATCCTAAATGAATCTCCTGTAATAACCTGCAAGCCCCAAGAAACTCCGAATCTCCATCACGGACCTTGGCCTCGGCCATTGCATCACTGCCTCGACCTTAGCTGGATCCACGAAAATATCATCACCAGAAATCATGTGCCCCAAAAAGTGCACCTCGCGAAGCCAAAACTGACACTTGCTGAGCTTAGCATACAACTGGTGATCTCGCAAAGTCTGCAACACAACCCTCAAATGATATGCATGCTCATCTGCAGACTGCGAATAAACAATGATGTCATCCACAAACACGACCATGAATTGGTCCAGGTAGAGACGGAACACCCTCTGCATCAAATCCATAAACGCTGCGGGGGCATTGGTGAGCCCAAACGACATCACCAAAAACTCATAATGCACATATCTCGAGCTGAACGCAGTCTTCTCCACGTCAGACTCTCGAATCCGCAAATGATAATAACCGGTCTGCAAATCAATCTGCGAGAACACTCGAGTAGACTGAAGCTGGTCAAACAAGTCATCAATCCGTGGCAACAGATACTTGTTCTTAACGGTCACCTCATTCAACTGTCGGTAGTCGATGCACAACCTCATACTACCGTCCTTCTTCTACAGAAATAACACTTGCGCACCCCAAGGGGAAAAACTAGGACGAATGTACCCCTTGGCGAGCAACTCCTGCAACTGCGCCCTCAACTCCCTCAAATCAGCGGGAGCCATACGGTAAGGAGCCTTCGACAAAGGTCCCGTACCAGGCACAATCTCGATCATAAAATCAATCTCCTGTTGGGGAGGTAATCGAAGTAGGTCCTCGGGAAAAATATCGGGAAACTCGCACACCATCAAGATGTTCTCCACATCCGGCTCCGACTGGTCCACCATGACCATAGAAGCGAGAAAACCCTGACAACCTGCATCAAGGAAACGACGAGCCCTAATAGCCGAAATAAGAAAGCGGGAAGAGGAAGACATAATACCTTGAAATAGAAGGTGGGTCCACGAAGTCGTCGGAAATAAACCCTCTTCGAGCCACAATCTACCGAAGCATGATGTGCCTCGAGCCAATCCATGTCCAAAATCACATCAAAATCCTAAAGTGGCAACGCATAAAGCCTGGCCAGCAAACTCCGCCCTTCAACCCACATAGGAACCTCATCAAAGAAATACGGAGTGATCATGAAATCACCAGAAGACAACTCCACTGCCAAATCACAAGACAAGTGGGTCACTGGCTCCTCAATACTCAACGTAAAATCCTCAAAATAAACGAATGAGACGCGCCAGAATCAAATAAAACCCGAGCCGCACAACCCAAAATCTGAAGGGTACCTTCCACGAGCTGTGACGCCGCTGCCTCTGCCCTGCTCATGTGTGTAATCTGACCTCAGGATCTCTGCTTGTCCCCCGCACTTGCTGACCTGGGTAGTGGCGGATACTGCCACTGCTGCTGCTGCTGTGGCCTCTGCTGCTCGGGATACTGCTGTTGCTGAGGATACTACTGCTGCTGCGGTCTCTGGGGACAGTCGCGCGCCATGTGCCTTGGCTGGTCACACATGAAATAAATCATCGGCGCCGTGCACTGCCTACCTGGATGCGACTCGCCACATCGGGGACACGATGCCCGCGATCCACCCACTGATCTCTGACGTTGAAAAGGAATCGACTACTGTACACTGCCTGAAGACACCTGCCTCTGATCCTTGTGCTTCTTACAAAAACTCTTCTTGAGAAACTTCTTGACCTTGGAGCCAAAAGACGCAGATCCTACCGTAGACATCGCTGGAGCCGACGCTCCCGTACTACCCATAGTGTGCTGGAAAGTACTCTACTGCTGGGTAGCCGTCAGCTGACTGCGGCCTGACTGGGACTGCCCCTGACCTCCCTGTCCTCGGACCTTCTGCATATCCAGCTCCAAAGATGCCGCCACACGAGATGCTGTCTCCAAATCAGTAGTAGCGTTTGCCATCAGAAGGTGCCTCAGCTCCTGCCTCAAACCCTGGACGAACTGCTCCGTCTTCACTCCCTCATGTTCCATGATATGGGGAGCATAACGGCCTAACTCCATAAACTGAGCCCTGTACTACAACACTGACATGTCGCCCTGAACCAGCTCTAAAAACTGACGCATCTTCTGTGTACGAACATAGGATGGGCAGTAAGTATGCTCTAAGACCGTAACAAAGTCTTTCCACACGATCTCCTGAAGTGGACGAGACTGAAAGGACGTCTTCCACTCTAAAGACCACCAATCTCGAGCCGTACCCTGCAACTGGTTATAGGCCAACATCACCATGTCCTCCTTAGCACAGCGCATGGAACTGAACACTCTCTCCATCTCATCAAGCCATCTCCTGGCCACATCGGGATCTGGCTGGCCATCGTAATAGGGTGGGTGAAACTGCAAAAAGTCCCTCACAGCACGACTGGGACCACCCCTCGACGACGAGGCCTCACCAGCATCACCGCCAAACAGCTGAGACATGAACTGAAACATACTCTGGAAGAAATCCTCTGCCCCTGGAACTCTCGCTGCATCAGTGGCATCTGGTGGCACTCTGCTCTGCTCCTCCTGCTCCTCTGTCGACTGTCCCTTCTGAGAGTGAGTCCTCGGCCTCAGAGCCATACTCGCCTACTGCAAACAGACAGAAGACACGGAAAACAACAGAATCAATAAAATACACGATGCCCTAAGCCAGTGCCAGTGTACATCATCATTGTGGACTAGTGGACCACTACAACTATTTACGATTCTTATATATATCCACAACCGAGCTCTGATACCATCTGTAACGACCCGAGATCCGAACACCGGGAAAGTCCGATAACCCGAATCCCGAACCACCAACCACGAGCTCGAAGACTCGGAAGGGTTAAAAGAATGGTGTGGAGATACACAAGGATCTAAATAATTGCAGAGCTACGCATTTTAAATGAATTAAGCAGGAAGCAATAAATGACATTAGTTAATCTACATGGTCCACGATAATAACAGCAGTCTAAAATATAACAGTAGTCTACAACTAGTACAACACAGAAAAGAAGGTACAACTACACGGGGCATACCCCAGCCTGACAATTGGCAACTAACTCTGGGCATATGAACCACGTGGAGCCTTTGAAGCGCTCCCGTGAAGCCTCGTCTCACCTGAAACATGGTGAAAACACGCAGGGAATGAGCCTTAAAACAAAAGGCTCAGTAGGGATCATCCGGTCCCCTCCTCGCAAACTGAGAAACTACGCGGAAAGTAACTATAAGCTACTACAATGGCTAGTACCGAACGCATGGCACGAGAATCGAGATAACTCGTCAAAATTCAAGAGTCACTACCGCACAAAGATAGGAGTACCAACCCACTAGAAGCAAGGCCGGATGCGTCCACTGACGACATAAATCGGGCCTCATGTGTCCCCCTCGACCCTTGGTGGAACGGGGACACCGTACTAGTAACCACAGAACAAGTGACTAGCTGGGGTCGCGCTCGTCAGCGCGGGTCCAACCGCCCTCAACCACGTGTGCACACACAGACCGTGCGTCCCTGGTCTGGCCCTCTGACTGGTTTTCCCCTTAGCCGGACTCTGGCTAGTAGACGTGGGGCCCGATTAAAACCAGTCCAAAATCGTCTCTCTGGGGTAGCCGCGGCACCACTCCCTGGTGGGACCACTAGCGTGTCGGAAGGCTACAATTAGTGGAGGGTCACTGAAAAAGTAGACTCTCTAGTCAACGAAAATAACGTCTGAACCGGATAAAATACAAGGACCGCTCCTCGTACCAACACTGACTCACGGTGACATGAGCCGAGAACACCAACTCCCGGGACCCCACGGCACCCTAACATTTGGTCCCCACATGATGCCCAGCATCAGTCAGACCACGGGTCAGCACGCAGATCGAGATCCACTAACGCGGGACTCGAATCGGTAAAACATAACTCCGGTTGGACATGAACCGCTGGCGGTCTACCTTTGGGCCGCCACAAGAGATAGCGATCCAACATTAGGCCGCCACAGGGACTGTAGCGGTCCAACGATGGGACGCCACACCTGGGTCACGAAAGAACAAGCAGTCCTATAAAGGGCCGCCAAAGGGCATGAGGCGGGTTTACCCTCGGCCGCCAGACCCAAAAAGCTTCCAACGGTCAAAAAACCAACGGTCAAAATGCCTCGAAGGCCACGTTGGCCAACTGGGCTTAGCGGTCGGACCTTCGGCCGCCACCTGGGCTCTGGCGGCTCATCATGAGGCCGCCATGCCCAACCCACACATGGAAAGCTTGAAACGGTCGAACGGGGACTGCCTGAAGGGTGTGGCGGTCACTAGAAGGGCCGCCACAGCCTCCGAAAATCGGGAACGGTGGGAAAACCCCAAATCGCCATTCCACGCCTCATTGACCCCCGGGTGAGGGGGAAACAAAGGGGAAACAAAAGGGAAACTTGTTCCCAAGCCCCTAATGCATCTTTTGATGCCCACAAATCACAAAATAGCGGATTAAAATACTAGATCGGCCACTCAAGCCCAAAAATATGCTTTTCCCTTCTCGGCTCAAAATAGCCCACTCTCGACCTCGCCTCGCCCTATAAATCACGGGGAAGGAAGATATGGAGCTAGGGACCGTCACCCTACCCCGGATTTGCTCGAAACGCGGCGGATCACCACCAATCTTCAAAAACTCGCTTGAAACCCTCATTCTTCCCAAGCTTCTCACGAACCATGCATGCCACCGTGATCACCACGCCGCCACCGCCGTCGCCGTGCCGTCACCTCGCAGCATCTGCAGCCGGGGAGAGGGTCGCCGCGTCATCGAACGGGAGAGGGGGAGCCGGTCACGGTGGAGCGCTCACGGGAGAGAAGGGAGGAAGAAGAAGAAGAAAGAGAAAGGGAAAAGAAAAAGAAAAGGAATTGGGGTTATATAGAAAATCTGGATTTTTTAAAAAATACATAAAATAGAAAAATATATCGTCGCGATCGTTGGAACACGTTGATCGCCGTGGTAGCATCCCTGAGTAGGTGAACGACCCGGTTCACCCACTACGGGGTTCCGTAGGTCCTGTTAGGGGAAAATACGGGAAACCGCAGAACACGTTCTGGGACCTCCAAAACTGATCCGAAACGCATGGATCCGAACCCGAAAAATGTCCAAAAGATAATTCTGGGTAAAATGAGAACAAACTCTCCGAGAAAATAGGTCCGGGACCCGAAAAGAAGGATCCGAAGTGTCCGGGATATTACAGCTACAGTCCCCTACCGGCCCATTCTATGACCGCCAGCGTATGTTCCTCCGCTTAACTCCTGCGTGTCGTTTCCCGATGTGTTGGTTTCCAAATGCCTCGGCTTGACCTCGTGATTTACCCATTATCCTGTGGACGTCTTTTGATGTCCTATGAGGGTTATAACCATGTTATAAGGTAGCCAGGTGTACTTTTCTTGGTTTTTGTACTATCTCATAGTCATTATTTAGGTTCTGGTCAACCCAGTGAGACCTAGTGGTTGACAAGTCATCTTGTGTGTGTCTCGACTATTCTGGATAGCTCGAGACAGTGGTTCTGGACGTCTTGAGGTACTGTCTTACCTCGCCTTATGTGTCCAGGTGCTTTGAGAGTCTTGGTGTTCCCTCAGGTCTCCGTGGGTCGTTTCATACGGTTATGTGGATCTGATGATCCATTGTCGTTTCCTATGGCTTAGGATTAGGCTGATTGGCGGCTTGTCACCGCCATTGTGCGACGATCTTGACCCCGGGTCGTGAGACTCAAGGATCGTTGTGTTAGCAGGTCTAGTTGCCATGTCCTGAGTCTGTGGGTAGTTTGGTGTGCTACCTTGGTGCTTCGTAGTACGTGCGACAGTGCTTGCTTAGCATGTCTGTACTTCAGCACTTGTGTTTCAGAGTCTCTGTGTCTAGTGAGCCTCCACTAGTCGTAGCCCGACAACCTCGAGTGTCGGCCCACCTGGGAGTGGTGGCGGGGCAGTTCCTGAGATACGGTTTGTAGGCTAGTTTTTGTGGGCTCCCTTGCCTGCAGTAACGTCCTGCTGGGGGAGAAAACTAGCTAGAGGCCTGGCTCAAGGCATTGAACCTGTGTGTGCACACGTGGTCAGGGGCGTTTGGACGAACGTCGACGGGCGTGACCCTGACTAGTCACTTGTTACTGTAGTTCCTGGTTCAATTCTGTGAGTATCTCAGTCTCCGTCGTTCTCGACGTCCGTAGGGAGATACTTGTGGCGCAGTATAAGACGTCAGTGGACGCATCTTGCTATTCTTCTAGTGAGGAGGTGCTTCCGTCACTTGGCGCATGACTCTCGCGTTTCTCGGAGTCTGTGTTCCCCTTCCGAGTTAGTCTGTTCTTGGCTTCGTCCAAGTTTAGCTTCTCCTTCCGAGTTGGTCCGTTCTTGGCTTTGTCGAGGATAACTCTGTGTCGCTTACACGATGCTCTAGTCGTGTGAGTCAGTGTCTGTTGTCTGTCTAGGTCTGTTCCAGGGCTTTTGCCTGATTTCGTGGGCTTTAGCCTTTGGGCTAATGGTTGGCTGACGGATCGGTAACTCCTGACTTTGTGAGATCAGGGTCGGCCCTTCTATCGTTGTTTGGAGTAGTTAGGGAGCCGAGGTTTGTTCGGCAACCGTGTTTTGTTCGGTACGGTTTTTTCCTTTTCTTTTAGCTATTCTACTCCTTCCATTACAGTTTTCTTTTACAACTTTCTAGTAGTAGTTTTTCCTGCTTTCTTTCCTGCTTTACTACTACTTTTGTTTTAGTTGTTGTTCCGTGTTACTGCGTTATTTTTTAGTGGGGATCCGCGTGACCCCTATTGAGCCAGTGGCACGAGGCTCACCCCTGCTTTTCAGGTGTGGTCGTCTCTGCTTCCTTGCGGTTCCTGGCCTGGCGTCTCTATTCGTAGTTGCCAGCGGTACCTGCGTCGGGCTTCCCCGATCTTAGTGTACGTTTTTCTTTCTGTTGGACTGTACTTCTCTTTCCTTTGAACTGGACTCTGGTATAATTGTTAATCTTAACTGTTAATAAAAAAGTAATTTTATTTCTGCTACTTTAGCAAACCGAATTAACGAAATTTAATTCCTTACTGTTATATCTGTGACTTCAATGTACTCCACACGCTCCTTTTTATCCCTTCGGAGCTTTTATCACCCTTGGGAGGCTTCACGGGTTCCAAGTGCTATTAGGTCTACTCGGTAGTCCTATCGGGTATATCCGGTATCCGGAGTCTGGGTCGTCACAGGTGGGTCCGTCCGTCCGGTTGTCCATATTTAAGTATCTTGGACGTGCATTCGGACGTTATTCGAATCGCATATTAGAGGACAGAGAGTTGTTGGCCGCAGAGATATATGTTCTCCTGAATTGTGTTGGGATTGAACCTTATCTTGAGTGAGTCGTCAACTCCGCAGCTCCTGAAAATTTATAAGCATCTTGACGTTCTTCCTCCCATTTACGGTGATGGTGCATTCATCATTGCAGGTAATTTGATTTAGAATTAATTACTCAATGTCCACACCTCAATGACCTGGAGGTTCAAAATGAACGAGAGAGATCTTTTGCCAGATGGCTTAAAGGTCAAGTAAGTGTCAATCTACCAATTCCACAAAGCTTGAGGTGTATGCACGTATCAAAAGAAAAGTAACGTGGTTTATATTCATAGGTTGAAAAAGGTTATATTACTGATGAAAGAGTCTGGGTGATAAGTTATGGACCTTCAAAGGTCGCGCATGCCTATCCAGGATTTTTTTTTAATGATTATAGATTTCACACCAGAGATTTATGGACGAAATAAGTCTACGATGAATAGCGGCGTATGCGTGAAAGGTAGTACATATAATGAAAATTATCTTGATTACTATGGTATTCTTGAGGAGGTCATAGAATTACAGTATCTCGGACAAGACAAGCATATATTCCTTTTTAAGTGTCATTGGTTTGATCCTCATTCAGTTCAAAATGACGCAATATATGGGATTGTCGATGTCAAACAAAGATCAAAATCGAATACCTATGAGCCGTTCATTTTGGCCGCACAAGCCCAGCAAGTGTATTATTCAAGTTATTCATCATCCAAGAATAAAGATTGGTGGGCAGTTTGTAAGGTAAAACCAAGGTTTGTGCCTAATGATGAGTTAGATCTGATTGAAGCTGTCTCAGAGAATTCTAGTGCCAAATTTTTTCAATCAGATGAGGGTGACACTGTAGACTTTGTTGCTTCTAATCTTCATGTGATCGAATCTGACGAGCCACTTTGGTTGTCTATAGAGGACGAAGTGGAAGAAGTCGATCCAACTGAGTTAAATGAAGCAATTGTTGGGCAGGAGGAGTCCTCTGAGGAGGAAGAGTATGAATCTAGTGAGAATGAGGAAGATGACGAAGATGAGGCTGAGTTTGATATATCTTCAGCATCTGAAGATGAAATAGATAATGATTGAATATTTTGTAAGAAATTTAACATATATGCACTTCTTATCATTATTAATTGTCACCTCTCCTCGTAATTAGTTGTGGACTAATATGCACTACTTTAATTAATGTCAATAATTAGATGGTTCGAGGTCGCACCGGATCTTCGAGGAGAGGTGGTTCCGGGAGGGGTTCTACCGCTATGTTTATTTAAATTCTTTGATAAATGAGTAGTGAATATGCACTTCGTTTTGGTAATGATACCTTGTGTTTATGGCACCAGGTACACAGATTACACCGCCCCCACCACCTGTTGCGGGTCTGTTTATTTAAATTCTTAGATAAATGAGTAGTAAATATACATATTATTTTGGTAATGATAGTTTATGTCTCTGCACCAGGTACACAGATTACACCGCCCCCACCACTTGCTACTGGTATGTTTATTTAAATTCTTAGATAAATGAGTAGTGAATATGCACTTCGTTTTGGTAATGACAGTTTGTGTTTATGGCATCAGGTACACAGATTACACCGCCCCCACCACCTGCTGCGGGTCTGTTTATTTAAATTCCTAAATAAATGGGTAATGAATCTGCACATTTTTTTGGTAATGATAGTTTATGTCTCTACACCAGGTACACAGATTACACCGCCCCCGCCACCTGCTGCGGGTCTGTTTATTTAAATTCTTAGATAAATGGGTAGTGAATCTGCACATTGTTTTGGTAATGATAGTTTATGTCTCTACACCAGGTACACAGATTACACCACCCCCACCACCTGCTACTGGTATGTTTATTTAAATTCTTAGATAAATGAGTAGTGAATATGCACTTCATTTTGGTAATGATAGTTCGTGTTTATGGCACCAGGTACACAGATTACACCGCCCCCACCACCTGCTGGGGGTCTGTTTATTTAAATTCTTAGATAAATGAGTAGTTAATATGCACTTCGTTTTGGTAATGATAGTTTGTGTTTATGGCACCAGGTACACAGATTACACTGCCCCCACCACCTGCTGCGGCTCTGTTTATTTAAATTCTTAGATAAATGAGTAGTGAATATGCACTTTGTTTTGGTAATGATAGTTTATGTCTCTATACCAGGTACACAGAGTACACCGACCCCACCACGTGCTGCGAGTATGTTTATTTAAGATCGTTCATGAATCAGTAGTGACTTAACACTTTGTTTTACTCGTGATATTTTAAATATATGCACCAGGTACACAGAGTGCACCGCCCCCACCAACTACTGCGCGTATGTTTATTTAAATCCTTAGTGTTTCAGCTCCATGCCTGGGATGCTGTCAAAATTTAGATTCATGTATACTCTTCATGTGGATAGTCAATGTGTTTTGTTGATGTAGAATCATCCATAGAGCTATAATGATTTTGTGTGTGTAGTTTACTTCTAAATTGCACAAAGAACAGGTTGGCAGTTGCACATAGAACAGGCTGAAAGCCAGTTATTTCTTTAATAAATGAAGAAAATTCAACGTTGTAACGTAGTCAACGCACAGTCAATGGAGCTAAGATAGTGGTCAACCCAAGTCTGTGCAGTCAAAGTCTGAATTCTTTAGAAATGATGAACAAATCTATTAAGATTCATACAAGGGAAGGCAGGAAGATAAGATAGACAAATGACTTATTAGTGGCGACAAATAGGGAGGTAAGGCTGTCAAATAGCTCTCTACGGGTGAAAAATAGGTTGTAACACTGAATATGTGTGAAGTGTTGAAGTTGCATGAAGGGGAAGTCCACTTGTGTTTACCCGCCAGCAGAAGAAGCTAAGGACGACAAATGCACACATAAGGCTGACAAATAGACTGCTATGGGTGACATATACCCTCTTAAGGGTGAAAAATATGTGTCAACGGAGACATTAGATTAAGTGCTTAAGTGTTCGACGTATGTTCTACGCAAACTCTTGTTAACATATTGTTCATTATGTTTTAAAATTGAGTAGCGCCATATTTTTTATTTTAATTTGGGCATAGTTTTTAATCAGAGGATATATTCACCACCCCTCTATATCCTATCCTTCCACACATCACTTAGATAAATGAGTAGTGAATATGCACTTTATTTTGCTCATGATATTTTATGTCTCCGCACCAAGTACACAGAGTGCACCGCCCACGCCAACAACTGTAGGTATGTTTATTTAAATTCTTAGATAAATGAGTAGTGAATATGCACTTTGTTTTGCTCACGACATTTTTTGTTTACAGGTTTGAGTGCCTCTACATCAGGTGTACAGAGTACACCACTTCCATCACATTCTACTGCTATGTTTATTTAAATTCTTAGTTAAATGATAAGAATTCTATGTGTTTACTTGTTGAAATTTTTTATTTAATAATGAGCTAAATTCCGATTAACTACTTCTATTTTACTTGTAACAGGTACGTCGGGCACACCACCTGCGATAGTTGGCTCGTCCGCCCACCCGGGCACACAACAGGCAGACGATGCTGTTAGCCATCACGAGGACGAGCAGGGGGTGCTACAAGAGGGACGCAAGCCATGTTGGTTCTCTGGGTAGATATTTAAACTCATGAATTATGTTTGTTATCTATCCATCAACTATATATATAATTGGTGGCTACAATTTTAACATTTGTAATTGCAGGGATAAAGCAGAGCCCAGTGAGGCTTCTCGTTTTATTACCAACATTATTGAGCGACATGTGACCGGCCCATATAAGTCATTTCGAAAGTTTCCTCAGGATATCCGCGATCAATTGTATGACAAGTTCTTGGTATACGATTTAATCTTTTAAATTACATATTTCCCAACTCCACAATTTCAATCCACTGACTTATAAAATTTGAATTCTTGACAGCAAGGATATCAGTTTGTGAGGCAAGCTGACGCCGGATGAGCTCGACGTGTATGGGAGGCCACAGGAACTGTAAATTATAAGCATCATTTACACGGCTGTCGGAACGTGCCAAGGCTCTAGCCGGGGGGAGCGAGGACCGTGGCCTTTGGAAGGCACATGGCCCCGCATGGATGAGGAGGGAGCACTAGGAGGACCTCTGTGATAGATGGGCAGATCCTAATTAGATGGCCAAATCCGCAAAAGCCAAAGCCGCACGTGCGTTACATCCAGACGTGTATCTCCATACTTCTAGATCTGTTTCCTTCGCGACCTAGAAGGAGAGATTGGTAAGTAATCATCTTGATTTTATTATAATTTATTTCTTATATGTCCATATTTATTCTCTATAACATGTATAACAGGAAAAGAAGAGGGGTGGTACGGTCTCGTACCGCGATTTATTTGCTACAATTCACTAAAAGAAGGGGACGGATCAGTATGTGAGCGAGAGAGCTCGCTCAGTAGTGGTAAGATTATATACATACACATCTCTTTTCTATTTCTATTTTTAAATATGATTGATTAATATGACATTTACAATATTTTTTATTCAATTTATAGGAGTCATATGACAGACATATGACTAAAAAGTATGGGGACGAGGAGATGCAGCGGCCGCAACTAGATCATGAGACATGGGTAGCAGCAGCCGGCCCACTGAAGAAAGGACGAGTATATGGTTTTGGGCAGAGCTTGGACACCAGCCCGATTCTAGCATCTTCTCCGGGCTCAGCTTCGTCCTACCCCGGTAGCAGTTCCTTCTCTACTCCCTCCATCGGCACTTCTACGAGCCAGATTACATCCATCGTCAAACATGTGGTAGACCTAGTCGAGGAACACATGGAGGCACGCTTTACTCGGGTGGTTGCTACCCTCCTAGCCCAGGCGGAGATTTTATCTCAGGGAGCACCCTCGAGCACACCACAGCCCTCTCATGTGAGTATTTAATTTAATTTTTAATTTCGTAGACTTTAGAGTTATAATAGAGGAGTATCTGTGATTCCAATGTTGTGTGCTCTATAGGTAAAGTTGGAAGCAAGTATATGAATATGTGTGCGTAGCAGGATCTAGAGGGGGGGTGAATAGATCCTATAAAAATGTTAACCTCAATTTTTAAGCCTAAGATAATTTAACACTCAGCTATCAAACCACGAGCTCAGATGATATCTGTGAGAACAATATAAATGAAAGTGACAAGAATGCACTAACTAAGAGAATGTTATCTCATAGAATCCACTCAAATCAGACAGATCTAACAGACTGCAATACAACCACTTATCATATAGGGAAGATCTATTCATACGCAAACCTGTGAATGGAGCAAGATGATAAGCGCCAATCACACCAATGCAAATCACGGCACACAGAATTTTTAGGTGATTCGATCTGCCACGCAGATCTACGTCCACCCTACACTCAAACCTGAGTGTGGCTTCCCCTTGCAACAGCAATAACTGCAGACTCAGTCTGCAAACAAACGTTGACTTACAGCTTGACCTAGAAGAACACTCTCCTCTCTTCTTATGATCAAATTAGAAGGAACCGTGAGTAACACCCAGTTACCCACAACCAGAGGATCAGTCCTCTCTTCCTCTGAAGCACAGAGGGAAACATTCTCTTCAACCAGTTTGATCATTCTTCAAATGTCATAGTCATGAGTCACTTTACACCACTGAACAACCATTTCACTCTGCTATACAGCCATTTGTCTGCTTTGTCCACCCATTTTCACCCTTAATCTGCAGCTAAAAAGTCTTCTTTCATTCTATGAATTCTTCTGTCAGAAGTCGACTTGTAAGCCCTTCCGAGTCGGCTTGAGGTTCTTGGTTTTCAACTGTTTCACACATGCTACCTATTATTCACCTTTGCACTACTATTTGTCACCAATGTTGCCTATTATTCACCTAGTCTATCTATTTGTTACCCTTCAGGTAGTATTTGTCACCCGTAATGCACATTTGTCAGCCTTAAGGGATATTTTTCACCCTTATTCTTCAGCGGGTATGTAAGACCCCAAATTATTTAATTGAGCCCAATATTTCTTATTAAGCTTTTATTAATTGAGAATAGAATTTTATTGAATTAATAATTGAATTTCGGATTTATTAATATTTAATTCGTTAGAAATAGTATAAGTGAAAATTCGACTACCTTATAAAAATCCATAAAAATAGTAAACAGATTAAGGTCGAGGTAGATAACAACTTTTCCTTCTGGCATTAGGCCATTGTAAATCCGTGGTAAGATCTATTTAGAGTTTAAACCCAAAAGTGCACACTTTTGACCCATACCTAACCCTTAGATTAAAACACGAAATTCGACCTGAATACTCAACCAAATGAACTGAAATCAGTGGCAAATGAAAAGCCACAATGTAAGGAACAGTTACCCTCAATCAATTTGAGGTAAACCTAGCCCCAAAACGTGCTGCCGACATAGTTTTGGTCAAGTCAAGGATTTCGGCGCCGTTTCTAAACATGTAGCTTGCAACAGCGAATACTCCCAACTCCGAAGGCTCCAGAAGCCCTATGAGCTATCAAAATGAAGCCCTACGAGTCTTATTTCATTTGGCTACTGTGGGGTTCACTGAAGTTTCAGATCTGGGGAGATCTAGCTCGATTTGTGGAGGTGGGTCAGCAGGCCGTTGGCTTCCCTTCATCCTTCTTTGATCCATCGATTGAGGTAGGAATTCTCAACCAAATTTTGATCATGAGTATAGCAAGTTGTGCATCTCGTCGAGATCTATCCATTGGGACTGAAAGTCCCAATTTTCATCAGGTGTGGAGTGAGTTATCACGAGTTTTCTAAGGTGCTGTCCAAGTGTTCTTCATCCTAGGGTTTGAGTTTTCTCTCTCCGATTTGAGGTAGGATCTAACAACCAAACTCTAATTAACTTACATGATATAATCAGCATGTTATTATCTTTCATTTAATGTAGAAAGCCCCAAATTCCATTGAGCATGCCTCGTGAATTTCGAATTTTTGTAAGAGCATATCTAGAACATGTTTCATATAGTGTTCATTTAAGTCAGAGCTTGATTTCGGGGTAATTTTGAGTCATGTAACCTGATCTTCATGTAGCATATTATATATGGTTGGATTCATAATCGAGTTAGCTTTCTTTTGACACCAAAATCCCCAAATTCCGTTGAGTATGTTGAGAGAATTGCATGATTTAGTAGAAGTAGGTCAAGAACTAGGGTTTTCATGAATTTATCATATATAAGTTGAGATTCGATCAATTTCTGTAACAATCCGTGTTTCAAAATTGTAGTTTTATGACCCTAGAATGTCTATTAATATTCCTAGATCTTGTGGTTTTAATTTCAACTCAATTGGACCCCATTTGGATGAGTTCATGTGGTTTTCGGTGGCAACTCACGTTGCTGTTCTTGCAGGGGTCGACCCCAGGGGTCGACCCATTTTCTGGGCAACCCTGCAGGCCCGAGGGTCGACCCCAGGGGTCGTCCCCTCCTGTTCCTGCATGGGGGTCGACCCCAAGGGTCGACCCATCCAGCTCCCTGCATGGGGGTCGACCCCAGGGGTCGACCCATTGCATAGGAATGTAGGGGTCGACCCCAGGGGTCGACCCATCTGAAGGAAATGGTGGGGGTCGACCCCAGGGGTCGACCCATCTTCAGAAATTGCTGGGGTCGACCCATTCAGCTTCCAGACCCCAATTTTTCAGGGGTCGACCCCAGGGGTCGACCCGTACACCAGAAACCCGATTTTCATCATTTTTCGACCCGAAGATGGATCCGAATCAGTGGGGAATCAACCCATTTAACTTAGACCCACTGAAATTATATTGACCTATTCATGTACCCCCCCTTGATTTCAAATTTGCATTGGTCCTTTCTTGCAAACATAGTACAAAACACGATGTTTACCATCTCCATTACAACACTTACATTGGTTAAATAGAAACTCACATAATTAATGATTAATGGTGTAACTAAAACCCCTGATAATGCATTCTATTTCACCGCTGTGAGAGCTTGTTCTTTACCTCGACAACTTGTTCTAACTTGTTGGCACTTTGGCTAATACAAATGATAATAGTTAATCATGATGTCTTAACTTGGTGATTAGGATTAATATGTTGATTAGCTTGTTTGATTGCTGCTGTTTTACAGTAGCGCAGCACGATTAACTCTTGTTGTGACTTGGTTTCAATCTCCTTGATGATTATACTTACCTTGAAATTCTGGAAATGAATCTCTTTCCAACTTGAAGTTGTTATTGCTACTTAGTTTAAACCTTGGAATTCTGGCCATAAACTGTGGAAGTCTAGATTCGTGGGATCTTTGATCCAAAGAAATCAATGCCTGGCAAACAATTAAGGGCTCGGTCTAGTCCTGGGAAGAGCGCCCGAACACTACGTGTACCCCCGGGGAGGTGAATGACTAGGTGTGACATTTGGCACCAGTACTTGACATGTGTTAAATCTAGGACTGTCCACTACTCTCTACATTACTTTCTACTACTTTTCACTTTTCACTCTTCACTGTTCTATACTCTACTTGTTGTTACTTTACTTGCTGATTACTTGGACGTGGAAATGAAATTACATACGTGCTTGACATGACTTGAATTGTCTTGATATGGCCAACTTTTTATCGTTATCTCCTATAGTAAATTCTTGTCTTACCATTCTATTCATTATATTTCTTGACCTTGCAAGATCTTTGAATTTTGTTTCGTGATATCATCGTTATCTTTTTGTTGTTTTATCATTGTAGCATGATATTTTAAAATGTAATTAAACTGTTAATCACTTATACCTGTATGTTATTTCCTACTGAGCGTCAGCTCATAGTTGTGTTTCCCCCTTTTTCCAAGCTGTTTAGGTGACGCACTTACCGATGGGGAAGGGCAGGAGTGATGTCTTGAGTGTATCAGTTCTAGTGTGTTAGTAGTGTGTTATCTTACTTTTAGTTGTGTTTTGGAGAGCATTTAGTCTCAGTCATGTTATTGAGCTTTAGTGATTGATTATTCCAGTTGTATTAAGTTGAACTGGAGGTTATTGTATCAGTTGTGATTTGTTAATGATCATTTAGTATTTTCATCTTGTAGCACTTGTGTATTATTTTAGATTAGTTCTCTCTCTTGCCAGCGTGTCTCTAACTATACGTCTCGATATTTTCGCCTTGTTCGGGGCGTGACAGTTTAGTTGGTATCAGAGCCCTAAGTTTCACATTCCTAGGTTCCCTAAGTTTTAGGTTTTCTTGCATTGCATCCCAATAACTGGTATATCAAAAGGTGTTGTCCGAACGTTAGGCTACGCCTATCGGAAAGGTCGCACACTTGCGCGAGTGGTCTTCGGACTGATTACCTCCGCCAGGTACCGAGTTTTGGTCGTGTCTAGGTGCACTAGATCCCTAACCTTGTGAAAGTTTCAGACCTGACCTGTGAGATTGGGATAGAACTTGGGTTAAGTTCGTTCCTTAATCGTGCTTTATCTATCTTTTTGGACCTAAGTAATCTATTTCTCGTGTAGATGGCAGCTGATCGTGCTGAATGGAGGAACCTGCAGCGTACGGTTCAAGGCCTTACTCAGGCCCTTCAGCAAGTAGCTCAGGCAGGAGCGGCACAGCATGGCACCGGTGATCTATACCGGAACTTCCGCGGAATGAATCCGCCTAGATTCGCTGGTTCGACTGACCCCGACCAAGCCAAGCACTGGCTAGATGAGATGGGGAGGATCTTTGAAGTTATGCAATGCACCAACCAGGAGCGTGTCCTTTTGTCCACATTTCAACTGGAACATGATGCACGTACTTGGTGGGATTCTATCAAGGCAATTCTCGGTGATCGGCAAGTTATGTGAGAAGAGTTCGAAGAATTCTTCAACAGCAAGTATTTTTCTGATAGAGTGCAAGAGAAGAAAGCGGCAGAGTTCGCGGCCTTGAAACAGCGAGGTTTGTCCGTGGCAGAGTATGAGGCTCAATTTGCACGGCTTTCTCGTTATGCTACTCATCTCATTTCCACCGAGAAGATGAAGGCGAAGCGCTTTCTCAATGGATTGAATCTTCATTATATCAACCAATTGGCACCGATGGAGATTTCCACGTATTCTGAGGTGGTAAGGAAAGCGCAAGTTCTGGAGGATACTCTTGAAATGACGGAGAGAATCCGTGGGAAAGGCACCAAGAAAGAATTACCTACGGGTTCCGGGAGTGTCAAACCCGGGTATACTAAGAAGAGGCCTGTTAGTGGACCTGGTTCGTGGAGCGGGTCCGGATCGTGGAAGGGCAAGATGCCAAGGCATGAAGACAAGAAGCCTGGCCCTATTGTTCCATTCAAGGGCGTGTGCAACTATTGTGATCGTCCGGGTCACAAGATAGAGGAGTGCTGGCGCAAGCTAGGCGCCTGTTTGCGATGTGGAAGCAAGGAGCACCGTATCCCCAATTGTCCTCTCATATCGGAGCAAGCTACACCGGCAAAACCTCTAGTCTTCAAGAAACCACAAGGCAAGCTTCAAGCTTTACATGCAGATGAAACTGGGATTTCTGATGATGGCGGACTCGTCGAAGGTACCCTTACTATAATCGATAAGCCCGCATTTTCTCTCTTTGATACTGGTGCAACACATTCTTTTATTTCACGGAGATTTGCTAAGTCATTAGCTGTGGAACCTATTTTGATGAATACTCCGTTAGAGATTTCAACCCCTATTGGCACTAGATCAACAATCCAGTATTTCTATCCTTCTAGTAAGGTGATGATTGGTGAGCAGAACTTACCAGCAGATTTGGTCTGCATGGACATGAAGGATTATGATGTAATCCTAGGAGCAGATTGGTTGGCTCGATATGAGGTTAGTGTTCACTGTAGTTCTAGCTCAATGACTTTTACTGGACATTCTGGTTTATCTTTTACGGGAGTCAAGCACCATAACTCCGTACCGCTCATCTCGGCTCTTCGAGCTGATAAGCTTTTGAGGCATGGGTGTGAGGCTTTTCTAGCCTTTGTCTGTACAACTCCTGAGCAGCAGATGGAGATTAAGGACATTTCTGTTGTCCAAGATTTTCCTGATGTCTTTCCAGAAGAACTACCAGGACTTCCGCCTGAGCGGGAAGTTATCTTTTCTATTGATCTTATTCCTGGCACATCTCCTATTTCTAAGGCTCCTTATCGTATGTCTCCTGCGGAACTGAGGGAACTGAAGCAGCAACTGATGGAATTGCTTGAGAAGGGTTTTATTCGTCCTAGTACTTCTCCGTGGGGAGCCCATGTGTTATTCGTCAGGAAGAAAGATGGTTCGATGAGGTTGTGCATTGATTATCGGCAAATAAACCAGCAGACTGTTAAGAATAAATATCCCTTGCCGAGGATTGACGAGTTATTTGACCAGATAGCGGGAGCTCAATATTTCTCTAAGATCGATCTTCGATCTGGATATCACCAGTTGCGGATTAAGGAGGAGGATATCTATAAATCAACTTTCCGCAGCAGGTATGGTCATTTTGAATTTGTCGTTATGCCTTTTGGTCTAACGAATGCTCCAGCAGCTTTCATGCAGTTGATGAACAATACATTTCGACCCTATCTTGATCAATGGGTCGTGGTCTTTATTGATGACATCCTGATTTATTCTAAGAATGAGGAGGAGCATGCTGAGCATCTGAGAATGGCATTGCAACTGTTGAGAGATCATCAACTATATGCTAAGTTCAGTAAGTGTGAATTCTGGTTGCAAGAGGTGTCCTTTCTAGGACATATCATTACGAAGAACGGTATTTCTGTTGATCCTTCGAAGGTCGAGACAGTGAAGAATTGGGAACAACCTACCAGTGTGACAGAAGTTAGAAGTTTTCTGGGCTTGGCAGGTTATTATCGAAGATTTATTCAAGATTTCTCTAAGATTGCGGTACCTATGACAAGATTAACCCGCAAGGAAAATAAGTTTGATTGGTCAGATGATTGTCAACGAAGCTTTCAGACTCTGAAGGAGTGTTTGACTTCTGCACCTGTTTTGGCTTTACCTTCTAGTGAAGGAGGATTTGTTGTTTATACTGATACTTCAGGTATTGGCTTAGGCTGTGTACTCATGCAGCATGGGAAGGTGATTGCCTATTCCTCTAGGCAGTTGAGGAAGCACGAAGATAATTATCCTGTTCATGATTTGGAACTTGCTGCAGTCGTGTTTGCTTTGAAGATATGGAGGCATTACTTATATGGAGAAACCTTCACAGTGTTTTCAGATCATAAGAGTTTGAAGTATTTATTTTCTCAGAAGGAACTCAACATGAGACAGCGGAGATGGTTGGAGTACTTGAAAGACTTTGACTTCTCGATTGAGTATCATCCTGGCAAAGGTAATGTTATGGCAGATGCATTAAGCCGGAAGCCGGTAGCTAGATTGTCAAGTCTCATGTTACAAGAATGGAGGTTGTTGGAACAATTATCCAGTCTAGATCTTAATATCGACAATGATCGGGTCTTGATTGCTCAGATTCAACTTAAACCTGAATTATTGATAGAGATCAAGTCCTTGCAAGATAATGATCCCGAGTTGGTAGAGATCAAGGGAAGCTTGAGCAGCAGACCTGACTTTATGTTGGCCGATGATGGTAGATTATTATTTAAAGGCAGAACTTGTGTTCCGGATGAGGCTACAATAAAGAACAAAATTCTTGAGGAAGCTCATAGATCCAGATATACCATTCATCCTGGAGGCACTAAGATGTACCGAGATTTGAAAAGATCCTTTTGGTGGCCGAATATGAAAAGAGAAGTTGCAGATTTTGTGAGTAGATGTTTGGTATATCAGCAAGTTAAGGCCGAACATTTCAGACCAGCAGGGAAATTGAAACCACTCGACATACCCCAATGGAAGTGGGAAAGCATTGGCATGGATTTCATTATGGGTCTACCTAGGACTCATTGTGGATTTGATGCGATATGGGTGATTGTCGATCGATTGACAAAGTCGGCTCATTTCTTACCAATTAAGTCCAAGTGGACGATTGATGTATTGGCTGCTTTGTATATAAAGGAAGTGGTGAGATTGCATGGTATTCCAGTGAATATAATATCTGATAGAGACCCCAGATTTACTTCACATTTCTGGAGGGGACTGCAAGAGTCTTTGGGTACTCATCTGAATTTTAGTACTACTTTTCATCCATAGACAGATGGACAGACTGAAAGAACCAATCAGATAGTGGAAGATATGCTGCGAGCTTGCATGATTGATTTCGGTGGTAATTGAAGTGAGCATTTGGCATTAATTGAATTCGCCAACAATAACAGCTATCAGTCTAGTATTCAGATGGCTCCTTTTGAAGCACTATATGGTAGAAGTTGTCGTTCCCCGTTGTGTTGGGACGAGGTAGGTGAGAAACAGTGGCTTGGACCAGATCTTGTTTCGGAATCATCACAGAACATCCGTGTTATCCGAGACCGGTTACAAGTAGCCCAGTCAAGACAGAAGAGTTATGCCGACAACAGAAGAAGAGCATTGGAATTTCAGGTTGGCGAGCATGTGTTCTTAAAGGTCTCTCCGACGAGAGGGATCCGAAGATTTGGCATTCATGGCAAGCTGAGTCCGAGGTACATTGGTCCATTTGAGATTCTAGATAGAGTGGGAGAGGTGGCATACAGACTGGCTTTACCACCGCATTTGTCTGGCGTACACAATGTTTTCCATGTGTCTATGTTGCGGAAATATGTGTATGATCCCACTCATATCATTCAGCAAGTGGATTTTGAACTGAAGGAAGATTTGACCTATGAGGAAAGACCTGTCAAGATTCTGGACCGGAAGCAACAGCAACTCCGGAATCGTTCGATACCGATGGTCAAGATTCAGTGGAGTCGGCATGGGACCGAAGAAGCTACATGGGAGTCTGAAGAGACTATGCGAAAGCGGTATCCCGATCTATTCTAGGTGAGCGATCTTTTTCTACTCTCAGTTTTAGTGCAGTGAATTTGGAGGACCAAATTCCTTTAAGTAGGGGAGGGTGTAAGACCCCAAATTATTTAATTGAGCCCAATATTTCTTATTAAGCTTTTATTAATTGAGAATAGAATTTTATTGAATTAATAATTAAATTTCGGATTTATTAATATTTAATTCGTTAGAAATAGTATAAGTGAAAATTCGACTACCTTATAAAAATCCATAAAAATAGTAAACAGATTAAGGTCGAGATAGATAACAACTTTTCCTTCTGGCATTAGGCCATTGTAAATCCGTGGTAAGATCTATTTAGAGTTTAATCCCAAAAGTGCACACTTTTGACCCATACCTAACCCTTAGATTAAAACACGAAATTCGACCTGAATACTCAACCAAATGAACTGAAATCAGTGGCAAATGGAAAGCCACAATGTAAGGAACATTTACCCTCAATCAATTTGAGGTAAACCTAGCCCCAAAACGTGCTGCCGACATAGTTTTGGTCAAGTCAAGGATTTCGGCGCCGTTTCTAAACACGTAGCTTGCAACAGCGAATACTCCCAACTCCGAAGGCTCCAGAAGCCCTATGAGCTATCAAAATGAAGCCCTACGAGTCTTATTTCATTTGGCTGCTGTGGGGTTCGCTGAAGTTTCAGATCTGGGGAGATCTAGCTCGATTTGTGGAGGTGGGTCAGCAGGCCGTTGGCTTCCCTTCATCCTTCTTTGATCCATCGATTGAGGTAGGAATTCTCAACCAAATTTTGATCATGAGTATAGCAAGTTGTGCATCTCGTCGAGATCTATCCATTGGGACTGAAAGCCCCAATTTTCATCAGGTGTGGAGTGAGTTATCATGGGTTTTCTAAGGTGCTGTCCAAGTGTTCTTCATCCTAGGGTTTGAGTTTTCTCTCTCCGATTTGAGGTAGGATCTAACAACCAAACTCTAATTAACTTACATGATATAATCAGCATGTTATTATCTTTCATTTAACGTAGAAAGCCCCAAATTCCATTGAGCATACCTCGTGAATTTCAAATTTTTGTAAGAGCATATCTAGAACATGTTTCATATAGTGTTCATTTAAGTCAGAGCTTGATTTCGGGGTAATTTTGAGTCATGTAACCTGATCTTCATGTAGCATATTATACATGGTTGGATTCATAATCGAGTTAGCTTTCTTTTGACACCAAAATCCCCAAATTCCGTTGAGTATGTTGAGAGAATTGCATGATTTAGTAGAAGTAGGTCAAGAACTAGGGTTTTCATGAATTTATCATATATAAGTTGAGATTCAATCAATTTCTGTAACAATCCGTGTTTCAAAATTGTAGTTTTATGACCCTAGAATGTCTATTAATATTCCTAGATCTTGTGGTTTTGATTTCAACTCAATTGGACCCCATTTGGATGAGTTCATGTGGTTTTCGGTGGCAACTCACGTTGCTGTTCTTGCAGGGGTCGACCCCAGGGGTCGACCCATTTTCTGGGCAACCCTGCAGGCCCGAGGGTCGACCCCAGGGGTCGTCCCCTCCTGTTCCTGCATGGGGGTCGACCCCAAGGGTCGACCCATCCAGCTCCCTGCATGGGGGTCGACCCATTGCATAGGAATGTAGGGGTCGACCCCAGGGGTCGACCCATCTGAAGGAAATGGTGGGGGTCGACCCTAGGGGTCGACCCATCTTCAGAAATTGCTGGGGTCGACCCCAGGGGTCGACCCATTCAGCTTCCAGACCCCAGTTTTTCAGGGGTCGACCTCAGGGGTCGACCCGTACACCAGAAACCCGATTTTCATCATTTTTCGACCCGAAGATGGATCCGAATCAGTGGGGAATCAACCCATTTAACTTAGACCCACTGAAATTATATTGACCTATTCATGTACCCCCCTTGATTTAAAATTTGCATTGGTCCTTTCTTACAAACATAGTACAAAACACGATGTTTACCATCTCCATTACAACACTTACATTGGTTAAATAGAAACTCACATAATTAATGATTAATGGTGTAACTAAAATCCCTGATAATGCATTCTATTTCACCGCTGTGAGAGCTTGTTCTTTACCTCGACAACTTGTTCTAGCTTGTTGGCACTTTGGCTAATACAAATGATAATGGTTAATCATGATATCTTAACTTGGTGATTAGGATTAATATGTTGATTAGCTTGTTTGATTGCTGCTGTTTTACAGTAGCGCAGCACGATTAACTCTTGTTGTGACTTGGTTTCGATCTCCTTGATGATTATACTTACCTTGAAATTCTAGAAATGAATCTCTTTCCTACTTGAAGTTGTTATTGCTACTTAGTTTAAACCTTGGAATTCTGGCCATAAACTGTGGAAGTCTAGATTCGTGGGATCTTTGATCCAAAGAAATCAATGCCGGGCAAATAATTAAGGGCTCGGTCTAGTCCTGGGAAGAGCGCTCGAACACTACGTGTACCCCCGGGGAGGTGAATGACTAGGTGTGGCATTTGGCACCAGTACTTGACATGTGTTAAATCTAGGACTGTCCACTACTCTCTACATTACTTTCTACTACTTTTCACTTTTCACTCTTCACTGTTCTATACTCTACTTGTTGTTACTTTACTTGCTGATTACTTGGACGTGGAAATGAAATTACATACGTGCTTGACATGACTTGAATTGTCTTGATATGGCCAACTTTTTATCGTTATCTCCTATAGTAAATTCTTATCTTACCATTCTATTCATTATATTTCTTGACCTTGCAAGATCTTTGAATTTTGTTTCGTGATATCATCGTTATCTTTTTGTTGTTTTATCATTGTAGCATGACATTTTAAAATGTAATTAAACTGTTAATCACTTATACCTGTATGTTATTTCCTACTGAGCGTCAGCTCATAGTTGTGTTTCCCCCTTTTTCCAGGCTGTTCAGGTGACGCACTTACCGATGGGGAAGGGCAGGAGTGATGTCTTAAGTGTATCAGTTCTAGTGTGTTAGTAGTGTGTTATCTTACTTTTAGTTGTGTTTTGGAGAGCATTTAGTCTCAGTCATGTTATTGAGCTTTAGTGATTGATTATTCCAGTTGTATTAAGTTGAACTGGAGGTTATTGTATCAGTTGTGGTTTGTTAATGATCATTTAGTATTTCCATCTTGTAGCACTTGTGTATTATTTTAGATTAGTTCTCTCTCTTGCCAGCGTGTCTCTAACTGTACGTCCCGATATTTTCGCCTTGTTCGGGGCGTGACAGGGTATGAAGTCTATCTTAAGGTGATATATCAACTTGTTTCTTCAGCGATTTGAGGCTTCTTATGCATAGTTGCTTCTAGGTCTTTTGTGACACTGCCATGCTTATACTTACATGAATTCTTCAGATATTACAGTTCTTCAAACAGACATTCTTCAAGCATACAGACATAACAGTTCAAGCATTCATAGCATTGACATTACAACTCGTCAAGCCTTCATATGAAAATATTGTTCAAGGCATTAGAAAACATATGGACATTAGCCAGCACACATCAAATTCATGATATAAAAAATCATTATCATAATATGATTCATAGTGTTAGACATCATCAAAACTATAGGGCACAATAATAACATTACTACTTAGTTCAAAGAATTCAGCTTTGAGAGTGAAAGAAATCATCTTCATGTTATCTACTTTCGAATTTAGAAAATCAGAAAGATATTTAACTAGATTTATTAATAATTATATTTATTTAAATCTATTTATTATTAATTTTTTATGATGTAGGATCCTCCTGCAACCGGTGATGGTGGAGATGCTACGAATGGCGAATGAGGATGATGCAGCGGATATCTCTTGATTTTTTTAATGATATTGTGAAAAAATGATACATTTCAATTAATGTAACTGTAACTTTTTTTATTCAAAGATTTATGTGTTGTGGACGTTCTTTATTGTAATTTACAATAGGACTTTATCCTATTGTGTGTTGTATATATTGTTTATTGCGTGTTTTATGTTGAGTTGCGTCAATTGTGGTGTATAATTGTAGTTTTAAACATGTTTTTAAAATTTTAAAATCTATAAAAAATGTGGAGAAAATTTTCGACGGAATTTCGACCAACTAACAATTCGTCGGAACCAATTCCACGCACTTATTTCTTGATGTATTTATTTTCCAGCGTAAATCGGTCGAAAGGTTCAGACGTCTTTTCGACCAACTAAATGTTCGTTGGATCTAATTTGAGCCACATGAGTTCCAACGTATTAATTATCCGTCTCAAATACGTCAAACATTAACGACGTATTTTCGACCTAAGGTAGGTTCGTCGGAACTAATTTGATCCATATCAGTTCCGACGTATTAATTATCCGTATCAAATGCGTCGAACATTAACGACGTATTTTTGACACAATAACAGCTGGTCGGAACTAATTTGACCCACAGGTTTTCAACGTATTACTTATCCGATTGAAATACGTTGAAAATTAAGAACGTATTTCTGATCAAAATAACTTTCGTCAGAACTAATTTAACCCAAATATTTGCGATGACATAATTTTTCTGTCGGAAATACGTCGAAAACTTTAGACCTATTTTCAACTAAATTATGTTATGTTGCAATGATTAATAAATTTTCGTATTATTAATTACTGACATAAATAGCCACCATAACTTCGACGACATAGTTTTGTCGGTAATTTCGGACGAATTGGCGACGCTATTGTAATACGTCGAAAATTTGCGACGTAAGATTTCCGACGTCCATATTCCGTCGTAAATACGTCGAAAATACGTCGAAAATTCACTTTGCGACGTATCTCCGACGTATTTGTGAAGGCAAATGGACGTCAGAATTTCTCATTTTTCTTGTAGTGGAAGGAGCCATTTTTTTCTTTTTTGAATTATTTTTAATTTTTTTAATTTTTAATTTTTTTAAACTAAAATTATAATATTAGTTCATTTAAGTTGTAAAATAATATATTCATATGAAAATAATAGAATGTTGAGTTTCTTTTTCGTGATCATACATTCATACTAAGTTATGTATAATTAATTTTACTTACTCTTCTAACTATTATTAAGATATAAACATGATTGCTTACACATTAGTAAATTTATTATGTAACAACAAGAATACATAATTTTATACACATAACTAAATAATTACATATATGAAATTATTAATACCTTATTTATTGAAATAACCTATTACATCATTCAATTAACCATTTTGTTTAAAGAGACAAAAAATATAAGTTAAACAGTTAAAGTGAACATATACACAATTAACTTTACTCATGATATCATTCAATTCCACTCATAAAGTATAAAATGTTGAAAGTTACTCATTTGACTCATCTGTGAATCCCGAATCCCAATCAGAATCAGATACATGAGACTCATGACCCGTATGATCTAACTCTATCCTAGTGGATGGAGGTGCATATGGGTGAGTCTAAAAACATGTAACTATATGCACAAATAAGGAGTCATGTCCAGTGATATAGGGTACACAAAATCCTCTAGAAAAGCTCTAACTACATCTATACATGCATATTTATCATCTGCTACTGGTGGGACTAGTACTGATGGTACATAGAGGACACTACCAGGAAAAGCGGAGTTTTCGATGTACGTATTCCATAGGAATTACGTCGAAGATCCATCAGAAAACACTTTTCGACGGACTTTTTGACGTAATTTCGACAGAAGACGCCCGTCGGGTATTCCTTGTCAGAAGTTTCCGAGAGACGAAGATTCCGTCGAAAATCCGTCGGAAATTTTCGACGGACAGGTAGTCGACGGAAATTCCATTGGAAACTATTGTTGGATTATCCGTCTTAATATTTTCTACGAAAAATACATTCCGTCGGTGATGCCGTTGGAAACCATTCCGACAGCCAATTACCCTGTCAGTACTGCCGTCAGAAATACTTTCGACAGACAAATAATCCGTTGAAAACTCCGTCGAAGAATTAGTTTTATTATTTTTAAAAAATATATAAATTTCATATATTTTTTGATGGAATACACATTCCGTCGGTGATTCCATCGGAATCATTCCGACGGACGCAATCTGTCCGTCGGAAGTTCCATCGAAAAAAATTTATTCTTTTTAAAAAATATATAAATATATGTTTAAATAAAAAAAAGTAACATCTACCCATCACAAACAAAACCCAAGATATAGAAGAAACGAAACATAACATCAATTATCAATTTTAAAATAATAAAAGTAATCAAGAAATATCCTCCGCATCCTCCATGTCCTCATCCTCCCCGTCCTTCTCGTCCCCTTCGTCGGCACCCGCTGGAGGATCATATATTGAAATAATAATAACATTAAGTATGCATTAATAAATAAAAAAGTATTTAAAAGATAAATTAAATATTTTATTTGATTGTATAAATTCGAATCAGATATAATATCGAATTGATAATTTTAACACCGAACTCAAACCGAATATCCAAATCAAATTTCGTCAGCTCTCACAAGTCACTTTTACCTCCTACGTCGTGTTGGAATGATCGACATGTCGATCAAACTGATATTTTAGATTTTAGACTCGTGAACCTAACTTCTTTAATTTTAAACTAAGTGCATTTAGAGAATGTTCGTTTGAGCGTCGATCCCGAAAAGGGTGTCCGATTTAGATTCCGTCAGCTCTCATAAGTCGCTCTCACCACCCAGGTTACGTTAGAATGATCAACAAGCCGATCGGATTGGTATTTTAGATTTTGGACACCCGAACCCAATTTCTTATTTGCATTTTAAATTAAGTGCATTTAGATAATGCACTTTTGAGCGCCGAGCCCCAAACCGGATATCTGATTTGGATTCTATCAGCTCTCACAAGTCACTCTCACCACCCAAATCATGTTGGAATGATCGGCACACTGATCAGACTAGTATTTTAGATTTTAGACTCCCGAACCTAACTTCTTTAATTTTAAACTAAGCATATTTAGAGAATGCTCTTTTAAGCGCCGAGCCCAAATTGGATATCCGATTAAGATTCCGTCAGCTCTCACAAGTCACTCTCACCACCCATATCGTGTTGGAATGATCGGCATGCTGATCAGGTCTGTATTTTATATTTTGTACCATGAACCCCAGTTATCTGAATTTTTTTAAACTAAGTTAGTTTTGAAAACTAACACTACAAGAAATCAGATATATAGTCACAGATTTTACCTACGGTTGGAGAAAACGTAGGTACATGTCAATTTTTCCTATGTTTTAGAATAAGCATAGCTATTATTCCGACGGTTCGTTCTTGCGTAGCTATATGGTCATCTTATTCCGAAAGTTCGTTGAGAAATGTAGGAAAAGTTTATCTATTCATACGCTTTGTGAGTGAATGTGAGAATAGGTCATAGATATTATTTCACTTTTAATAAAGCGTAGGAATAAGTCATTTCAAATAAAAAAATAAAAAACTAAAAACATAAGAATGGAGTTTGAAGTCCCGAGATTAAATGGCACCCAAGAGGGGGGGTGAATTGGGTGAAGGTAGAAACTTCAATAACTATATCACCTTTTTAAAAATGTGTAACAAGAAGCTAACAAGAGAACTAGAAATAATTAAAGCCCACAGACAAAACAAGTTTTATAAGGTGAGGAAGGATTATGCAGGATAAAAGAGAGTAAAAACTGAACTACACTAACACACTTACGATTTGCACAGAAGGAGGATAGAGGAAAAGGAACAAACCACACAGAGACAGCAATTTTAGGTGGTTCGGATGCCACAACGGCAACCTACGTCCACCCCTCACGGACAGTGAGGAAACCACACACTATCTTGTAGGAGGTTACAAGATCAACCACACACAACACTCACACACTAGGAAGGAGGATTCTCACGAAGGTGTAGAAACACCTTAATACACACACACACACCTCCAACCAAGAACTCACAACCACACACACACAGATCTAAGAGGATCCACACACTCAGGAATGTTTAAAGATTACAAGGATTACATATGAAGCTTTGAGAGATCAAGAATGAATTCAAAACATAAGAAAAGGATCTTGATATGCTCCCCCTTAGTAGATGATTGTATGCTTTGGATGCAGCTTGAATCCTTGGACTGATTTGCACTTGATTGGATGAAGAAGGATGAAGAACTTTCCTCTCGGAGCACTGTTCACGTCTACAGTGCCAAATCCCTTCTCTTCCTCTTGGCAGCCTCCCTTGATCTTCCTTGAGCATTAGGGTTTTCCAAACCCTCTAGTATTAGTTTTATAGGTTCTTGAATGGTCCAAAGACTCCCCCAGACCAGATCCACAATTTCTGGAGAGTTAGGTTGCATAGGGATTAAACAATACCAAGAGAGAGACCATTTCTCGAAGTGACACAAAGTCAACATTTGTTGGCAGCTCGAGGCTGGCGGTCGACCTACAAGGGCCAGCGGTCGACCGCCAATGGCCGTCCTGTAGCCATTTGGCTGCTGGGAGAATCGGTCGACCGCTAGCTCCTGGCGGTCGACCGCCAGCTTACACAGATGGCAGATTTCAATTCTGTTAATTTAGGTCGACCGCCAGGGGTCCACAGGTCGACCGCCAATCTTCAATCCTGCAAAACTCAAGTGTTAGCTCTCTTGAAGCTATCCATTTGTTCGATGATTGAACCGGGCTTGTGTAAGAGTTGATTTATGTTTGAATAAACCCATGGAAGAAAAAATAGCCACACAATTGACATGGGGTAAGAATTAAAGGTTTAAAGCATGAAGCTTTGCTTGAAAAATGGATACAAGGGAGAGAAACATCTTAGGTTTTGTTATCGTCAAAATCACTCGGATATGTTCAACAATCTCCCCCTTTTTGATGATGACAAAACCTAGGCAGTAGAATAGCATTTTCACAAATGAGCTTTTGAAAGAGTTTTAGAAGCTTCGTTAGTCACAAATGAGATACGTGGAAATCCATCAAGTTGAAACTTCTAAACTCACGATTGGAAGGCATTCGAAATGCTCATATCACCAAACATATCACTACCAACCATTCAATACTTATTTGCCGTATTGACAAGAGGTGAGAAGGAAAGGTGCCAATCTTGGAACGTCAACGAGTGCATTCTTCCATTCATTGTCATTTGATCCATACAAGGTACACTGAATGCAGAAGGGAGAAAGGAGCTTGACACGCTAAGGAATGCAACCACTAATGCATACAATATGCTCAAACTACGAGGCAAGAGATAGACAGGCATGCAAGCAGGCAAACACAAGCACACATAGCATATATATATATATATATATATATATATATATATATATATATATATATATATATATAAGTCTAATAGCTACTTCTCCCCCTTTGGCATCAGCAAAAAGGAGAGGGAGGGGATACAAAAAGTGGACAAAAAGGACGCTAGAGACTCAAAAAGCAGCTACACAGCAGGGGGATCCTCAGCTTCCTTGCCATGAACACCATCCGGCGGACCATCACCATGGGGGGAACCAGCAGGAGCAGGAGCACGAGGAGGAGGAAGACGATCCTCAAGGTTATGAAGAATGTCATCATAATGACGGAGCTGGTTACGGAGAGAAAGAAGGGTATGGTTTGTGGTGCGAAAGACCTCGCAGTTATCTTCATGGCTGGCAAAGAGAGTGGCTATGTGAAGAGAGAGATCATCCAGAGCAAGGGTGAAGGTATCCATTCGTCCAGTCATGGTGTCCATAAAAGTATCCAAACGCCCAAGGGAGGAGTCAAGCCGAGTTTCCATGCCAAAAAGGCGCCTGTCAAGAGCCTCATAGTCCCCCCGAGTGGAATGCCCATCACCCTGAGTAGAAGACTCCCCATGAAAGTGCTGTGGTGGAGGAGGGAGATCCGCAGGAGGAGGCACAACTGCAGGCTGAACTGGTGCCGGTGCATTTTGGTTATCTTGCTGTGGGTCCGGCGCTTGTTCATCTTCACTGCCAATTTCTTCCCCATAAACTGGGACAGCACGGCGACTTTCACCATTTGCATCCCTGTAATATCCCATATCGGAGAAAAGCTTATGCTCATTGTAAATGTCATCGTGGCGGACTAGAACAGACTGCTCATTCTCCAATGGGACCCCGACAAAGATGAACACTCCAGTGAGCTGAGAGGCATAGGGCAGGGATCGCCGTAAATGTGTACGGCATCGAGTTATCAATTGAGTCATGAGCCATCCCATATTAACCAAGTCACCATTCATAACATGATAGAATAGGAAACGGTGCACTTCGGTCACTTCATCTCGGCTCCCACTCTTGGGATAGATAAGTGTAGTAAACATGTGATGAATAACCCATTGTAAAGCGGGAAAGTGGTTGGCATTCAGCTCAATGAGGTCACTCACACCACGAACAAAATCACAGCTCGTCATGGCAATAAAACTGGCCTCAACCTCACCATGCCAAAAAGCATGTCTACACCATGGGAGGAAACACCTAGGGCATTATAGAATAATTCTGCATTAATGCGGATCTCAATGCCTTGAACCATTGTATACAAGCTTCCATTTCTGTCAACCAAATTCCCATAGAATTGTTGTACTAGATAGGGATAGAAGCGACTGTATCTAGTGACAAAATCAATCCACCTCGGTTGCATTGAAAAAACTGTATAGATGTCGGGCAGGATTTGATTCAACTCTAGAAAATCAACAAGACGAGGCTCGATGATAGACCTCGGAGGTAACCTGCGTGCGGGAGCTTGTGGTGGAGGTGCGGCCGGAGCTTCACGTCTCTGAGCACCAGGTTCCCCTTGGAGAAGACGCCGAGCACTCCTTCGAGGTGCCATTTTAGACTAGGAAACCCACTGAAGAGAGTATCTTCTAGAGAGGTAGAACCTCTACCTTGGGATGGAGAGGGAGACACCGGGAAGAACTAAGAACACCGTCTCCACGCTCTGGAGCTCAAGGAAGGTTGGCACGAGTGCACGAACGCCGGCAAGGAGACGTTCCGAAATGGAAACCAATCGACCGGATCGTGCTAGGGTAGAAACGGTGTGGGGTTTTTAGGGCTTGAAAGGTGGGAGGGAGAAGTGCTAGAGTGGAGGTGGAATGAGGGAGAGAGAAGGGAGAGTGATAGAAAGAGAAAGGGGGGAAGAAAACCCCCTTTAAGTAGGGTTCGGTCGCGGTTGAGCCGGGCCGGTTCGCCGCTGGCGGTCGACCGGCACGAAGCCAGCGGTCGACCGCTGGGGCCTAAATCCCAAGAAAAAGCCCGAAAGAGAGGAAGAACCCCAGCTAGCCACTACCGGAGATGGAAGTGGGCTCCATGACCCTTGGACTCCCCCATTTTCACAGAACATTTTTCTTTCCCTTTTTTTTTTACGAATGATGTCACGCATGAGTCGACTACGGAAACCCTTGAGAATAGACTGCTAAGAGCACTAGATCACTAGTCCACATTTATCTATCAAGGAATATTCAGTTGTAGAAAAATGTCAAGGAATAAGTGTATATAAATATAAGTACAGACACACATTGTAATATCCCGGACCTTTCGGATCCTTCTTTATGGGTCCCGGATCTAGTTTTCGGAGTGTCCGGCTCCGTTGTGTCCGAAATTTCGTTTCGGACATCTTTCGTGTTCGGATCGGCGCGATCCGGAGTCGTTTCGGAGGCCCGGAGGCGTTCCGCGGCTTTTTCCGCGTGTGTTTTCCGATTCCCGGTGTGTGTTTCGGCTTTTCTCTTCGGACGCTCGTTGCGGGTGAACCGGGCTGTTCACACGGACACGAGTGGTACCGTTGCGATCGGTGCGTTCCGAGGATCGCGGGGGTGTGATTTCCTATTTTTTGGAATTTTACGGATTTTCCGGGTTTTTCTATAAAACCCTTTTTCTTTTCTCTCTCCCCCACCATCTTCTTCTTCCTCTCTTCTTCTTCCTCTTTCCTCCTCCACCGTGTCTCCCTCCCTCTCCCTCTCTTCCTCCCGGTTGGCCACGACGAGCTCCTCTCCGGCTGCAGACGGCGGCGGGGCGACGGCGCGGCGACGTGGGCGGCGGCGAGGCGGTCGTGGGGGCGTGCGGCAAGCGTGGGAAGCTTAAGGAAGAACGAGGGTTTTCAAGCGTTCTTAGCGATTCGTGGACGATCCGGCGGAGCATTCGCTCCATTGAGGTAGGGTGACGTTCCCTAGCTCTTCGCCGTTCTTTTCCGTGGTTTGTAGGCCGCGGGGAGGCCGAGAGAGGCATGTTTGGGCATTTTTGGGGTTTTTCCATGTTTTGGGGTGAGCCGCCCGATCTATGGTTTTAGCCCATGATTCTATGTTTTGGTGGTTTAGATGCATGCTAGGGGTCCCCAGGGGTCTTCCCCCTTGTTTTCCCCCTCTCCGGTGGAGGTACGGGGGCGTGGTTGGTGTTTTCGGGGTTTTCCCGCCGTAGCGTGCTCTGGGGCAAGCGACGGTCGCTCCAGTGACCGTCACATGCTTGTAACGCCCCTAGAGGGGTGCGTTACTTCCCTGGGTGTTGGCCTTTAGGGTCGAGGGCTGTAGCGGTCCTGCGACTGGCCGCCGTTTGCTAGTGACGCCCCTGGGCTGGGCCGTCACATGCTTTCGACCGTTGGGTTTTGACCGTTGGGGGTCAGGCCATGTAACGCACCGAGATAGGCGCGTTACATGCGTGTAACGCACTGGGGCAGGAGCGTTACTTCCTGTTGTCCCCCATGTGGATGGGCCAAGCGACGCATTGGGCCCAGCGCGTTACTTACAAGCGACGCGCTGGGGCAGGCGCGTCACTTCCCTTTCCATCCCGAGCGTGAGGGCCATGCGACGCGCTGGTCTAGGCGCGTCACATGCGAGTAACGCACTGAGCCCGACGCGTTGCTTGCAAGCGACGCGCCAGGGTAAGCGCGTTACTTTCCCTGTGGTTTTCGTGGGTGTGGGGTGCCATGTGACGCCCTGGCCTAGGTGCGCCGCTTCCAAGCGACGCACTAGGGTAGGCGCGTCGCTTCCCCCTACCCCCTGGCCGTGTGACGGTCCGCCTTAGACCGCTATTTCCAAGTGACGGCCCTAGAGTGGACCGCCATTTGGCAGTGACGGTCTGAGGGTAGACCGCCACTTCCTGTGTTGCCCCATGAGGGTGGCAACCTCGCTTTTCTCCGACCGTGGTCTCCGTGCGACGGGACTAGTGCGTGGGGTGATTCCCACACGTTGTCGGGCTTGGGCGTTGTTTTCCGTAACTTGAGAGTCTACTCCTTCAGTGACCCTCCACTAGTCGTAGCCTACTAGTACGCGTGTGCTAGTCGCACCAGGGAGTGGTGTACGGGCTGACCTTTAGAGACGGTTTGTGGACCGGTTACCGTTGGGCCCCACGTCTTGCAGCCAGAGTCCGGCTGAGGGGAAAACCGGTCAGAGGGCCAGACCAGGGACGCGCGGTCTGTGTGTGCACACGTGGTTGGGGGCGGTTGGACCCACGTCGACGGGCGTGACCCCAGCTAGTCACTTGTTTGTGGTTACTTGTACGGTGTTCGCGCCTCGGGTAGGACCTACCATGTCAGGCGGTTCACCTGCGGTGCGGTGTAAGACGTCAGGGGACGCTACCGGCTGTGCTTCTAGTGGGTGGTACTCCTGTCGAGTACGGAGTGTCAGACTGTCAGTCGTGTGTTTCCGACCTTCGGGTTTTGACGGTTCGACCGTTGAGTTTCGGTCTTCTCGTACCGTGGCACGTGTGTCGGTTTGCGTGCCGTAGGGTCTAGTTCTGTAGAGTACAGGGCTTTCCTTTCCGAGGTACTTTCCTACCGCTAGAGTAGTGGTTTCTCGTTTTTCGAGGTAGGGTTCGAGTGATCCCTACTGAGTCTTGTTCCGAGACTCATTCCCTGCGTGTTTTCGCCGTGTTTCAGGTGAGGCGCCACCTTCGGGGAGCGTGTCAGGAGCGCAGCGGAAGCGTGGTGCGGGTGTCCTGAGGTAGTGCCAGAGGTCAGAGCCGGGGGATGCCCCGTGTAGCTGTACTTTTCTTTCTTGTCACTGTACTAGTCGTGGACTACTGTTGCTGTTGTTGTTATTTTATTGTGGACCATGTAAAATGTTAAATTCATTTCCTGCTTAATATTTTAACTGTTTAATTTCTGCAATTATTTGTGATACTTGTGTAGTTTCCACACCATCCTTTTAACCCTTCCGAGTCTTCGGACTCGTGGGTGGCGGTACGAGTCTCGGGTTATCGGGCCTTCCCGGTAATCGGATTCTCGGGTCGTTACAGCTGGTATCAGAGCGCGGTTGTGGAATTACATGAGAATCATAGGTAATTGTAGTGGTCCACTAGTCCACAACGATGATGTACAGATGACGCTGGCATTGGGCACCGTGTGTTTATTTTGACATTGCCGTTTCCGTGTTTTTCTGTCTTGTGCTTCAGGAGCGAGTATGGCGCCGAGGAGAAGTTCTCGCTCTCAGCAGGGGCAGTCGGCTGGAGGTCAGGAGATCCAGCAGGGGGTCCAGAGGGACCAGGAGGAGCATAGCAGAGTTCCGGGAGCTACCGAGGCCGCGGATGCTGCGAGGGCTCCGGGGGCCGAGGGTTTTCTCCGTGGCATGTACCATCTCATGGCTCAGCAGTCGGCTACTCAGCAGCAGGGTTTCTTTCAGTCTGCGTCGGGTGGTTCAGGAGTGCCGGCACATGCAGCTTCGGTGACAGGATCTGCGTCCTTCGGCTCGAAGGTCAAGAAGTTCTTCAAGAAGGGGTTCGGCAAGAAGAAGTCCAGAGATCAGGGGCAGGCTTCATCGGGCAGTGTGCTGCAGCCGTTTCCTTTGCAGCGACAGGGATCGGTGGGTGGATCGCGAGGACCTTGTCCACGGTGTAGTGAGACCCACCCAGGCAGGCAGTGCACGGCGCCGATCATCTGTTTTCGGTGTGACCAGCCAGGGCACATGGCGCGTGACTGTCCTCAGAGGCCGCCGCAGCAGCAGGTTTCCCAGCAGCAGCAGCAGCAGGGACAGTATCCGCCGCTACCCAGGTCAGCTAGTGTGGGAGGCAGGCAGAGAGCTCGTGGCCAGATCACGCACTTGACCAGGGCAGAGGCAGTAGCGTCGCAGCTCGTGGAAGGTACCGTTCAGATTTTGGGTTGTGCGGCTCGGGTTTTATTTGATTCTGGCGCGTCTCATTCGTTTATTTCGGAGGATTTCGCGTCGAGCGTCGAGGAGCCGGTGACCCAGTTGTCCTGTGATTTGGCTGTGGAGTTGCCTTCGGGTGACTTTATGGTCACTCCGTATTGCTTCGACCAGGTTCCGGTGTGGATCGATGGACGGAGTATGCCAGGCAGGTTGTATGCGTTGCAGCTTCGGGATTATGATGTGATTCTAGGCATGGATTGGCTCGAGACTCATAGAGCGGTGGTGGATTGTGGAATGAAGAGGGTCTACTTCCAGCATCCGAGCAAGAGGACCTTCTATTTCCAAGGTATCCGTTCCACCTCTTCTCGATTTCTTATCTCTGCTATTCGAGCCCGTCGATTGCTTGATTCAGGTTGCCAGGGTTTTCTCGCGTCAGTGGTTGTGTCTGACCGGATGGAGCCGAATGTCGAGGACATTGCGGTGGTGTGCGAGTTTCCCGATGTTTTTCCTGAGGAGTTGCCTGGATTACCTCCCCAGCGGGAGATCGATTTCGTGATCGAGGTTGTGCCTGGTACGGGACCTTTGGCGAAGGCTCCCTACCGTATGGCCCCCGCTGAGTTGAGGGAGTTGAGGGCGCAGTTGCAGGAGCTGTTGGCCAAGGGGTATATTCGTCCGAGCTTTTCCCCTTGGGGTGCGCCCGTGCTGTTTGTGAAGAAGAAGGACGGTAGTCTGCGGCTGTGCATTGACTATCGGCAGCTGAATGAAGTGACCGTTAAGAACAAGTATCCGTTGCCGCGGATTGATGATTTGTTCGACCAGCTGCAGTCTGCGCGAGTGTTCTCGCGGGTTGATTTGCGGTCCGGTTACTATCAGCTGAGAATTCGCGAGTCCGATGTGGAGAAGACTGCGTTCAGTACGAGGTACGGGCATTATGAGTTTCTGGTGATGCCGTTTGGGCTCACCAATGCCCCAGCAGCCTTCATGGACTTGATGCAGAGGGTGTTTCATCCGTATTTGGACCAGTTCGCGGTCATCTTCGTGGATGACATCCTTGTTTATTCGCAGTCTGCCGAGGAGCATGCGTACCATTTGGGTGTGGTGCTGCAGACGTTGCGAGATCACCAGTTGTATGCGAAGCTCAGCAAGTGCGAGTTTTGGCTCAGCGAGGTGCACTTTCTGGGGCACGTGATTTCTGGTGATGGCATTTCCGTGGATCCCGCCAAGGTTGAGGCCGTGATGCAGTGGCCGAGGCCGAGGTCGGTGACGGAGATCCGGAGTTTCTTGGGGCTTGCGGGTTATTATCGCCGGTTTATCCAGGATTTTTCCCGCATTGCGACCCCGATGACGAGGCTCACGCGGAAGGATGTGCCTTTCGTCTGGTCCGAGGAGTGTGAGCAGAGCTTTAGGGAACTGAAGAGGTTGCTCACCTCGGCTCCGGTGTTGGTTTTGCCTTCTGGATCGGGAGGTTTTGTGGTGTGTACAGATGCTTCCGGCGTTGGATTGGGTGCTGTTCTGATGCAGCATGGTAGAGTGGTGGCTTATGCATCTCGGCAGCTAAAGCCCCATGAGGAGAACTACCCTACCCATGACCTTGAGTTGGCGGCAGTGATCTTCGCGCTGAAGATCTGGAGGCATTATCTGTACGGTGAGAAGTTCGAGGTGTTCACTGACCATCAGAGTCTGAGGTATGTGTTCTCGCAGAGAGATCTGAACCTCAGACAAAGGCGTTGGATGGAGTTCATGAAGGACTATGACTTCACCCTGTCTTATCAGCCGGGCAGGATGAATGTCGTCGCCGATGCCTTGAGTAGGAAGGTTGCGGTCAGTACCTTGATGCTGAGGAAGTGGAGGCTCTGGGAACAGGTGCCCGAAGTATCTTTCAGGCTCAAGATTCCCCAGAAGCCAGGGTTGGCAGTGCTTGCGAGTCTGACTGTCACTCCTGCTATCCGTCGTCAGGTGACAGAGGCTCAGCATGCGGACCCTGAGTTGCCCCGGATTTTGGCGATAGCTGATGTGGAGCTTGGCGAGGACGGTGCTGCGAGGTTTCGTGGCAGGCTGTACGTCCCAGCGGAGGAGCAGGTTCGTCGTGCGGTGTTACGCGAGGCTCATGGGAGCAGGTACACTGTGCACCCGGGTGCGACGAAGATGTATCGGAACTTGCGGAGGCAGTTCTGGTGGCCTGGCATGAAGAGAGATGTGGCCGAGTTTGTGGCCAGGTGCCTGATCTGTCAGCAAGTGAAGGCGGAGCATCAGCGACCAGGCGGTACTCTCCAGCCCTTGGATGTTCCTGCTTGGAAGTGGGACCATGTGACCACGGATTTTGTGGTGGGGTTGCCCAGAACCCCGACTGGGCAGGACAGTATTTGGTTGCTGGTGGATCGGCTGACGAAGGTGACGCGGTTGCTACCGGTCAAGGTCAGCTGGAGCGTGCCTAAGTTGGCTCGTCTTTATGTGGAGCGGATCGTTCCGTTGCATGGGGTTCCCATTTCGATCGTGTCGGATCGGGATCCGCGCTTCACTTCTGGATTCTGGAGGAGTTTCCAGCGAGCTCTTGGCACGGAGTTGGCATTTAGCTCGGCGTATCATCCACAGTCGGATGGCCAGTCTGAGAGGACCATTCAGACTTTGGAGGACATGCTGAGATCCTGCTGCCTGGAGTGGCAGGGGAGTTGGATTCGTCACCTACCGTTAGTGGAGTTTGCCTATAACAACAGCTTTCATTCGAGCATCGGCATGGCTCCTTATGAGGCATTGTATGGGCGTCCTTGTCGGACTCCACTTGATTGGTTTGAGGTGGGTGAGCGTGTTTTGACGGGACCGGAATTGGTGCAGCAATGTGTGGAGGTTGTGCACCTGGTTCGTCAGAACATGTTGGCGGCCCAGAGTCGGCAGAAGAGCTATGCTGACCGTAGGCGACAGCCCCTCGAGTTCGCCGTGGGCGATCATGTGTTCTTGAGAGTTTCTCCGATGAAGGGGGTGATGCGGTTTGGACGGCGTGGAAAGCTGAGTCCCCGCTATATTGGTCCTTTCGCGATTGTGGAGCGCATCGGTGAGGTTGCTTACCGGTTGCAGTTACCCTCTGAGTTGGCATCGGTGCATGACGTGTTCCACGTCTCTATGTTGCGGAAGTATATGCCCGATGACTCTCATGTGCTCGAGTTTTCCGTTTGGCCCGAGGTGACTCCAGATCTTTCTCTCCCAGAGTTCCCGATCCGCGTGGAGGATAGGCGAGAGCAGCGCCTGCGGAACAAGGTCATTCCCTTGGTAAAAGTCGTGTGGCAACGACACTCTGGTGGTGAGGCTTCGTGGGAACGTGAGGATGAGATGCGTCAGCAGTTCCCGTACCTGTTTGAGTGAGTCTTCCTCTTCTTTCCCCTTGGGTTGTTCTCAATTTCGAGGACGAAATTCCTTAAGGGGGGAGGGCTGTAATATCCCGGACCTTTCGGATCCTTCTTTATGGGTCCCGGATCTAGTTTTCGGAGTGTCCGGCTCCGTTGTGTCCGAAATTTCGTTTCGGACATCTTTCGTGTTCGGATCGGCGCGATCCGGAGTCGTTTCGGAGGCCCGGAGGCGTTCCGCGGCTTTTTCCGCGTGTGTTTTCCGATTCCCGGTGTGTGTTTCGGCTTTTCTCTTCGGACGCTCGTTGCGGGTGAACCGGGCTGTTCACACGGACACGAGTGGTACCGTTGCGATCGGTGCGTTCCGAGGATCGCGGGGGTGTGATTTCCTATTTTTTGGAATTTTACGGATTTTCCGGGTTTTTCTATAAAACCCTTTTTCTTTTCTCTCTCCCCCACCATCTTCTTCTTCCTCTCTTCTTCTTCCTCTTTCCTCCTCCACCGTGTCTCCCTCCCTCTCCCTCTCTTCCTCCCGGTTGGCCACGACGAGCTCCCCTCCGGCTGCAGACGGCGGCGGGGCGACGGCGCGGCGACGTGGGCGGCGGCGAGGCGGTCGTGGGGGCGTGCGGCAAGCGTGGGAAGCTTAAGGAAGAACGAGGGTTTTCAAGCGTTCTTAGCGATTCGTGGACGATCCGGCGGAGCATTCGCTCCATTGAGGTAGGGTGACGTTCCCTAGCTCTTCGCCGTTCTTTTCCGTGGTTTGTAGGCCGCGGGGAGGCCGAGAGAGGCATGTTTGGGCATTTTTGGGGTTTTTCCATGTTTTGGGGTGAGCCGCCCGATCTATGGTTTTAGCCCATGATTCTATGTTTTGGTGGTTTAGATGCATGCTAGGGGTCCCCAGGGGTCTTCCCCCTTGTTTTCCCCCTCTCCGGTGGAGGTACGGGGGCGTGGTTGGTGTTTTCGGGGTTTTCCCGCCGTAGCGTGCTCTGGGGCAAGCGACGGTCGCTCCAGTGACCGTCACATGCTTGTAACGCCCCTAGAGGGGTGCGTTACTTCCCTGGGTGTTGGCCTTTAGGGTCGAGGGCTGTAGCGGTCCTGCGACTGGCCGCCGTTTGCTAGTGACGCCCCTGGGCTGGGCCGTCACATGCTTTCGACCGTTGGGTTTTGACCGTTGGGGGTCAGGCCATGTAACGCACCGAGATAGGCGCGTTACATGCGTGTAACGCACTGGGGCAGGAGCGTTACTTCCTGTTGTCCCCCATGTGGATGGGCCAAGCGACGCATTGGGCCCAGCGCGTTACTTACAAGCGACGCGCTGGGGCAGGCGCGTCACTTCCCTTTCCATCCCGAGCGTGAGGGCCATGCGACGCGCTGGTCTAGGCGCGTCACATGCGAGTAACGCACTGAGCCCGACGCGTTGCTTGCAAGCGACGCGCCAGGGTAAGCGCGTTACTTTCCCTGTGGTTTTCGTGGGTGTGGGGTGCCATGTGACGCCCTGGCCTAGGTGCGCCGCTTCCAAGCGACGCACTAGGGTAGGCGCGTCGCTTCCCCCTACCCCCTGGCCGTGTGACGGTCCGCCTTAGACCGCTATTTCCAAGTGACGGCCCTAGAGTGGACCGCCATTTGGCAGTGACGGTCTGAGGGTAGACCGCCACTTCCTGTGTTGCCCCATGAGGGTGGCAACCTCGCTTTTCTCCGACCGTGGTCTCCGTGCGACGGGACTAGTGCGTGGGGTGATTCCCACACGTTGTCGGGCTTGGGCGTTGTTTTCCGTAACTTGAGAGTCTACTCCTTCAGTGACCCTCCACTAGTCGTAGCCTACTAGTACGCGTGTGCTAGTCGCACCAGGGAGTGGTGTACGGGCTGACCTTTAGAGACGGTTTGTGGACCGGTTACCGTTGGGCCCCACGTCTTGCAGCCAGAGTCCGGCTGAGGGGAAAACCGGTCAGAGGGCCAGACCAGGGACGCGCGGTCTGTGTGTGCACACGTGGTTGGGGGCGGTTGGACCCACGTCGACGGGCGTGACCCCAGCTAGTCACTTGTTTGTGGTTACTTGTACGGTGTTCGCGCCTCGGGTAGGACCTACCATGTCAGGCGGTTCACCTGCGGTGCGGTGTAAGACGTCAGGGGACGCTACCGGCTGTGCTTCTAGTGGGTGGTACTCCTGTCGAGTACGGAGTGTCAGACTGTCAGTCGTGTGTTTCCGACCTTCGGGTTTTGACGGTTCGACCGTTGAGTTTCGGTCTTCTCGTACCGTGGCACGTGTGTCGGTTTGCGTGCCGTAGGGTCTAGTTCTGTAGAGTACAGGGCTTTCCTTTCCGAGGTACTTTCCTACCGCTAGAGTAGTGGTTTCTCGTTTTTCGAGGTAGGGTTCGAGTGATCCCTACTGAGTCTTGTTCCGAGACTCATTCCCTGCGTGTTTTCGCCGTGTTTCAGGTGAGGCGCCACCTTCGGGGAGCGTGTCAGGAGCGCAGCGGAAGCGTGGTGCGGGTGTCCTGAGGTAGTGCCAGAGGTCAGAGCCGGGGGATGCCCCGTGTAGCTGTACTTTTCTTTCTTGTCACTGTACTAGTCGTGGACTACTGTTGCTGTTGTTGTTATTTTATTGTGGACCATGTAAAATGTTAAATTCATTTCCTGCTTAATATTTTAACTGTTTAATTTCTGCAATTATTTGTGATACTTGTGTAGTTTCCACACCATCCTTTTAACCCTTCCGAGTCTTCGGACTCGTGGGTGGCGGTACGAGTCTCGGGTTATCGGGCCTTCCCGGTAATCGGATTCTCGGGTCGTTACACACATGCTAGGAATAGTCATACACAATAAAAGTGAACCACACACAATGCATGCATCTCACAAGATTTACCCAATCAACAAAAGAACCAACCTAATGCAGACTTAAGTGCGTATGCCCTCACCCTTACACATGCCAAGTTCTCGCCTGATTTTATTGAATTGATCCTGATTTAGAGGTTTTGTGAAGATGTCAGCCAATTGGTTAAGAGAATCAATGAACTTGAACTCAAAGACCCCTTTGCCTACATGATCTCTCAGAAAATGATGCCGAATGTCAATGTGTTTGGTTCTGGAGTGTTGAATAGGATTTTTGGAGAGATTAATTACACTCGTATTATCACAGAAGATCGGCACACAATCCACTTCAACATTCAAATCAAGCAATTGATTTTTGATCCAGAGTACTTGGGCTCCACAACTTCCGGCGGCTACATATTCAGCCTCGGCCGTTGAGAGAGCTACTGAATGTTGTTTCTTAGAGGCCCATGAAACAAGGCACCCGCCAAGAAACTGACAGTACCCACTTGTACTTTTACGATCTACAATGCATCCGGCGTAATCTGCATCGGTATACGCAATTAACTCAAAAGAACTACCAATGGGAAACCACAAGCCAAAGTCAATAGTGCCAATTAGATATCTGAAAATGCGTTTAACAGCTGATAAGTGAGATTCTTTAGGGCACGACTGGAAACGGGCACAGAGACATACACTGAATTGAATGTCAGGGCGGCATGCTGTAAGGTACAGTAGTGATCCGATCATACCTCGAAACAGTGTGGAATCTACTGTTTTACCATTTTCATCCTTATCCAGCTTTGTGGTGGTGGCCATGGGAGTTGATATGGGTTTTGCTTCTGCCATCCCGTATTTCTTCAGCAATTCCATAGTATACTTTGCTTGATTTATAAAAATTCCTTCCGAAGTTTGTTTCACCTGCAATCCAAGAAAAAAATTTAGCTCCCCCATTAAACTCATCTCGAATTCTCCTTGCATGGTCTTTGCAAAATCCTCGCATAAGGAATTATCAGAAGCTCCAAAAATAATATCATCCACATACACTTGAACCACCAAAATATCCTTACCTGATTTCCTTGTGAAAAGTGTTTGATCAACCTTACCTCTCTTGAACCCATTTTCAGCAAGAAAAGAAGTAAGCCGTTCGTACCATGCCCTTGGTGCTTGTTTTAGTCCGTACAAGGCCTTTTGGAGCTTGTACACGTGTCGTGGATGTTTGGAATCTTCAAAACCTGGCGGCTGCTCTACAAAGACATCCTCCTTGATATAGCCGTTAAGAAATGTAGATTTAACATCCATTTGAAATAGTTTAAAGTTTAAAGAGCAAGCGTAGGATAGTAAGATTCGGACTGCTTCAAGTCTAGCAACTGGTGCAAAAGACTCATCAAAGTCAATTCCCATCTCCTGGCTGTATCCCTTGGCCACAAGCCGAGCCTTATTCCTCACAATCAATCCCGCATCATTTAGCTTGTTTCTGAAAACCCAGTGAGTTCCAATAGTAGGATGGTTCTTAGGACGTTGCACGAGAGTCCACACCTCGTTTCTTTCAAATTGATGCAGCTCTTCATGCATCGCCTGAATCCAGGATTCATCTTGAAGAGCTTCATGAATGTCCTTGGGCTCTTCTTGAGAGAGTAGGGCCATCAGGTCCTCTTGTTCAACCTGCCTTAGAGAGGACCTAGTTTTCACCCCATCCTCCGGATTACCTATAATGTTCACAGTTGGATGATCCTTTAGAAATGTGGAGGAGCTGGGCAGATCAGGATGCTGCACTTGTGGTTCTTGCAGTGTCTCAATTGTAGGATCCTCATCTTCCTCATTTTTACTTGAAGTTGCCTTCAATGGCTCATCATTGGCTTTAACATTTGATGAGTTCTTAGGATCTTCATCTGCATCCGAGATAGAGGAAATTTGCTTTGTGAGTTTTGACTCGGATTCATCAAAAATAACATGAGGACTTTCTTCAACAACTAAAGTCCTTTTATTGAATAATCGATAAGCTCTAGAATTGAGTGCATAGCCTAGAAAAATTCCTTTATCACTCTTTTCATCAAACTTACCCAGATTGGACTTACCATTGTTCAAGATATAGCAGGAGCATCCAAAGGGTTTAAGATAAGAAATGTTTGGCTTCTTACCCTTGTAGAGCTCATATGGAGTTTTCTTCAGAATGGGCCTTACCATTGACCTGTTGATGATGTAGCATGCGGTACTTACCGCTTCAGCCCAAAAATACTTGGGTAGAGAATTCTCACTGAGCATGGTCCGGGCCATGTCTATCAACGTTCTATTCTTTCGCTCTACTACTCCATTTTGCTGGGGCGTTCTTGGTGATGAAAAATTGTGTGTGTACCCCTGCTCTTCACAGAACATGCTGAATTCATGACTTTCAAATTCACCACCATGATCACTTTAGATTGTGGTGATGAGGTAACCCTTTTCATTCTGAATTTTTCTGCAAAACACTTGGAACTCCGTCACGGCATCACTTTTATTAGCTAAAAACAGCACCCATGTGAATCTGGAGAAATCATCAACAATCACAAAGCCATAGGATTTTCCTCCTAGGCTAGATGTTTTAGTTGGACCAAAATGATCAAGATGCAATAGTTCCAATGGCCTAGCGGAAGAAACAATATTTTTGTTTTTGAATGAGATTCGTGTTTGCTTGCCTTTCGTGCAAGCTTCACAGATATTATCGCTTTCAAATTTCAATTTGGGCAGACCTATCACCAAGTCATGTCTAGACAACTTAGAGATCACTCCAAAACTAGCATGACCTAGTCTGCGGTGCCATAGCCATGCATTCTCATGGTTGTTAGCTACCAAACACACATTATCAACTGAAACATCATGAAGATCAATGGTGTACACATTGTTGCTCCTTTTACCAATGAATTTGATTTCATTTGAATTTTTGCACATGACAAAATAGTGAGTCATATCAAAAACAATCTTAAAACCCTTATCACATAATTGACTTATGCTCAACAAATTATGATTCAAACCTTTCACCAGAAGGACATTTTCAATCAGAGTTTCAGAGTTCTTACCTATGTCTCCAACTCCGATTATTTTACCTTTGTCCTTCCCGCCAAAAGCAACTAAGCCTCCTTCTTTTTCTTGCAGCTTGGAGAACACTTTCTTGTCCCCTGTCATATGCCTTGAGCAATCGCTGTCTAGATACCATTTGCTCCCCCTGGCTTCAAGACATATCTGCAAGAAGAAAAATTCTCATGCAATTGTCTTTGGTATCCAAACAAGTTTGGGTCCATAGGAGTTAGTCCAACCTCTTACGGGTGTTCTCTTCGTCCATGGAACATGATAGTTAGGTGTGCTTTGTCTAAACCAGCAGTTGGAAATCATATGGCCAAATCTACCACAATGAAAGCATTTAACATGTGAAAAAGTTCTTTGATATCTGTGTGGTTTAGGCTGAGCATGTTGGGGTTTAGAGTTAGAACATGAAGCATGATTATCGTCCTTTCCATGAATAAAGGATGTGGTGATCTTATGCTCAAAGGATTTTTTATTTTGAGGTGTGTACCCTAAACCTTCCTTTTGGAAGTTGACTTTAACCCCCAATAGGTTATCCAGGTTTTGTTTCCCCTTAACAAACTTAGTCAAGGTGAACTGAAGCTCAGCAACTTTTTCACCCAAAATCCCATTTCTCCTTTCGAGTTCTAAATTAGTGGATTTTAGAGTTTGTTCTTCAATTTTGATCCTTTCACATGCTTCCTCTATTTCGGTTATTTTGCATGATAGTTCTTTTTTGGTTTCATCACAGTCTGAGATTATTTGCAGTAGACTTTCCTTTTCTTCCGAAGCTTCAAACCATTCTTGTTCCAGTTTCTCAAATTTGGCATAGATATCTTCACGTGATGAATCATCAAGTTTCTTTTTAAGAGCTTTATTTTCAGATCTGACTTTCTTGTACTTCGTGTACAACTTTTCATATTCAGATTCCCATTGTTCATTGGAAATGAATTCAGGGTTAGAATTTACCTCCATGGATTCATCCTCATGTGCCATGAGGCACAAGCTTTCCACAAGTTCTTGAATCTCTTCATCAGATGGTTCATCTTCTTCGTCGCTCCAAGTGGCGACCATGGCTTTGGGTTTATTGAAGTTATCCTTCTTGAATTTCTTCTTTAGATCTGGACATTCACCTCTCATGTGTCCAGGCTTCTTGCATTCGTAGCATATAATGCTACTTGGCTTGCTCGATTCGCCTTTAGTCTGCGTGGGCCTTCTTTGCCCTTTTCTGAAATTTCCTTGAAAGTTTCTCTTCTTCCTTAGAAATTTTTTCACATGGCGAGTTATCATCGCCAATTCTTCCTCTTCATTGCTTCCGTCACTTGATTCTCCTTCTTGAAATTCGTCATCGGATTGATGAGCTTTCAGTCCAATGACCTTTTTCTTTTTGATGTCTTCATCAACTGTTCTCTTTATATTTATCTCATAGGTCATGAGTGACCCTATGAGTTCATCCAAAGTAAGAGTTGACAGGTTCTTTGAATCTTCAATAACCGTGGCCTTTGTGTGCCAAGCTGACGGTAGGGACCTTAACACCTTCCTCACAATGTCGGAATTTGAGTATTCCTTCCCGAGACTTTTGAGACCATTTGTGATTTCTGTTAGCCTTGCAAACATCTCGGAGATGGTTTCTTCAGGTTTCATTTTGAATAGCTCATAGTCAGTGACTAGGAGGTTTGCCTTGGTTTCCTTGACCTGTGATGTTCCCTCGTATATGAGTCGCAGCTTGTCCCACATTTCTTTGGCTGAGCTACACATGGAAACACGAGAGAATTCATTAGGGTGTATCGCACATTGCATGATATTCATGGCATTAAAATTAGCAGTGCATTTCTTAATTTCCTCGGGTGTCCATTTTTCTTCATCAGCCCCGAGTTTATGAGGACCCTTGTCCACAACTCTCCAAACCTCGTACTCTTGAGCCCTCAGAAAAACATGCATTCTATTTTTCCAGTAGGAGTAGTTGGAACCGTCAAAAAATGGAGGACGGTTGATGGAATGACCCTCGGGTACCATTCCCTTGTTTGCCATTTAATCAGATCTTGCTCTAGATCGTTAGATCTCTGAAAGGAAGAGCCTTGGCTCTGATACCAATTGAAGTCCCGAGATTAAATGGCACCCAAGAGGGGGGGTGAATTGGGTGAAGGTAGAAACTTCAATAACTATATCACCTTTTTAAAAATGTGTAACAAGAAGCTAACAAGAGAACTAGAAATAATTAAAGCCCACAGACAAAACAAGTTTTATAAGGTGAGGAAGGATTATGCAGGATAAAAGAGAGTAAAAACTGAACTACACTAACACACTTACGATTTGCACAGAAGGAGGATAGAGGAAAAGGAACAAACCACACAGAGACAGCAATTTTAGGTGGTTCGGATGCCACAACGGCAACCTACGTCCACCCCTCACGGACAGTGAGGAAACCACACACTATCTTGTAGAAGGTTACAAGATCAACCACACACAACACTCACACACTAGGAAGGAGGATTCTCACGAAGGTGTAGAAACACCTTAATACACACACACACCTCCAACCAAGAACTCACAACCACACACACACAAATCTAAGAGGATCCACACACTCAGGAATGTTTAAAGATTACAAGGATTACATATGAAGCTTTGAGAGATCAAGAATGAATTCAAAACATAAGAAAAGGATCTTGATATGCTCCCCCTTAGTAGATGATTGTATGCTTTGGATGCAGCTTGAATCCTTGGACTGATTTGCACTTGATTGGATGAAGAAGGATGAAGAACTTTCCTCTCGGAGCACTGTTCACGTCTACAGTGCCAAATCCCTTCTCTTCCTCTTGGCAGCCTCCCTTGATCTTCCTTGAGCATTAGGGTTTTCCAAACCCTCTAGTATTAGTTTTATAGGTTCTTGAATGGTTCAAAGACTCCCACAGACCAGATCCACAATTTCTGGAGAGTTAGGTTGCATAGGGATTAAACAATACCAAGAGAGAGACCATTTCTCGAAGTGACACAAAGTCAACATTTGTTGGCAGCTCGAGGCTGGCGGTCGACCTACAAGGGCCAGCGATCGACCGCCAATGGCCGTCCTGTAGCCATTTGGCTGCTGGGAGAATCGGTCGACCGCTAGCTCCTGGCGGTCGACCGCCAGCTTTCACAGATGGCAGATTTCAATTCTGTTAATTTAGGTCGACCGCCAGGGGTCCACAGGTCGACCGCCAATCTTCAATCCTGCAAAAATCAAGTGTTAACTCTCTTGAAGCTATCCATTTGTTCGATGATTGAACCGGGCTTGTGTAAGAGTTGATTTATGTTTGAATAAACCCATGGAAGAAAAAATAGCCACACAATTGACATGGGGTAAGAATTAAAGGTTTAAAGCATGAAGCTTTGCTTGAAAAATGGATACAAGGGAGAGAAACATCTTAGGTTTTGTTATCGTCAAAATCACTCGGATATGTTCAACAGAGTTGACCCCCGAAAAAATTATCGCCCGATGTTTTTCATTTATTTGTCATTTAACACTCGATTTCTCCCCAATCCCACCCGCCCTCTCCCTCTTTCTCTTTCTCCCCTACCCCTTCCCCTCTATTCTCCCTGGATCCTGAGGACACTGCCTTCGTCTCTGTCGCTGTGGATGGGGCCTCCATCGCCATCGCTTTCATCACTGTCGAGGAACATCTAAAACACCAGCTGTCTTCTCCATCTTCTTCTATAAACCCTAACTCTCTGTGCATCTTGATGTTCATCAGTGAGGAGGGGGAGGGGAGAGAGGGGAAGCAAAAATAGAGGGGCCCCTAGGGTCCCAGAAGCAGAAGATGATGCACGAGTTCCCCGATGTCTCCGTCTCCACCGTTCCTTGCTCCTCCTTCGACGTGCCATCACCGTCAATCTCGATGCTGGTTCATGATGACCGAGTCTAGTAGCTTGTAGCTGCAGCTTCATCACGAGGCCAGCATGGGCTTCATCACCTACATCTATTCCCGCACCTCTCAGGTATACACCACCACATCCTAGCTCCCTTCCTCAGGGTAGAGACAAGCCTCGACCTACTTCGTTCCGACAAAGCCCGAGGGTGGCGTGATTTTTGTTCTTGGTGGATGAGGGGGTGTTGGCGGAGATGTTCCTAGTGCTGATGTTGTCCTGCTCCGTGCAGAGCTATTGGGTGAGGGAGTATGAGGAGGTGGAGGAAGGGTGGAACGGCGACTACGTGGCACCTTCTTCCTCCATCGATCGGCTTCTGTTTACTTGCCTCCCTCTCAATCTCCGCCTCCTGATGGCGATCCTTGTATAAAACTTGTAGGAAGGGAAGATAAGGGAAGTGGTCTTGTGCACTTTTAGGGTTCTTGAGTGAACAATGGCAATTTAAGATCCAAATCCTTAGTTTTCCGAGTCCATAGAGGTTATTCGTTGGGTTCTGGTTTGGGGAAGATCCATTAAACTGGAGGCAAGAGTTTTTTTTGGGGGGGAAGGGATATGTTCAGGATTTCATTTGGATTCTTTGTCAAACAGGGGATGTGCAAGGAAAACTGGGGATTATTGGTCTCTACCTGTGTTTTCTGAAAATTCGGGGCTCATGTCTCTGGTTTCAGTTGGCTTTTTCAGCTAGTCCTGCCTCATGCTACTGACTATGTAGATGAGCTTCCGATTGCTTCTGAGATAAATTCCTTATTGCATTATTGCATATGCTTTTTCCTTCCCCCCAGATTTGAAAATTTTATATACTTATTGATTCTGTTGTTATCCAGGTTAAGCCATGGATCAAAACAAGTCTTGCCCTAGGTTCTAGAGTTGTTACCAAATACCTGCTTCAGAGGAACATTTTTGATGAGTTTTGTGATGAATGCTGATTTTGATATGATTGATGCCTACATTTAACATTGAACAACTATTTTGATATGATATGATTGATGCCTATCAATCTTTTTTGGGCTACAGTCTATCGATTTTAAACATATGTAATGTAAGCTGCCTGCAGAGCATGATCCAATCTCCAAGCATCTTGGTACCACAATTTGGGATGCATCGATGGTATTTATCAAATTTTTGGTAATTGCCATATCACCCTTCAACTTTTTTGATTTTTATGTCCTATGAATGTGTTTTAAAAAAGAAAAAATATATTTATTCATGTGCAAATGTGTTTTTTATCCCTTGATATCTTTATATTCTATTGAAGATGTCTATATAAGTTTTCTAATATGTTTGTTTCAGAAAAGAATTGCAAAAAGGGTTGGTTTTGCTCATCTAAGCTAAAGGGCGAACTTGTGGTTGAACTTGGAGCTGGTTGGTGAGGACACTAGAGCACTAGTACGGCCCGACTCAGCGAGCCGTCGGTACCGGACCCGCAGCACGACTCGGTCGACATCGACATCTTTGTCGCTGGGCGACAGTATGGAGTCCCTACCTGAGTGTTGAAACTTTCCTATGTTTATTGTGAGTGTATTAGCATGTATTTGCATATTGTGAGTGTATTAGTGTGTACTTTGTATTTTAGCTTCTAGTTGGGTCAAGATTGTAATATGGGCTACACTTTATGTAAGGGGTCCAATTTCTAAATTGGGCCTCAAGACCATTAGGAGCCCAAGCCCAAGGTGGGTTTCTAGAAGACTTGGATTATTGGACCAAGGAGACAAAGGTAGAGGATGCCCCGTCCTTGTCCCCCACGCTTGTCTCCCACCTACTCTTGATCAATGTTAGTGGGTGTCCTTTAGAGTTAGTGGATGTCATTGGATGTTAATGGATGTCCTTTGGTGTTAGTGGATGTCCTTGGATCTAGATCTAGGGTTTTCATATTTATAGTCTCTTGTTGTATTTTGTGTGGAACTAGTGAAAAATTCAAGAGAATTATGCTTGGTGTGCACCCCCCCTCTTTCTTCTAGTGTTCTTGGTGTTCTTCATCTCCTTCCCCCTCTCTTCTCCAGATCTAGATCTAAATCTCCCCTATGTCTCAAATCTCTTCCCCTTCTCTTCTCCCTCTACCTATTGTGAATGTCCACTGCCGCCATCGCCGCCGTTCGTGCCGCCATCAAGCTGCCACCACCACTTCTCCGAGTTGTCGTCTTGGATTTCGGCCTACAAATCGGAAGCTTGAAGAGGAGGCCATAACTCCAGATCCGACCGTTGGATCGAGCTGATATTTTGAGGGTTGGTTTCCCCATGTCTCCTACATCTCCAGTTTAAATTTTACACTGATCAGAGTTTGTTTACCCCCCGTCCTAGTCAGTAGTTTGTTCCCCTCACAGTCTGCCTGTGAGCAGGCCAGCGAGATAGTCTGTAGTAGGAGATTTTTCCAACCCCAAAAATGTGATCAGAATCCTACAAAAAAACTATGTGTGTCACCGTGTCCCTCCCCTCTACCCACCATAAAAATCTCAGTTCCTACTTGCTTCATTTGATCCACGGTCAAAGCCCATAAACCGGCTGGTTCTAGTCTGCCCTATGGATTCTGAGTTTCGGGACAGAACCATCACTCAGTTTGCAGAGCTATTCATTTCCATTCAGACCGTTGGATGGTTATGAAACTCCAATATGTTGAATCTCTTCGAGTGCTCTTCGCAACGGCGTAAACCTCGTCTCGATCTGATGTCATGGCTGGGCGTACCGGCCGATCTCATCGGAGCACGCAGATCTGACCAGAAGCGGGGCTGCGGGACAGCCTTGGGAAATAATTCCCGAGAAAATCGCCGGCCCCCACTCCGGTGATCGCCGCTCCCGGGGACCCCCCCGGGGCATTCCAGGAGTGCCCCCGCCATTCGCTGCACCCCGGAGCCGCCCCGGACGTCTCCGTCCCAGCCGTAGGTCCCACATGTTGTCCTGCGGGCCCAAGTGAACCGTGTTGAACCGACCGACCGCGCCCGTCCGAGCGCCATCAATTGCTGCCCATCAACCCTTGGACGGCGCTCCCGGACCGCTGTTGTGGCCTTTTACCTCCCTGCGTGGAGTGGGCCGTGATTTGAATGCTGTAATTAATTTAATTATTGTACCGGGAGTTCCGAATCTCAGCCGGGAAGTCTTCCCCACGCCCCGAGCGTGGAGGTACGCTCGCCACCCCCCCTTTTGTCGTATTTGCTTAGCTAGTATGCGTTCTAGATGCCGCTGCATGTGAGTAGGATATGTTATTAGCTTGCTATATATTAACCACCGCTGTGAGTTGTGAGTGCAAGACCCGTCCCGCGACTCGTTCCGAGCGCGAGAGTGAGCCGACCACCCGAGACTCAAAGTCGGTTACTCAACCGTGCAGATCGTCGCGCTTCTCTCGATGGGGACGCCCGTGAGTTAGCGCTTCTTGTTCGAGGCATATCACCTCTTCTGGAGCTCTTTAGGTGCCGCATTGTATCATTGTTGATGGTCGCGTCGTCCAACTAGTCGCGTCATCCTATAGAGTCCAAGGTCGCAACCCAATCCGAGTCGAGTCTCATAGTCGTCTCGCATCAAATTGGTATCAGAGCCGGTTTGAGTTTAGGGTAGTCTTGTCCAAGGTCTTACGTTGCGTCCCAATATTCGGTATATAAAAAGGTGTTGCTCGACCGTTAGGTTACACCTATCGGGGAGGCGATCCACTCGCGTGAGAGGATCTTCAGATCCCCGGACTCCGCCAGGTACCGGATATCGGTTTAAGTCTAGGGTTCTCGACTTGCAACGGTCCATCCGTATAGGTCTAGTGAGTCGCCCTTAGCTCTCTTTACGTCTCATTGCATGCCCACCCGTGGAGGTGCCCAGTACCATCGCCCTGACACTATGGGTGAACACTGAGGTGCCAACCCGGGAGGCTGTTCCCTGGAGGACATGATAGCTCTACTCATGGAGCGCATGGATAGGTCCGAGCAAACTCTTAGGGAGCATACCGAGCGTATGGAGAGCCGATTCAAAGCCATGGAGGACCGCGCCGAGGCTTCTGACCGATCTGTCCAAGGTCTGGTTGGAAGGTTTGAGAGTGTGGAGAGAACCCCTCACCGAGACCTACCCGGCATTCTCCCGGCCCCTCAGGCACATGCTGCCCAGCCCGCGCCTGCTGCCCAGCTCGCACCACCTCGGGCTGAGGAGCAACGGCAACGTGCCCCCCATTTTGAGGACTACGAGTCTGACAACGATTACGAGGGAAATGGCCGGCGCCGGCATGGTCACCGACCACATAGGGATGATGAGGACGAACGGATCCTTAAGACCGTCCGTGTGGACCCTCCCACGTTTGATGGGTCCAAGCCTTTGGAACCCAAGATCTATCTTGATTGGGAGGCCAGCATGGATCGGTACTTTGAGTGGTTCGAGATGACGGACCACCGGAGGGTCAGATATGCCAAGATGAAGTTGTTGGGACAAGCACAGACTTACTGGAGCAATGTAGAGAGCTTGCTCTTTCAGCGTCATGAGCCTCAGATAGGTTCTTGGGATGAGATGAAGGACAAGCTTAGGCGTAAGTACCTTCCTGCCACGTACCGTCAGCGACTTATTGATAGGTGGCAGAGTCTCACCCAAGGGGACCGATCCATGTCAGACTATATCGTGGAGTTTGACGAGTACTTTTTGCGATGTGGCGTTACGGAGGAGAGCACCATGCCTGTATCGCGCTTCCATCGTGGTTTGCGGCCCCACTACCAATATGAATTATTTCGCCGCAATGTTACCACCTTGGAAGACGCATACCAGGTTGCTCTAGAGTTGGAGCAGTTTGAGGCGGAGTTTGCTCCCGTCCAGCACCCGGGGTTCACTTATCAGCGTGGGACCGACCCTCGTACCACGCCTACCTCCTATAGCCAGTTTCCGATAGCCCGTCCACCGAAACCCCCTCGGCAGGACCCCACTGCTCCTAGGCTCCGCACTTTCCCTCCGAGGGACCCTCCCCCTCGCCCGCAGGCACCCATCCCTGCCACTCGGCCTTATCAGCTCGCCATACCAACTCGGCCTCTTCTTCCTACACCTCTAGTCCATCGAGAGGACAAGGGTAAGGGGCCAATGATTGGTGGAACATCTCAGGGCAATGGGACACAAGACCGTTGCTACACTTGTGGTGGAGTTGGCCACTTTGCCAGCAAGTGTCCCACTCGGGGAGCACTTGTTATTTCCGACACATCGGCCTGTGACCCCACGCCTGAGTTGGTGCCAGTCAGCTACGAGCCAGACCAAGAATTGGCCGAGGAATTCTTTGACGAGTTATTGGAGGGCGAGCAGGCTGACGTCCTTGGTACCTAGTATCAGGATGACGTACATTTGGGTGTAGTCAGGTGCATCCTTATCCAGCCTCAGGTGAGCGACGACTGGCGTCGCACCACCATATTCCACACATTTTGTAGGCTGGAAGGGAAAGCTTGCAAGGTGATTATAGATAGCGGGAGTTGCATCAACGCTATCTCCACAGGCACCGTCAAGCGCCTTGGTTTGATGCCCGTGGATCACCCTGCACCTTACAGAGTTTCTTGGGTGGATTCCACTTCCATCCCGGTCGGACTGCGGTGTCTGGTGCCGCTGCAGTTCCAGGCGTACCATGATGCGATCTAGTGTGATGTACTACCTATGGAGGTGGGTAGTATCATCCTTGGTCGGCCTTGGCTCTTTGACCGAGATGCCACCCTTCATGGTAGGTCGAACACTTGCACCTTCGACCATGATGGCCATAGGATTACCCTCCACCCAGTCCAGCCGAAGGACCCATCTATTCGTGGACCAGCCGGCCCCAGCACTACGACCACTTCTGGTCAGGGGAGGGCCGATCCACCCACTTTGTCCTTGGCACAAGCATCCACCTCTTCGACTACTCCTAACAGAGTGGACCCTCCACCCAGGAGGTTGATGATGATCAGTCCGAGAGAGATGGAGCAGGAGGTGACCGGGGGTAACCCCATTCTAGCTGTCATCGTCAGGGGCGTTGAGGATGTTGCCCCTAGGTCCGAGGATGAGCATCCCTCGGAGATAGCTGCAATATTGCGGGAATTCTCTGATGTATTTTCCGAAGACCTCCCGGGAGGCCTTCCACCCATGAGGGATATCCAGCATGAGATCGACCTCGTCCCAGGATCATCCTTGCCCAACCTTCCCCACTATAGGATGAGTCCCACGGACCATGCCGAGCTACAGCGGCAGGTCGAGAAGTTGATGAGTCGGGGATCTCTTCGGGACAGTAAGAGCCCTTGCACTGTTGCCACATTATTGGCCCCAAAGAAGGATGGCACATGGAGGATGTGCATTGATAGCCGTGCAATCAACAAGATCACGGTGAAATATCATTTTCCCATTCCCCGACTGGATGATCTGCTTGATATGATGTCGGGAGCCACTATCTTCTCAAAGATAGACCTTCGTAGTGGCTATCACCAGGTGCGGATCACGCCTTGGGATGAATGGAAGACGACATTCAAGATCAAGGATGGTCTTTATGAGTGGTTGGTTATGCCCTTTGGGCTTTCCAATGCCCCTAGCACCTTCATGCGGTTGATGACCCAGGTCTTGCGCCCTATGATAGGGGTCTTCTTGGTCGTCTACTTTGACGACATTCTTATCTACAGCCGCACTAGGGAGGATCACTTAGACCATCTTAGGCAGGTCTGCATTGTGTTAAGGTGTGAGACTTTATACGCCAACCCGAAGAAATGTACTTTCATGTCTGATCATATCACTTTCCTCGGGTTTATTGTGTCGAGAGATGGAGTCTCCGCTGATCCGGAGAAGATTAGGGCCATCCAGGAGTGGCCCGAGCCCCGCACACTCCACGATGTTCGGAGTTTCCATGGCTTAGCGACGTTCTACCGTCGCTTCATTCGTGGTTTCAGTTCTATCACTGCCCCAATCACTGATTGCATAAAGAAGGGGGCATTTGTATGGACCAAAGCCGCGGCCACGGCATTCCAGGACATCAAGGAACGTATGACCCAGGCACCTGTCCTTGCACTTCCTGATTTTTCTAAAGTGTTTGAGGTCACATGTGACGCTTCTGGGGTAGGCATTGGTGGAGTGTTGAGTCAGGAGTCCCACCCCATCGCATTCTTTAGCGAGAAGCTTAACGATGCCAAACTACGCTATTCCACTTATGATAAAGAATTTTATGTAGTCGTTCAGGCATTGAGGTATTGGAGGTATTATCTTTTACACCAGGAGTTTGTCCTCTTTTCTGATCATGAGGCCTTACGATTCCTCCATACCCAAAAAAAGCTGAACGCTCGTCACAGTCGTTGGGTGGAATATCTCCAAGAGTACACCTTTGTGCTTAAACACAAGGCAAGGGCGGAGAACAAGGTGGCCAACACACTGAGTCGTCGGGTGATGATGTTGACCACCATGAGCATGAAGGTGCTAGGGCTAGAGAGGCCGAAGGACGCTTATGTTGACTGTCCAGACTTTGGTCCGATCCATGCCGTCCTTCGGGATGGTCCCTCGTGCGATTATAGCGAGTTTGTGCTACAGGAGGGTCACCTATTCCGAGGTGACAAGTTGTGCATCCCACGGACTTCTATTCGTGACTTTCTTACGTGGGAGATGCACGCAGGAGGTCTTGCTGGCCACTTTGGCTGGAACAAGACCATAGAGGCGGTTGAGCATCGATTCTATTGGCCTAGCCTAAAGAGGGATGTTGCTCGTATTGTGGCCCAGTGTCGCACTTGTGCTATGGCCAAACAAAGGAAGCAAAGTACCGGCCTCTATACCCCCCTTCCCGTCCCGGATAGTCCATGGCAGGACATTAGCATGGACTTTGTGTTAGGATTGCCCCGCACCCTCCGAAAGCATGACTCAATCTTTGTGGTTGTCGACCGATTCTCCAAGATGGCATTATTCATCCCATGCTCTAAAACCTCGGATGCCTCTAGAGTTGCCCGTCTATTTTTTTCACATTGTGTCTCCAGGTTCGGACTCCCACGCACTATAGTGTCCGATAGGGATGTGCGCTTCACTAGCTATTTCTGGAAGACCCTATGGCACATGATGGGCACCCAATTGAAATTCTCCACTGCATATCACCCCCAGACCGATGGTCAGACTGAGATTGTCAATAGGAGTTTGGGGGATCTTCTTAGGTGTCTTGTCCGAGATCGAGTCAGGGATTGGGATTTGGTCTTACCCTTGGCCGAGTTCGCCTATAACGATTCGGTCAATAGGTCTACATGTATGAGCCCCTTCGAGATTGTCACTGGCCGTAGACCTAGGAGACCTATAGACCTAGTCCCATCTCCCATCCAGTCCCGTGTGTCTGAGTCAGCCGAGTCTTTTGCTAGCTATATTAGATAGTTGCATGAGCATATTCGTTGTCACATTGAGTCCAGCAACGCATGATACAAAGAATTGGCTGACGCCCATAGGCACCACCGTGAGTTTCAGGAGGGCGATTCTGTCATGATCAGGGTCAGACCTGAACGGTTTCCCTCAGGAGCCGTGAAGAAGTTGCATGCTCGCGGTGCCGGTCCCTTTCGGGTAGTGAGGCGAGTAGGATTGAACGCATATGTTGTGGACTTGCCAGAGGATTACGGGATCAGCTCGACTTTCAACGTCTCGGATCTTGTCGCTTATAGGGACCCATCGGTGATACCCAGTGAGCCCTTTGAGCCGTCTCCACCCATTGTGAGTGACACCACCCTAGAGTGTCCACCTCCAGCCTTGTTACCTCAGCAGCGAGAGCAGATAGAATGTATACTAGATGAGCAGGTAACGACTACTCGAGGTGGAGTGTACCAGTGCTACTTGGTGCGTTGGAGGGGACGGCCCGCGTCTGATGACACCTGGATCACCCGGGGATAGCTACAGAGGATGGATCCAGATCTGCTGGATCGGTACCAGAGCGACCCGGACCCTTACTCGACGGGGTCGAGCTTCTCCCACCCGGGGAGAATTGGTGAGGACACTAGAGCACGAGTACGGCCCGACTCAACGAGCCGTCGGTACCGGACCCGCATCACGACTCGGTCGACATCGACATTCTTGTGGCTGGGCGACAGTATGGAGTCCCTACCTGAGTGTTGAAACTTTCCTATGTTTATTGTGAGTGTATTAGCATGTATTTGCTTATTGTGAGTGTATTAGTGTGTATTTTACATTTTAGCTTCTAGTTGGGTCAAGAATGTAATATGGGCTACACTTTATGTAAGGGGTCTAATTTCTAAATTGGGCCTCAAGACCATTAGGAGCCCAAGCCCAAGGTGGGTTTCTAGAAGACTTGGACTATTAGACCAAGGAGACAAAGGTAGAGGATGCCCCCTCCTTGTCCCCCATACTTGTCTCCCACCTACCCTTGATCAATGTTAGTGGGTGTCATTTGGAGTTAGTGGATGTCCTTTGATGTTAGTAGATGTCCTTTGGTGTTAGTGGATGTTCTTGGATCTTGATCCAGGGTTTTCATATTTATAGTCTATTGTTGTATTTTGTGTGGAACTAATGAAAAATTCAAGAGAATTATGCTTGGTGTGCACCCCCCCTCTTTCTTCTAGTGTTCTTGGTGTTCTTCATCTCCTTCCCCCTCTCTTCTCCAGATCTAGATCTAAATCTCCCATATCTCTCAAATCTCTTCCCCTTCTCTTCTCCCGCTACCTATTGTGAATGTCCACTGCCGCCGTCGCCGCCGTTCGTGCCGCCATCAAGCTGCCACCACCACTTCTCCGAGTTGCCATCCTAGATTTTGGCCTGCAAATCTGAAGCTTGAAGAGGAGGCCATAACTCCAGATCCGACCGTTGGATCAAGTTGAGATTTTCAGGGTTGCTTTCCCCATGTCTCCTACATCCTCAGCTTAAATTTCACGCCGATCAGAGTTCGTTTGCCCCCCATCCCAGTCAGTAGTTTGTTCCCCTCACAGTCTGCCTGTGAGCAGGCCAGTGAGATAGTCTGTGGTAGGAGATTTTTCCAACCCCCCAAACGTGATCAGAATCCTACAAAAAAACTATGTGTGTCACCGTGTCCCTCCCCTCTACCCACCATAAAAATCTCAGGTCCTACTTCCTTCATTTGATCCACGGTCAAAGCCCATAAATAGGCTGCTTCTAGTCTGCCCTATGGATTCTGAGTTTCGGGATAGAACCATCACTCAGTTTGCAGAGCCGTTCATTTCATTCAGACCGTTGGATGGATCTGAAACTCCAATATGTTGAAGTTATTCGAGTGATCTTCGCAACGGTGCTAACCTCGTCTCGATCTGACGTCATGGCTGGGCGTACCGGCCGATCTCGTCGGAGCACGTAGATCTGACCAGAAGCGGAGCTGCGGGACAGCCTTGGAAAATAATTCCCGAGAAAATCGCCGGCCCCCACTCCGATGATCCCCGCTCCCGGGGACCCCCTCGGGGCATTCCAGGAGTGCCCCCGCCAGTCGCTGCACCCCGGAGCCACCCTGGACGTCTCCGTCCCAGCCGTGGATCCCACGTGTTGTTCTGCGGGCCCGAGTGAACCGTGTTGAACCGACCGACCGCGCCCGTCCGAGCGCCATCAATTGCTGCCCATCAACCCTTGGATGGCGCTCCCGGACCGCTGTTGTGGCCTTTTACCTCCCTGGGTGGAGTGGGCCGTGATTTGAATGCTGTAATTAATTTAATTATTGTACCGGGAGTTCCGGATCTCGGCCGGGAAGTCTTCCCCACGTCCCGAGCGTGGAGATACACTCGCCACCCCCCCTTTTGTCGTATTTGCTTAGCTAGTATGCGTTATAGATGCCGCTGCATGTGAGTAGGATATGTTATTAGCTTGCTATATATTAACCACCGCTGTGAGTTGTGAGTGCGAGACCCGTCCCGCGACTCGTTCCGAGCGCGAGAGTGAGCCGACCACCCGAGACTCAAAGCCGGTTACTCAACCGTGCAGATCGTCGCGCTTCCCTCGATGGGGACGCCCGTGAGTTAGCGCTTCTTGTTCGAGGCATATCACCTCTTCTGGAGCTCTTTATGTAATGCCCCGGATTTTTCGGATCCTCGTTCGTGGGTCCCGGATCTGGTTTCTCGGAGCGTCCAGCTCCGTTGTGTCCGAAATTTCGTTTCGGACATCTTTCGTGTTCGGATCGGCGCGATCCGGAGTCGTTTCGGAGGCCCGGAGGCATTCCGCGGCTTTTTTTTCTCGTGTGTTTTCCGATTCCCGGCGTGGGTTTTGGCTTTCCCTTCGGAACCTCGTTGCGGGTGAACCGGGCCGTTCACCTGGGCGTGAGTGGTACCGTTGCGATCGGTGCGCTCCGAGGATCGCGAGGGTGTAATTTTCTATTTTTCTGGATTTTTTTGATTTTTCGAATTTTCCTATAAATAGCTTTTTCTCTCTCTCCCCCTCTCATTTCTCATTTCTCTCCCTCTCTCTTCTCACGCTCTCTCCTCTCTCCCTCTCTCTCCGGCGGCCGATGGGGCGGAGCATGGGCGAGGCGGGGACGGCGCGGGCGAGGCACGGGCGAGGATGGATGAGGATCGAGGCGGTGGAGGCGCGTGGAAGCTCGGCCGTGAGTTCGTGGAACGGCGAGGCTTCAACGGCGTTTTCTTCGTGGATCGGCGTCCAGGGTGTGCGAAATCTTCGGTGGAGGTAGGGTGATGGACCCTCAGCCCATGTACTTCCTTTCCCGCGAGTTTCGTAGGCCGTGGTGAGCCGAGCGGGCTAAACGGGGCGTTTTGGGCAAAATGCATATTTTTTGGGTGTGAGCCGGATCTCCCGTTTTATGGTGTTTTTGGGCGATCCAGGGGTTTAGATGCATGCCTAGGGGCTTGGGGAAGGTTTCCCCTTTTGTTTCCCCTTCACCTGGGGGTGAACGGGGCGTGGCATGGCTTTTCCCGCGGTTTCCACCGTTTCCGGGTGCGGACTGAGAACGCGCTATACTCCAGTAGCGCGTTCTTGAAGGTCGCGCTGCCCCGATAGGGCACGTTCATCGGAGAAGATGAACAGTAAGGCGGTTCTTGTCGCGCTATGGGGTCCTAGCGCGTTCTGCCCTGTCGCGCTAGGGGTCCCTAGCGCATTCTGCCTTGTCGCGCTAGGTGATCCTAGCGCGATCTGTGCAGTCGCGCTATAGTGATATAGCGCGATCTGTCGTGTCGCGCTATAGGTGCATAGCGCGTTCTGCTTGAACGCGCTATGGACCTACAGCGCGTTCTTGGAGGTGACCAGCCGGGCTGCCCGGGGCGGGCGGTCTGCGGCTGATCGTGCTCCTCGTGGGCCGTGTGTGCCTTGGACACCCAGTGGAGTTCCGTGACCGTGTTTTGGGGTGTCTGGAGGTTCCGTTTACCTCGTTTTACGTGCTCGCGCGCTTAAGGGTCCGGGTGACCTTTTAGCGTCCGTTCGCATTGTGTTGGTCTCCGGTCGACCCGGTTGGGACCCAGTGGTCGACCTCCGGCCTTGTGAGTATCCCGGACACCCCATGGGTTCTGTGTCTGTGTTTTTTTGGGGTGTCAGGAGGGACCGTGTTACCTCGATTAGCGTGCCCGTAGGTGTGGTGGGTCCGGTTGACCCCACGTGTTACGGGCTCTTGTGTTACGCTTGATCGAGTCACCGTGTGTCGGTGTGTGTGCGGTGGGGTCTCCCCCGCATATCGTGGGTTCCTTTGGAAGGCGATTCCCGTGTGGGCCATGTGTTTGGCCTTGGACTGCGAGTCCAGTTGTCCGGCCTAGGGCTGGAGGTTCCCCGCTTGTTTCAAGATGGGAAATCGTCGTGGCGGCTTGCGTGCTGCCTTGGGAATCGTGCTTCTGTGTTTTTTTCGTGTGGCCCGTGTGAGTGGCCTTAGTCCCTTGCGTTCCCTTCCCGAGAGAGTGGTCTTGGCGACTCGTGTGTTATCTCGGTACTCGTGCTATCGTGGTTTTAGACCTAGAGATTGGGCTAGATCGACGGCCTTGTGCTGTTGCGTGCAACGGTCTTGACCCCGAGTCTGGTGACTCAAGGACCGTTGGCTGTAGTGTGTCTAGAGGACTGTCCAGAGTCTAGTGGCTTAAGTGCCACTTGAGTTTTCTCGACTCTAGCGCACGGTGCGTGCGTGGCCGTGGACTGTGAGTCCCGTTTCTTCTCCGACTGTGGTCACCGTGCGACGGGGCCGGTACGTGGGGTGGTCCCCGTACGTCGTCGGATTCGGACGTTGTTTTCCGTTGAGTTGAGAGTCTACTCCTTCAGTGACCCTCCACTAGTCGTAGCCTACCAGTACGCGTATGCTGGTCGCACCAGGGAGTGGTGTACGGGCTTACCCTGAGGACGGTTAGACTGGTTTCCGTCGGGCCCCTCGTCGTAGCCAGAGTCCGGCTGCGGGGGAAAACCAGTCAGAGGGCCAGACCTAGGACGCGTGGTCTGTGTGTGCACACGTGATTGGGGACAGTGGACGTACGTCGACGGGCGTGACCCCGGCTAGTCACTTGTTGTGGTTACTTGTACGGTGTTCGCGCCTCTGGTAGGACCTACCACGTCAGGCGGTTCACCTGCGGTGCGGTGTAAGACGTCAGGGGACGCTACCGGCTGTGCTTCTAGTGGGTGGTACTCCTGTCGAGTACGGAGTGACAGACTGTCAGTTTCTGTGTCTTTGACCTTCGGGTTTCCGTCGTGTTGACCGTCGAGTTTCGGTTGGTTCGCCGTGACGCGTGTGTTGGTTTTCGCGTCATGAGATTAGTGCTAGTGGCTTTACCGAGGTTGGGTCTTGTTGTGCGGTACTCGCGATCGGATGGTCGGGGTTGCACCTTGGACAGCGTGTCCAGGTCGGCTGTGTCCGGGGGACAGGCCTCTACGGCGTGGTTGCCGTGTGTTTTTACTTCGGTAGGCGGTACTAGCGTGGTTTGGTAGCTTCGTCTGCATGATCGAGGTGTACCTTCCGGTACAGTAGGAGTAGCTGTAGTGCCGAGTTTTTGACCGGCCACCGGTCTGCTGTTCCTGCTGTAGTCGTAGCTCTCCTTTCCGCTACCGCCGTTGTTTCCGGTTGGGGTTCCGCGGGATCCCTGCTGAGTCTCTGTTTTGGAGACTCATTCCCTGCTTTTCAGGTGCAGCGGTTCTTCCTCGTGGTTCGAGGGTGCGGAGCGGAGGTTCTCAGTTGCCAGCTTGCCGGGCCGAGTGTTCACTTGGCATGTGGTACGTTTTACTGCTTTAGACTGTACTTTCTGTTGGACTGGACTCTGTTGTAGCTGTAGTTGTTCTTTCTTTCAGCTTGTTGTTGTTGGTTGTCCTTCTTTATTTCCTATTTCTTTGTGCCTCCACACTCCTTTTAGCCCTTCCGAGCCCTCCCGGCTCGTGGGCGGCGGTGCGAGTCTCGGGTTATCGGGTCCTCCCGGTAATCGGATTCTCGGGTCGTTACACTTTAGGTGCCGCATTGTATCATTGTTGTTGGTCGCGTCGTCCAACTAGTCGCGTCGTCCTATAGAGTCCAAGGTCGCAACCCAATCCGAGTCGAGTCTCATAGTCGTCCCGCATCACTGGTTATGGTCTTGCCGATTTTGGTCAGTCCTATAATATGGTTAAGAATAGAATTCTTACTGCATGGTTCCAATTCCAGACTGATGTAATAGCATTTTTCCCCTTTATGTCCTTTTTTTTGTAGGCATGGCATTGTTGTATATGTCTAATGTATGCAAACCCCACCCTTTATTGGCCCTACACATCATGTTCACGTTTATTCACTTAGAGTGGTTGGTCTTAATTCCACACCATTCTCTATCTTCATTGTCATGCTTCTTTGACTTTAAAATTGGTTGATATTTGCTTTTGGTTTGCTGTGAGGAAATCTATTTCGTAAATCTTACTTAGTACTTCATAGCTACATTGTGGTCTACATGGCCTTTCGTTCCACAAACAATGCATGATAATTGTATGACATTCGTGATGCTTTATTTTAGTCCTTTTGATTGTCTCATATATTCATCATAGTTGCGCATGAACAACTTGCAAGGGGCTTCCGATCACGGTTGTCCATTGATTGAAGCTGTTCACTAACCTTACACAATAGGGAGATTTTTCTTGAACTATCCAAGCTTATTCTTAGTTAGAGTTACTATGTTTTTCCATTTTCAATTTTGCAGTTACTTTCATAGGAGAACTTTTTCTTTTTCATAATTGGTTAATGATGGAAGGATAGATGCTGATGAGTCTTTGATTGTTCTAATTGAGGTGAGGAAGGTGCTATCTAAGGCTAAAGCAACTGGTGTACTTTGCTTGGCTCCTAAAGCTCATGGGATCCAACATGCCAAATGAATTATCATTTTTTGCCATTTATTTCAGAGGCTTCTTTCCACATTTATCTCATCCTTAGATGAAATGTCCCTATGAGCTTTTCTGGGACATGCCTAAACTAGCTTGGTTCCGTCCTGAATGATAATCATGCTAGATGAAGCTACTCTTATTCTGATTCTCCATGGATAGTCCCTGTGGAATGAGAAAAATCTCTTCACAGGCTGTGTCGATGTCCCTCTAACCGAGAAGGGCGTTGAGGAGGCAATTGAAGCTGGCAAAAGGATTAGCAATATACCAGTTGACATGATATATACATCTTCATTGATTCGTGCTCAGATGATAGCAATGCTTGCAATGACCCAACACCAGCGCAAGAAGACTGGCGCAAGAAGGTATCTTCTGCCTTATTTTGGTGAATCCGGATTTGTTTGCATGTGTTAAAAAGATGTAGGAAACCCATTCACATTTCTCCTTGTGGTTTCTGGAAGGTGATGTGAAATTCTTGTGTCTCCTGATTTGTAGGTTCCAATAATTGTGCATAATGAAAGTAAACAGGTAAAGGCATGGAGCCAGATTTACAGTGAAGAGACCAAGAAGCAATCAATACCAGTAATTGCAACTTGGCAGTTAAATGAAAGAATGTAATGCTTCTTCCTTTCTGGTTGCATTCTCTTTTGAAACTGTCGGTTCTATAATTTCTTTTAGCTAGGCATTTTTGATGGTTCTTGTCTGCCAATCTTTCCTGCAGGTATGGGGAGCTGCAGGGCCTTAATAAGCAGGAAATAGCTGATAGATTTGGGAAGGAGCAGGTCCATGAGTGGTGCCGCAGTTATGATATTCCGCCATCTAATGGCGAGAGCCTTGAAATGTGTGCTCAAAGAGCTGTTGCATATTTTAAAGAGCAGGTTAGCTGTTTGCTTCCAAGCAACCAATGGATGTCCATGTATAGTGTTTTACTGTTGAATGCAGACTGCAGGCCCCTTTATTTTGTCCACCATTCTTACATCATTCATTTTTCAAATACCTTGTTTTATTGATGGCTAGTTCTCCATTTTTATTTCTTTGGCATAGGAATCCCAAATGAATATTTGTTCTCTAGATGTTTTATGGGCATCAATAAAACATCTTGGAAGGTACTATCTTTACAAAGAGTAATAGTATATCCCAGGGACCACTAATCACTGACACTGAGTGGTTTCCATCAATAAAACATCTCCATTCTTAGTTCTTTAAATTCATGGGCATATTGTACACACTGATAGATCTATTATGGATTTGATGGGAGTGCATATTGGAAGGTACTATCTTTATAGAGAGTTATAGTATATCCCAGGGGACCACTAATCACTGAGTGGTTTCCATCTTTCTTTCGATTTTGACTTGTCTTTGATCATTTACACATTTTTTATTATTCAAAATGCAAGGATTTTGTTTATTTTATTGTTTGTTGTATCTTACACACTAATTTGTGCAACATTTTAGAAGGTGCTGTATTGGGGAAAACATATTTTTTTGTCCCAGTTGATTACTAAACACTAAAAGATTTTCATCTTTTTAATGGATTTGGATTAAATTGTGTTTGATTTTTAAATTCTTACGAAGATACTTGAAATGCATTCTTTGCTCAGTTGGTCTGGTACCTTATTTTTTAATTTTTCAATACATAACAAATATTGCAGCAATACTATTCTTATAAGATCTTGAACTTCCTACTTTCATTGTATTTTAATGCCCATATTGTTTTATTCCTGAAGGATGTCTGTATAATTTTGGTTGATAAAGTCACATTATTATTCTTCTCCAAATCCACAAGGATCAGAATGAATGAACCTCATCTCCTGTTCAAGATGTGCACCAATTCCTGCTTCTCCCTTGGTCATTTTTGATTTGCATATGGTTCTCCAAATTTTTAAAATCTTAGTTGTTTATGTCAAACAAATATTTTGGATAGAAATATTTAGAAATAAGCTTTAGTGGATTGTTTTTGTTATAGTTTGGCACCACCACTTTTGTATAATATTTGAATTCCCTTCTTTGCTCAATTGAGAGAGGAGATAGTGGCTTTGTGCATCTGGAATGAAAGCTCCCTCAAGGTGATTTCCCACTCCTTCCTTTTTTCTTGCAAAATTATATGGCTTTTAATCCCTGCTATAAATTCATTAGCAAAAGCTTATTTGGTTCAAGGATTTTATAGTTGTGATCTGGTTTCTTGTTTGAATTTCAATGTTTCCTCAATTGCAGGAGATAGTGGTTTTGTGCATCTAGAGCAAAATCTCTGTCGAGGTGATTTTTCGCTCTTCGATTACATGGGATTAGGAAACATATATAGCAGGTATACCTGTATTGTGTAATCATTCATTGATGTCTAGTGCGTAAAGATGCCTTCCTTACCATGAAATCAAATACAAAATTTCAAATCTGTGGAAGTTTTGGGCCTTTATGATATTTTTCCATCTTATTAATAATAAAAGTTTCCTTGATCTATTCCCATACAGTGATGCTTATGGCCACATTTCTTTATGGCATTAGATACGCTTTGCCTGAGTATATTTGCACTCTCCTTGTTATTGGACTGGTGTCACCTTTTGCACTTCTGAAGGTAAAGGGTAGTAGAAAATTCACTAAGAATCATCTTATTCAAATGTGTGACAACACAATCATAACCATGGATGGTTGGATTTGAACAGGATTCCCAATGTGATCAAGGCTCAAGCTTATTGCAGGTTTTGAGGGGATATCTAATAGTTATTGATTATATAACATATGCCATTTGTTAATCTGTATGGAATGCAATGATTAACTATTTTTTTGGTACTTCCTGAATTTGCCAACATGTTGTAACTGCTCATTTGATTTAGAGTTATTTTTCCAGACATTTGCAGCTATTTCTACCCTCTTGTTTTAAATGCTTGCTTCATTGATTTATTCAATACCAGGGTGATCATTAATTTGTCATTTATCAGTTTCATTTCATCATTTATATTGACCTTCTTCCAATGACTGCTAGTTTCAAGTGGTTCTTAACAGAAAAAAGTATGCTGGCAGAAGGGAATGGAAAGGAAGAAAGAGGGTAGAAAAATGTTGATGTGGTGGTAAACAAGCAAGTGGGGTTGCAGGCACTTGGTGAGATTACAAGTCAGGCAGTCATGACCCTCGCATCTTGTGCGAATGTAGATGGTGACATTCTTCTCTTTTTTTCCTCGTTCAAAATTATATAATGACACCCTTGTATGATCTAGTGACATGGTTGCAAAATTATAAAATGACTACTATTGGCTCTGTGAATAGCCACAAGTATGTTTATTGCTACTTACATTTTTCTGTTCATGGAAAGTCTGGATACTAAAATGACTATACTTACTTTTTGTAACTAGGAACTGTGTTATTTTCAGGTGGTTATGTCGTTCCATTTTTTATGCAACTGGTTCTTTTGGTATATCGATGGAACCTATTTTTTGTATCAATTGTCACAGAAATTAATAGTTCTTTTTGAATTATGTGGATATGTGTGCCCAACTTGGAAAAAGGTACTAAAAGTAGGCATTGATCATCCATTATTATGTACTGTGTTCTTTCTCGTGAGAAATATATGATTTGTGGTATTCTATTTTTCTCTCTTTATATTATGCTTTCTTCATTTTTACCTTTTCTAAGCAAAATACAATAATGCAGTAGATATCTACTTCTGCATTTAATCTTTTCTAACTAACATGATAATCCACACTTGAAAATAATAAATATCAGCCAATAGCTCTTACCTGAGTGCGTCAAAAAAAAATTCTGCCTTGATCCTCACTTTATAGGGCTGTTTGAGCAGCGAGAGAAATGGAGGTGATCTTCTCTTAATTGTTGCTTTTCCCTGTGTTAATTCCTCTAATAGTTATTTTTTTTTCTTTCACTGAATGAATGTGTAGCTGGCCTGAAAAATAGTTTGATGAATTAAAAAATCAAATGTTGTGCATAGTTGTGGTTAAGATAGAAATGGATTAGGCGGTGGTAATTAATGAATGTGAGAAACCTATAGTTTTTTAAAGTTAAGTGTGTTATCTTTTACAAAGTGTTTGTGCAACTCAAATCTCAGTTTGAACTCAAATCTTCTGTAAAACATCTTTTTGATCAGCCATCATGTTTCAAGTGTGTATCTTTTACAAAGTGAGATTGTTACAAAGTCTAGGTGGCAGATTCCAATGAAAGTGGGGTTGTTACAAAGTCTCTGGTATGCATTTAATGCTCAAACCATCTGGATCGGGGACTTCAACTCCTGTTAAAGTAAACATAAAATTCTTAGCCTCTTCTTTAGTGAACATGGAGATCTCCCTCTTCTCCTCTAGAGAAAACTGGGTGAGTAGATCATCAATTGCAGGCTGAGAAATGTCCCTATGTATGATGACATTCTACAAAAATACTTAGTAGAATTCACTTATCATTTCCCAAAATACTTTTGCACACCACTTCTGCTCTCGGAGAAAAATAGATTTTAAACAAGAAGATATTCCGTGCCCCATTGGCCCTCTATCTCATCTCATTTCAGTTACCACTCTTATTCATGTCCCATGCTTGTGGACTTGAATATTTCCCTTGGATTTTATTTTGTATACTGTCTTTTCTTCTCGCTAAGTTGGCTTAAGACATCATTGCCATTCATAAACTCAACATATGTGAAAGATGACCATATATGAAAGATAGCATGTGAAAGATTTGTTAATCATATGTGAAAGAAGACCATATATGATGGTGTGGTGTTTTTTTTTTCAAGACTTGGAGGTGTTGCATATCCGCATCATAGCTTATGTAAGGGAAGATTTGCTCTTTGTAACAACTTTCTGTCTTGAAATGGAGTTTAGATGGAGTTCTTTGTTAATATTGATATGTTGAATGTGAGTGTGTGAACGTAGGAGAATTATTACATGAATGTATACAGGTGTAATATGAGCTCACAATGAGTATGTAAAAAAAAAAAATTTACCTACGTTTCTTTTTAATTGACACTAGTTCTTTTTCTTATATATTTTTCTAAGCGACATTAATATCTATTCCTACGTTTTTTTAAAAGTGATGTTAATCCTTATTCATACGTTTCTTCTGTTACTTGGTAAAAGGTAATATCTACATTCTTAAAAGCGTAGGTATAGCCTCTTATATGCATGTATGTAGATGACTTTTATCTATGCTTCAATTGAACTATTCCTATACTTCTAAAGTGTAGGTATAAGTCAATCTATACCTACGTTTCTTTGAAACGTAGGTATAACCTATAATCATGTGAGCAAGTGTCACGATTTCAAAACGTAACAAGAAAATGTAGGTAAAGAATTTACCTACGCTTCTTGGACCTATACCTACGTTTCAAAAACGTAGGTAAAAGTCAATTCTGTTGTAGTGTAACTTGGTTCTGAATTGAGTAATTTGTGCCCCGAGCCCAAATCGGATATTCGATTTGGATTCTATCAGCTCTTCCAAGTCACTCTGACCACCCAGGTCGCATTGGAATGATCAATACGCCGATCAAACCAGTATTTTACATTTTGGACTTCTGAATCCTAATAATCTGAATTGTTTTAAACTAAGTTAATTTTGAAAACTAACTTTGTTCTGAATTGAGTAATTTTAGCGTCGAGCCCTAACCGGGTATCCAATTTAGATTCCGTCAGCTCTCTTAAGTCACTCTTATCACTCAGGTCGTGTTGGAATGGTCGGCACACCGATCAAACTAGTATTTTAGATTTTGCACCCTTGAACCCAACTTCTTTAATTTTGAACTAAGTGTATTTAGATAATGTTCTTTTGAGCGCCGAGCCCAAACATGGTATCCGATTTGGATTCCGTCAGCTCTCACAAGTCACTCTCATCACTCAGGTCGTGTTGGAATGATTGGCACGCCGATTAGGCCAGTATTTTACATATTTGGACCCCCGAACCCCTGTTATCTAAATTATTTGAAACTAGGTTACTTTTGAAAACTAATTTAGTTCTGAATTGAGTAATTTGAGCGTTGAGTCCAAACCGGATATCCAATTTAGATTCCGTCAGCTCTTCTACTCACCATCCAAGTCACGTTGGAATGATCGGCACACCGATTAGGCTAGTATTTTACATTTTGGACTCCCAAACCTCAGTTATATGAATTATTTTAAACTAAGTTAGTTTTAAAAACTAACTAGTTCTGAATTGAGTAATTTGAGCGTCGAGCCCAAACCAAGTATCCGATTTGGATTCCGTCAGCTCTCCCAAGTCACTCTCACCACCCAGGTACCGTTGGAATGATCGGCACCCCGATCTGGCCAGTATTTTACATTTTGGGCCCCCGAATCACAGTTATCTGAATTATTTTAAATTAAGTTAGTTCAGAATTGAGTAATTTTAACGCCGAGTGTAAACTGGTTATCCAAATTGGATTCCGTTAGCCAAATAAAAATAACTTAGTCTATCCCATATAAACCATCTTAACCTAATTTATTTCTATATAAAGAGGGTTTTGTACTTTGAATCTAAATTCATATATATTCAATGATTTTATAAGTTAAAATTATGCCATAATAAAAATTTAACAAACACTCACCTGAGGGAGCTGTGTCATGGTCAAGGGTGCTCCATAAGGGAAAAGCCTCGCCAGGGAGAGGCGACCAGCGAGTGCCTGCCTTCACCACAAGGAAAAGCGGTGTTTCCGACGGACGTATTCCGTCAGAAATCTGTCAGAAATTTCGTCGGGAAGTGTTTTTTCGATGGAATTCCAACATAATACCTCCGTCGGGTATTCCTTGTCGGAAGTTTCCGACAAAAGAATTTTTCATCAGAACTCTGTCGGTAATTTTCGATGGACAAGTAGTCGATGGAAATTCCGTCTGTAATTCTTTTTGCGACGGAACCTATAGTCCGTCGGAATTTCCGATGGAAAAAATTCCGACGTAAAATTATTCCATCGGTAATTCCGTCTCGAAATTTATTTTTAAAAAATATAGCGTTCATATATTTTTCGACGGAAAGCGTATTCCGTCGGAAGGATTCCGACGGAGGCAACAAGTCCGTCAAAATTTTCGTCGAATTTTTTTTTAAATATACAAAATTTATCTAAAAACATGTTTAAATAAAAAACATAAAATCTATCCATCACAAACAAAACCTAAGATATAACAAAATCGAAAAACAACATCAATTATCAATTTTATAACAATAAAAATAATCAAGAAATATCCATCGCATCCTCGATGTCCTCATCCTCCCCGTCCTACTCGTCCCCTCTATCGCCACTCGCTAGAGGATCTTATATTGAAAAAATAATAACATTAAGTATGCATTAATAAATAAAAAATTATTAAAAAGATAAATTAAATATTTTATTTGATTATATAAATTCGAATCAGATATAATATCAAATCGATAATTTTAATACCGAACTCAAACCGAGTATCCGATTTGGATTCCGTCAACTCTCACAAGTCACTTTTACCACCCAAGTCATGTTGGAATGATCGACATGCTGATCAAACCGGCATTTTGGATTTTGGATCTCTGAACCCAACTTCTTTAATTTTAAACTAAGTGCATTTAAAGAATGTACTTCTGAACGTCGGACCCAAATCGAGTATCCGATTTAGATTCCGTCAGCTCTTACAAGTCACTTTTACCTCACATGTCGTGTTAGAATGATCGACATGCCGATCAGACCAGTATTTTGGATTTTGGACCTTCGAACCCAACATCTTTAATTTTAAACTAAGTGCATTTAGATAATGCATTTCTGAGCGTCGGGCCCAACCCGGGTATCCCATTTAGATTCCGTCAGTTCTCACAAGTCACTTTTACCTCCCAGGTCGTGTTGGAACAATCAGTACGTCGATCTGACCGGTACTTTAGATTTTGGAGCCCCCAACTCAACTTCTTTAATTTTAAACTAAGTGCATTTAGAGAATTCACTTTTGAGCGTCGGGCACAAACCGGGTATCTGATTTGGATTCTGTCAGTTCTCACAAGTCACTTGTACCTCTCAGGCCGTGTTGGAACAATTGGCACGCCGATCAGATCGGTATTTTAGATTTTGGACCCCCGAACTCAACTTTTAATTTTAAACTAAGTGCATTTAAAGAATGCACTTTTGAGCGTCGGACCCAAACCGCGTATCCGATTTGGATTCCGTCAGTTCCCACAAGTCACTTTTACCTCTCAAGTCGTGTTGGAACGATCGGTATACCGATCAGACCAGTATTTTAGATTTTAGACTCCCGAACTCAACTTCTTTTATTTTAAACTAAGTGCATTTAGAGAATGCACTTTTGAGCGTCGGGCCCAAAATGAGTATCCGATTTGGATTTCATCAGTTCTCACAAGTCATTTTTACCTCCCTTGTCGTGTTGGAACAATCAGCGCGTCGATCAGACCGGTATTTTAGATTTTGGACCCCTCAACCCAATTTCTTATCTGCATTTTAAACTAAGTGCATTTAGAGAATGCTCTTTTGAGCGGCGGGCCCAAACTGGATATCTGATTTGGATTCCGTTAGCTTTCCCAAGTTACTTTTACCTCCCACATCATGTTGGAATGATCGGCATGTCGATCAGACCGGTATTTGAGATTTTGGATCCCCGAACTCAACTTCTTTAATTCTAAACTAAGTGTATTTAGAGAAATCACTTTTGAGCGTCGGGCCCAAACCGAGTATCCAATTTAGATTCCGTCAGTTCTCACAAGTCACTTTTATCTCTCAGGTCGTGTTGGAACAATCGGTACTCCGATTAGACTGGTATTTTAGATTTTAGAACCCCCAACCCAATTTCTTATCTGCATTTTAAAGTAAGTGCATTTAAATAATGCTCTTTTGAGTGTCGAGTTCAAATCGGATATCCGATTTGGATTCTGCCAACTCTCACAAGTCACTTTTACCTCCCACGTTGTGTTGGAACAATCGGCATTGTTGACACTCATTTTTTACCATTGAGTTGGGTCATTTTCTTACTTTTATTTATGATGTCCCAAGTTGTCCATCACTCATTGGGCCATTTTTAGATGGTTTTGGGCCTATTTTATGGATATTTTCTCTCTGATTGGGCTTGCTCACATAATTTCCCGAATTTGGGCTTAATAGCTTTATTTAACTTGGCCATTAGATAAACGAGCATATTTATCTCTTTTATTTTATTTTCCAACGACCACCTTAATAATGGTCTCACGATAGGCCGTTCCAGGAAGGTGGCGGTCTATTGGATGACCGTGTTTTCCACCTGCGTCGACCTGGCCCTTCTCTGCGTCGACCTGGCCTTTTCTGCGTCGACCTGTTGTTTTTTATAACGGTCTCATGATAGACCGCTCCATAAAGCTGGCGGTCTGTCAAGGGCCGTTTCTGTTTGGCGGGAATCTTTGTTTTGACTTGGTCTATGGATGAATAAGCATATTTATCTCTTCTTTTATTTTTCAACAGCTACGTGGATAGCGGTCATGCGATAGACCGCTCAGTGCTTCTGGCGGTCTATCGATGGACCGTTTTTGTCAGCCGAGATTCCTGCGTCGACGGACGATTTCTCTCTCTATCCGTGGTCAAACTCGTTGCTTCATCCACGATTTTCTCTGCGGATTTTGAGCCAATAGGGGCGCTGTTTGATCCTGCTAGCGGTTGGGAGTATTATCTTCATTTTATTCTAAATAATTGAAGTCTAATTCCCGCCAAAAGGCCTCCAACTCGAGCTAGGGTTTCAAGGGCCTATAAATAGCACCCTTGGCCCATGGTCGCGAGGGGGGAGATTTTAGAGCTCGTGTCGAAGTGCTGCCGCATCCTAGAGCGAGATTCAGTCAGGGAGAAAGGCTTTCCACGTCCCTTAAGCCTTCAGTCTAGGGAGTAGTTGATTACATTGGTCATTTTGTGTCATTGTTTAGTTGTCTTTAGCCATCTTTTGCTCATTCCATCTCCATTTCTCCTCAATTTTCTGCACGTTTTTCACTGTCATTCTTGCATTCATATATCCTCCTATTGTTTTCCTCGCCCCATAGGGGTTAAAACCACAATCCCCCAGGTATCCACCCTTCTAATTATGTGTTTCACCCATTGTTCTCGTTTATAGATATTGCACGTCCTCGAACTAATTTGGGTCGTCGTTTCTTGTCATTTGTGTTGTCTTGTAGGTCAACCGTCATTTCTACACGAGGTCCATCCCTCCTAGCCGGTCGGAAGGGGTGGAGGATTAAGTTCCCAGGTTCGGGTTCTAGAAGATCTTTGCGGTCTACCTCCGACCGTTTACCAAAAGTAGCGGCCCTCCTCAGACCATCTTCCTTCTGTTTGTGACAGATCGACGACCGTCTCCTTCCTCTGCTCATGACTTCCTCTCGTGTTCTGCTTCAGTGGTAGTAGCGGCCTGTCGTCCGACCGTCTTCTTCATCCAGCGGCCGTCGTCAGACCATTTTCTTCATGTACCACTGCTACCCCGGTTGGCGAGTGTCTTCATCCACTTCCCTTTCTAAGGTACGTAGTGCATCCCTCTTTGCACTATCTACGTTGGTGGCGATCACGATCTGGTAGTGTGGGTGTTAATATTATTGCAATTCTTGTTTTATTCTATATTCATTCACACCCATCACACACACACTTAGAAAAAAAATATCAACACCCTTGTTTTTTTGGCGATCACGGTGGGACGCCTTATGCCCGTCGTGTTTTAACGTTGTTGACCTGCTTCTCTATGCTTGTTTCAGTCATTCTTAAGTCCCCTCAGGTTTTTCGTTTCATTTTTCTGTCATTTTCTGCTCTCTGGGTTGGTTGCGGTCCTCTGTGAATCGCTCACTACTTCCAGCGGTCGGTCGATAGACCGTCTTATTCAGTCCCAGGTACGTCCACCACTGTTGAGTTGTCGTCTGTTGTTTTTCCTATCTTCTGGCTGTTTACGGTCCCGTCAGGGCCGTTTTATGCAGGTTACGGTCATTCATCAGACCGCCTCCCCACTCAGGTACGCATTTTTGTGATTTCTGTCGTTGCTCCAGTCTTAGTCCTGTGCGTTTGTTCTTTACTATTCCCTGTGTTGAGTCCCAAATGTGGCAATCAAGAGGGGAGGGGTGAATTGATTGGCTAATAAAAAATTATTCTCTTAAGAAAACTATGCCAATTAACCAAACAACCGCTAATACTTGCACGAACAGGATCACACTCGTGAATGCGTGCGGAATGTGTTTGAATAGCTGTTGTAGTGATCTCTCAACTCACCGTGAAGCCCACTCGATAAGAATCGGAAAATCCACAGCACATGAGACACACGGATTTTTTAGGTGGTTTGGTTACACAGTCGTGACCCCTACGTCCACCCCTCACACTTGAGGATTAAAACTTCACTATCGAGTGAATCACACACACACGCTGTTTAGAATAGCAAACACACACACACACACACACATACGGCTTCCGATCTGGTAGCCAAATGCGCACATGTGCACATACACACACGCACGTTCATGTTTCTGAACACGAACACCACACACAAGAATCTGAAGTTATGATTACACGAATATTCAAGATCAAGCAAAATGATTCAGAATAAGAAGTTTAGAAAATGATTTATCCTGATCTGAGCTCCCCCTATCACTTCAGCGAATTTCGTCGAACACTTGGTGCAGCCCGATGATCGTTCTTGACGATTGTGCTCGGATGTGGCACGATCTTGAACTCCACGCAGCCAACCAGTAGGATGTCGATTTGGAGGCTTGAATCCCTCTTCTTTCCTTCACTTTCACACACACAGCAAGGTGGAAGAAGGGCTGTGGCTGCTGGTTGCAACCTGCACTCACAAAGGTTAGAGCAAAAACCCAAAATCAGGAAGATACGAATTACACTTGGGGTTTTCATCTCAATAGGATTATATATATGCTTAGGGCGGTCAAGGGGCGGCCATGGGACAAGATCCACTTATTATGGAGTGGATTACGGACAGCCACACAAGTGTGGTTGGACCATTTGGTCGAAATGCCAATAGTCCATATTCATGGCGCCGCCCAGACTAGAAAGGGCCGACCCTTGGGGTCGACCCTCGTGAGGGGCCAGATGGGCCTGGCAGCATGGGTCGACCCTCTCAAGAACCGTTGTTGTCTACACAAAACGGGCTTCTGGATTTTACAGGGGTCGACCCTTGGGGTCGACCCTCACTGGAGCCTAAACAAGTTGAGCGGAAAGGGTCGACCCTTGGGGTCGACCCATGATCAAACCGGTTCTGAAAATTAATTCCATGAGCAGGGGTCGACCCTTGGGGTCGACCCATTCAAATGGGAAACTGTCTGGCAGCAATGGGTCGACCCTTGGGGTCGACCCGTTTTCCTGAACTTCCAAATATGAGGATAAAAAGAGCTAAGTCCAGGGGGTTCAAGATGGGGGATAAAAACATGAATGCTCCACATTTAGAAATAAGTTCTAACAAATTAAATGAGGATTTAGGATCGATCTCACCAATCGTCCTTCAGTCGTCAAGAAGCTTTTGCCATATTGTTTTGTCATTGAGTTGCTGCTCTTGAGCCTTCTTGAATAGCATGTCTTCAAGTGATGTGTTCATTTCCAGAGCGTAGTTATGCTCATTTTCAGTTCATACAAAACATTTGATCATCATCAAAAACCATAAGTCATATACATGAGGAGGGGGTTCAACAATCTCCCCCTTTTTGATGATGACAAAATAATAGAAACCACATTGTAAAGCATCCACCATTCCATATACATGAATCAATTCATCAGTTCAAGGACATGGTCAAACAGAAATCCAAATATAAGATTGATCATCATGTGGCATATTCCCAAAGTTTTCTTGCCGACAATTAGTGGAAAAGGTAATGCAAATAACAAGATGCAATGCATGAACACTAAAAGGAAATGCAGCAGGACTAATGAACTAGAAACATGAGAAAAGCACACATTCATGCAAGCACACATCACACACTAACATATAATAGCCGGGGCACATATAGGCCAAGAGTTCTCCCCCTTTGACATCATCAAAAAAGAGGGGGTGAAATAGGAGTAGCAAAAGCGCCAAACTGGAGGAGCAACGCAGTTTAGTCATCACCATCATCCGGAGTGGAGGAACTAGGAGGACGCCAGATATATGCTAAGATTTCATCAAACATATGGGCTTGGTTGGCCAAGGCGTCGGTGACAAATTGAGAATGCTCCTGGTGGGAGTGTTTCAGATCAGAGAGCTCTTGTTGCATAGCCTCCATAGTCTCCCCATACGTGTCTAACCAGTCATCAATGGAATCCAAACAGTCCATGATTAGTTGTGCCTCTTCAGAAGACATTCCTGCTGTAGGAACATGAGCATTTTCAGCCATATCATCATTGTCATCCTCATTATCTTCAGAACTGTCTGTTGGTACTGCCCTTTTCATTTGACGAACTAACACGCCATCTTTCTCTTCAAATCCCATGTGGTGACAAATAGATTGATAGGTGTAGATGTCCGCGTCACGGATAGTTTGAGATGCTTCTTTTGACAAATTAATATCCATATAAGTAAAGATGGCTGTCAAGGCCGCAGCATATGGCAGAGTACGGTGCTTGTGCATCATGCTAGAACATATGTGATCAAGAATAAGCTGTGGAAATTTAATGGGAATTCCACCGAATAAGCAGTAAAACAAGAACATATGTTTCTCCGTAACCTTGTCATGGCCTCCTCCACGTGGTAATAACATTGTGGTAATCATTCGGTGCAATATACGTTGCATAGGAGGGAAATGGTTTGCATTTAATCCGGCGACCGATCGGTCACCCATTTCTTCAGAAGTCATAAAACTGTAAACAGTGGCATCCGAAACGTCTACATCACCAAATGCATATCCTTCATTTGGCAAGTCAAGGGCAAGTCCCAACAAGTGTGGTGATAAAATAATTTCCCGACCATTAACCGTTGTAACTGGAACATCACCCGAAATACCCAAATTGCTGTAAAATTGGTGTACTAAATTGGGGTAAATGCGGCGATGTGCAGACATGAAAATGTGCAAGTTCGGCTGGCTGCATAATAGATCAACTAATCCACGTAGATGGCGACTAAGATTTTCAAAGTTTACCGCCCAGGGACGAAGAACAGTGCGGTCCAAGACCTTGCTGGCGGGTTGAGGTGCGGCGGTTTGAGATCGACGCCCTTGCCTGGAGCTCGATGCCTCACCTCTGCGAGAAGTACGCTTCTTCGGGGCCATCTAAAACATAAACCGAAAGAACCCACCGATGTGGTATAGATCTTGATGGTTCAACCAAGGAGAAATGCAAGAAGTGTGAATCTATGATCCTCCACAGACATCAGAAGCTTACCTCAAGGGAATGAAGATCAAAAGATGACGCTTTAAACCACAAGGGGAAGATTTCGCGCGGATGCCACCCGGAGAACCGCGGCTAGGGCTTGATGTCTTGGATGCCAAGGAAGGGTTGTTTAGGGCTTGCAAAGGTTGGTGGCAAGGCTAGGAGGGGGGCAAGAGATGTTTTATAGCCATGGGAGGGTTCCAACTTAGGGTTGGAACCCTTGTTGGAACGGCTTGGGTGCGGGTGAGCCGCCCCGCCAGTTTGGGTCGACCCGTTGGTTCTCTTGCCCCTGGGCCGAACCGGATGCGCGAGGGTCGACCCTTGGGGTCGACCCATTTGCTGGATTTGCGAGGGTCGACCCTATGGGTCGACCCTTTTTCTGGTTTTCAGTATTATGAAATAAGAACGTGAAGAGAGTGTCAAGGAGTGTCCGGCTCGAGTCCCCAATTGTAAAAATTCATGGAAATCAAAGTTATGAATAAAATTTGGGTTGAAATCAATTGGGGAGATGTTTGTGAAAAAGATACTTAGAATATATAAGACGTTTATGGTCCACTTAACCGGATTTCTGATTTTGAATAAATTAGCTCCTTTGTTGGCAAAGTAATTGTATTCAAGGTGATTTTGGCCATAGAAGTAACAATGAACATGGGTGAATACAGTATACATAGTAGAAACGCAGAAGCACACCAAAGTGATTTTTCACATATTTTTTTTTGTTTTTCACACAACATGATGCATATGCATGACAAGGGAATTACAATATGCATGATACTAATGCAGTTATATATAATAAAGTGGCATGTATACACATGATGCACATGGTTATGAATCATACTCTTCTATCCTACAAACCCCTAGTTCTCTTCTAAATGTGGTGAACTTATCTTCACTTAGAGGTTTGGTGAAAATGTCGGCAATTTGACGATCGGTTTCAATGAAGCTGATTTCTACATGACCCTTACTTACATGATCTCTAATGAAATGATGACGAATTTCAATATGCTTGGTTCGAGAGTGATGAACAGGGTTTTTGGACAAGTTTATGGCGGAGGTGTTGTCACAAAGAATTGAGGTGTTTTTAAAAGAGATGCCATAATCAATCAATTGTTGTTGGATCCATAACACCTGGGCTACACAACTACCGACAGCCACATATTCGGCTTCGGCAGTAGACAGTGCCACTGAATTTTGTTTCTTGGAGGCCCATGAGACCACGCAGCCCCCAAGAAATTGGCAATACCCACTGGTGCTTTTCCGATCCACTTTGCAACCCGCATAATCGGCGTCAGAATAAGCAAGTAAATCAAGACTCGAATTACGCGGAAACCATAGTCCGAAATTAACTGAGCCAGCAACATATCTGAAAATTCGTTTAACAGCCGACATGTGTGATTCTTTTGGGTTTGACTGAAATCTAGCACACATGCAAACAACAAACTATATGTCCGGCCTACTGGCAGTTAAATACAACAAGGAGCCTATCATGCTTCTGAAAAGTTTTTGGTCCACGGTTTTACCTGTTTCATCTTGGTCAATTTTTATTGAAGTAGACATTGGAGTTGGTTGTGGTTTAGTGGTTGTCAAGTTGAACTTTTTCAGCAACTCCATTGCATACTTCTTTTGATGTATGAACATGCCATCAACCGTCTGGTTCACCTGTAATCCCAAGAAGAAAGTCAGCTCTCCCATAAGACTCATTTCAAACTCACTTTGCATTAATTTGGCGAAGTCTTTGCTAAGAGCATCTTTAGTGGAGCCAAAAATAATGTCATCAACGTAAACTTGAACAATTAAGATTTCCTTACCATTCAATTTTGTAAAGAGGGTTTGATCAACATTACCTCGTTTGAATTCATGTTGAATGAGGAATTCACTTAACCTTTCATACCATGCACGGGGTGCTTGTTTCAGACCGTAAAGTGCCTTGTCCAGCTTGTACACATGGTCTATATACTTTGTGTCTTCAAACCCCGGTGGTTGCTCCACATACACGTCCTCCTGGATATAGCAATTCAAAAATGCACTCTTAACATCCATTTGAAATAATTTGATATTATGACAACATGCAAATGCTGAGAACCCTCACTGCCTCAAGTCTTGCTACTGGAGCAAAAGACTCATCGAAGTCAACTCATAATTCTTGGCTATAGCCCTTGGCTACAAGCCTGGCCTTGTTCCTAATTACCACTCCTTGATCGTTTATTTTATTTCGAAACACCCATTTGGTTCCGATCACGGAGTGATTTTTAGGACATGGTACGAGGAACCACACTTTGTTGCTTTGGAACTGGTGTAGTTCTTCTTGCATGGCCATGATCCATGACTCATCTTTCAAGGCCTCTTCAATGGAGTGAGGTTCAGATTGAGAGAGCAAGGCTAATAAATCATGATTTTTAACTTCTCTGAAGGAGGCTCGTGTCCTTATCCCTTCTTGAATATTTCCCAATACATTCTCCGACGGATGGTCCTTTGCAAATGTCCATTGCAATGGTAGCTCCTGTTCAAGTTGAGTTTCCTGATTTGCATCCTCTTCTTTTGGTTCTTCCTCTTCTTGTTTTTCTGATTTTTCTTCCTTCTTCTCGATATTGTCATCTTTCAACTCATCATCCTGTAAAGTAGATTTTTCATCAGTTCTAGATGGAGATGATTCATCAATAATAACATGTGGGCTTTCTTCAACTACAAGAGTTCTCAAGTTATACACTCGATATGCTCTCGAATTGAGAGAGTACCCAAGCAATATGCCTTTGTCACTTTTGGGATCAAATTTAGCCAAGTCCTTCTTACCATTGTTATGAATGTAGCATATTGAGCCAAACGGTCTCAAGTATGAAATGTTTGGCTTCTTATCTCAGTATAGCTCATACGGAGTTTTCTTCAACAATGGTCTTACCATGGCTCGATTTATGATGTAGCAGGCCGTGTTCACTGCTTTAGCCCAAAAGTACCTCGATATTTTATTCTCGTTCAGCATGGTTCTTGCCATCTCAACTAGCGTTCTGTTCTTCCTTTCCACAACTCCATTTTGTTCCGGAGTTCTTGGTGCGGAGAAGTCATGCATATAGCCTTGAGCCCTGCAAAAATTGTTGAAATCATGGTTATCAAATTCTCGGCCGTGATCACTCCGCACAGTTTTGATGCAGTACCCTTTATCATTTTGAACAAATCTGTAAAATGCTTCAAATTCTATCAGGGCATCATTTTTAAGAGAAAGGAAGTAAACCCAACAGAATCTTGAATAATCATCCACAATCACAAATCCATATAGTTTACCACCCAAGCTGTGAGTTCTACTTGGTCCGAAGAGATCAATGTGGATGAGTTCAAGAGGCCTTGATGTGGTCACATCTTGTTTGGACTTGAATGATGTCCTTATTTGTTTGCCCATGCTGCAAGCTCCACAAACTCCATCATCGACGGCCTTCAACTTGGGCAGTCCAATTACCAAATCATTTCTTGATAATTTCAGCAATACATTGAAACTAGCATGCCCAAGCCGGCGATGCCAGAGCCAAGCATCATCATTGTTCCTTGCAATTAAACATAAATTCTCATGAGAGGAATCATTCAAGTCTATCATATAAACATTGTTATACCTGAAACCAATGAACTTTATCTCATGAGTATTCCTATTCAAAACAGTGCAGTGGTTAGAATCAAAAATCACATTGCATCTCTGATCACAAAGTTGGCTTATGCTTAAGAGATTATGTTGCAAACCCTTCACAAGCAATACATCTTCAATGGTATGATTTTGATTCTTACCTATCTTACCTTCTCCGATGATTTTACCTTTGTCCTTACCACCGAATGCTACCGTCCCACCATCCTTTTCATGCAGGTCCACAAACCATTCCTTGTTTCCCGTCATATGCCGAGAGCAGCCACTGTCCAAATACCATTTGTTCCTTTGAGCTCTCGAGTAGACCTGCTATTCAACCAAAGTTCTTATGGAGATTTTGGTACCCAAGCTAGCTTGGGTCCATGATGGTTAGAGGCATGATGCATATATGATCTATTTTTGAATCCAGCAGAATTTTCTTCATCATATTTCAGAATTCTACAATCATACATATCATGACCCATTTTTCCACAATAGAAACTAGTGATGGCTCTATCTCTTTTTCTCCTTCTACCAACATTTGAAAAGGAGTTATGCATATGTTTCTTTGGTTTGAAGGATGCTGAACTTATGGGAGCCCAATGGGTTGTTTGAGCTTTTGATTTTTCAAGGATGGCAAGGGCATCCTTTAGCTCTTTTATTTTAGCCATTTGAGATTGGCTTTGTTCTTCAGCCTTTATTTTGGCTTCATTGCAAGCAATGCTTTCAAGCTTTTCTTGTTCCATATCATTTTTCAATTCTTCATGCATTTTCAGAAATGTAGATTGTTCTTCTCTCATACATGAAATCTCTTCTTCAAACAGTTCAATTTTGGATGCAAGAATTTCATTTTCATACTTCATGTTTTCATTTTCTGATTTTAAAGCATGGCACTCTTCACATGATTTTTTAGCATGCACAAAATGATCAATTTTCTTTTTCAAATTTCTGTTTTCAGATTTGAATCTTTTACATTTTTCATATAAAGATTCATATGCAATTTGCCATTGTTCACAAGTGAGAGTTTCCGATTCAAAATCTACCTTATCTCCTTCGTCGTCATTTGCCATGAGACATAGATTCTGGACTAGCTCATCTAGTCCATCTTCATTTTCAGATTCCTCCTGATCTTCATCGCTCCATGTGGCCATCATGGCTTTGGGCTTTCTGAACTTGCATTTCTTCACCTTCTTGATGAGATCGGGGCACTCACCCCGCATATGGCCGGGTTTCTTGCATTCATAGCAAATCACTTCTTCTTTCCTGCTACTTTCTCCTCTGTTTGGTCCTTGCCTTCTTGGTCCCTTTCTGAACTGACCACCAAAGTTTCTTGTTCTTCTGACGAACCTTCTTGCTCTTTGTGTGATCATGACAACTAATTCCTCATCTTCAGTGTTGCCAATTGAATCATTTTCACTGCCCTCTGAATCGTGTGGATTCACCTTTAGGGCCATTGTGGTGACAGCTTTCTTTTTCTTGTGATCCTCCTCGCTCCTTTTGATGTTTATCTCGTAAGTCATCAACGAGCCAATTAACTCGTCCAGAGTTAAAGTGCTTAGATCTTGGAGTCTTCAATTACAGTGGCCTTTGTATGCCACTGTGGAGAAAGGGATCTTAGGACTTTTCGGACGAGTTCCTTGTTGGAATATTTCTTGCCAAGTCCCTTTAGTCCATTGGTAATTTCTGTTAGCCTTGCAAACATATCAGAAATTGATTCTTCTGGCTTCATTACGAACAGCTCATAGTCCAGAACTAAGAGGTTGGCCTTTGTTTCCTTGACTTCCGATGTTCCTTCATATATAAGCCGCAGCTTATTCCACATCTCCTGCGCAGATGAACACGTAGATATTCGTGAGTATTCGTTAGGATGAACAGCACATTGAATTATATTCATAGCCTTAAAATTTGTTGAACACTTCTCTATATCTTCTTCATCCCACTCATTTTCATTTTCAGATAATGGACCCTTACTTATGACACGCCAGACATCGTAGTCCTGGGCACGTAGGAAAATATACATTCTATTTTTCCAATAGGGGTAGTTTGATCCATCAAAGAACGGAGGTCTTTGAATGGAATGCCGTTCGGGCATCATCCCTTTGTTTGCCATTTTAATGGGATCTAGCTCCGACGACCGTGTGGTCGTGATTAAACAGAGACCAAGGCTCTGATACCAATTGTTGAGTCCCAAATGTGGCAATCAAGAGGGGAGGGATGAATTGATTGGCTAATAAAAAATTATTCTCTTAAGAAAACTATGCCAATTAACCAAACAACCGCTAATACTTGCACGAACAGGATCACACTCGTGAATGCGTGCGGAATGTGTTTGAATAGCTGTTGTGGTGATCTCTCAACTCACCGTGAAGCCCACTCGATAAGAATCGGAAAATCCACAGCACATGAGACACACGGATTTTTTAGGTGGTTTGGTTACACAGCCGTGTCCCCTACGTCCACCCCTCACACTTGAGGATTAAAGCTTCACCATCGAGTGAATCACACACACATGCTGTTTAGAACAGCAAACACACACACACACACACACACACACACACACACACACACGGCTTCCGATCTGGTAGCCAAATGCGCACATGCGCACATACACACACGCACGTTCGTGTTTCCGAACACGAACACCACACACAAGAATCTGAAGTTGTGATTACACGAATATTCAAGATCAAGCAAAATGATTCAGAATGAGAAGTTTAGAAAATGATTTATCCTGATCGGAGCTCCCCCTATCACTTCAGCGAATTTCGTCGAACACTTGGTGCAGCCCGATGATCGTTCTTGACGATTGTGCTCGGATGTGGCACGATCTTGAACTCCACGCAGCCAACCAGCAGGATGTCGATTTGGAGGCTTGAATCCCTCTTCTTTCCTTCACTTTCACGCACACAGTAAGGCGGAAGAAGGGCTGTGGCTGCTGGTTGCGACCTGCACTCACAAAGGTTAGAGCAAAAACCCAAAATCAGGAAGATACGAATTACACTTGGGGTTTTCATCTCAATAGGATTATATATATGCTTAGGGTGGTCAAGGGGCGGCCATGGGACAAGATCCACTTATTATGGAGTGGATTACGGATAGCCACACAAGTGTGGTTGGACCATTTGGTCGAAATGCCAATAGTCCATATTCACGGCGCCGCCCAGACTAGAAAGGGTCGACCCTTGGGGTCGACCCTCGTGAGGGGCCAGATGGGCCTGGCAGCATGGGTCGACCCTTGGGGTCGACCCTCTCAAGAACCGTTGCTGTCTACACAAAATGGGCTTCTGGATTTTACAGGGGTCGACCCTCACTGGAGCCTAAACAAGTTGAGCGGAAAGGGTTGACCCTTGGGGTCGACCCATGATCAAACCGGTTCTGGAAAATAATTTCATGAGCAGGGGTCGACCCTTGGGGTCGACCCATTCAAATGGGAAACTGTTTGGCAGCAATGGGTCAACCCTTGGGGTCGACCCGTTTTCCTGAACTTCCAAATATGAGGATAAAAAGAGCTAAGTCCAGGGGGTTCAAGATGGGTGATAAAAACATGAATGCTCCACATTTAGAAATAAGTTCTAACAAATTAAATGAGGATTTAGGATCGATCTCACCAATCGTCCTTCAGTCGTCAAGGAGCTTTTGCCATATTGTTTTGTCATTGAGTTGCTGTTCTTGAGCCTTCTTGAATAGCATGTCTTCAAGTGATGTGTTCATTTCCAGAGCGTAGTTATGCTCATTTTCAGTTCATACAAAACATTTGATCATCATCAAAAACTATAAGTCATATACATGAGGAGGGGGTTCAACACCCTGGACTACTGTGGTCCTCCCAGAACCGCATGTTTTTAGTGTGCGGTGTTTCATCTGATCGCTTTATTGTCATAGTGTCCTGTTAATGCTTAGTTTAGTTTCTGTCGTTGATTTTCCCTGCTCTCTGGCTGATTGTGGTCTCGCCAGGACCGTCTCCTTCACTATGCGATCTTCCATCTGACCGCTATTTTCTACTACAGTGCACCCGAGGCTCACACTTATGCTCTATTGTTGATCATTTTGTTACTTATCTAGGGTGCTGTTTATCTCCCCTCAGTTGTCATTTACATCCATGTCATTGTGTATACATTTTACATCATTGCTTGACATTGCTTGTTAGAATCTAGGCTAGAATTTGCATGCACTCCGGTGCACATAGGATCATACATCCTATCATAGTAGTTGCATACCTACCTTGGTAGGATATCCTCTCGCCTCCATATTCCTTGGAGTCGACTAGGTGATTCTATCCGGGACCTCCGTAAATCCCCGTGAGCCGTGGATTCTCACACGGACGACGGGCCGGTTGTACCTTTTCACCCCATACTTTCGCATTTTACATACGTTGTAAAGGAGTTAACCTTAGTCAACCCAAAGTTTGGATCTTATTTCCTGTAGGATACCTATCTTGAGGGGATTGATCTTAATTTAAGACCTTAAAAGGCACACCAAAACTTTGACGATAAAATATTTCCCATTATATTAACTTGTTTGATTTGGGTGAAATCCTTCATATTGTTTGTGTTGTTTAGGCTTGTCCAAGCCCATTTTGTGGTGTTTTGTGGTACATCCCCCGTCATTCATATAGATTTTGTTGTTAGGCTCATTTTGTGTGTCCATTATCCAGTCTCATTGTCCTAGGTCCTTTTGTCCCTTTGCATTATTGGGTCGGTCCCCCTCCTGAATCTCTGAGCCCTTACTTCCCTCATTGTATTATCCTTGATCTTCCTTGTATTAAGTCTCCACTTGCCCTCATGGAGCACCATCCCAATCCCTTGTATCCTCATTTATCTTCCTATTCCCGCTTGGATTCCTCTTCCCACACGGGCCCATCTCCTCGTATCCTCTCCAACCCGTCTGATGAACAAGCCAATCTCATAGCCCACTTATCATGCCTTGTTCGCCAAATGGACCCGGCCAAGGCCAAAAAACTCATTGCCAATCATTTTAATGGGCCTCATTCATCTAATGTGCCTCATTCCTTTAATGGGCCATCTTCCTTCAATAGGTCCCATTCTCTTAGTGGGCCACATCCCTTTTATGAACCATTCATTCCTAATGGGCCCCCATCCTTTAATGGGCTGCCATCTTCCTCCAATGGGCCCTCTTCTATTCTTAATGGACCCCTTCCTTTAACGGGCCTTCTTATTCTCTTAGTGGACCTACTCTTCTTAATGGGCCCACTCCCCCTACCCATGTTGCTGCTGGCCCAGTGGGTCCCCATGTCCATGATCCCTCTAGGTCTATGCATCCTACTCCTGGAATGAGCCTCCCTCACTCTTCTCAATCCGGATCTTCTTATCCGGCCCAATATCATCATCCTGATTCATATTCACAATCTCTTGCTCAAGTTGGCTCATATTTTTCTCGATCTGTCCCTACCCCGGAGACGATTGCTCAAGCCCAACGCCAGCTTGATAAGCTTCAGCGTCGGATCGATCCCAGACCCTCCTTGAGTGTCCTGCTCGCATTTCAAAATCTTCGGCTTCCGCCATCCTCTCAAATTCCCACGTATCACCATTATGGTGGAGTCGGTGACCCCTACGTGCACTTGAAGGAGTTTATTTATGAGTCGGCCCAATTTCGACACGACCAACGTTTGATGGCATATTTGTTCGGTCTGTCATTAGAAGGCTCGGCTCGGGATTGGTTCTTCTCTCTTTCACAAGAGCAGATTGTGAATTTCCAAGCTGTCCAAGAGAGATTTATTCAGCAGTATCAGGACTAGGTTGGGCCCAGGTATTCCATTGTGGATCTGGCTCATGAGAAGATGAAGCCCGATGAGGAATTCTCAACTTTTGTTGACCGCTGGCATCGCCTCGCCGTGCAACTCCCGGGGCACATTCCGGAGGGAGAGCAGATCAAGATGCTCATTTCTAATGCAACGCCCAAGTATCGATTCATCTTAGCCTTGAATGACGTCACCTCCTGGCAACAACTTTATAGCCGAGCCCGCTTCGTTCGCCAACAACTCCACGATTCCCTTGACACCGAGTCTTCCCCATCTTCCACGTCCGCATACACTTTGCCATCCGCGTCCACCACTCCCGCACAACAACCCTCCACTTACACCTCGTCATCCACATCTATCGCCTCTTACGCACCCTCCACAAGTCAGCCTTCTTCTACGCACCCCTCCATGAATCCCTATGCTTCCACGCGTCAACATTCCATGAGTCAACCTTCCGCTCCTACATCCCCATATACCTCCACATACCAACCCTCCATGAGTCCACCGTCCACGAGTCAGCCTTTCGCCCCCACGTCTCCGCATGCATCTCCAACTCTAGTCAAGGGAACGTCACACCCCGAGCAAGTGGATGCCGTCTACATACCCCTCATCCCGCTCCACATATGCCTACTCCTAGCCCTTCCGCTAGCCAGGCATCCTTGCCTACGCAATCTCCACTTCCGTCTCCACAACCTTCTCCATTTCCTTCTCATACCCCTCGGCATTCGCCTTTCCCGAAGTGGGCTCCTCATTCTCCATTGCTGGAGTCTTTCACAGATATTTTCAGGGCTTTGATGGCCACTCGCGCGTTGCCGCTCCCTCCAGTTGTGCCTTACCGACCCGTGGTCGGGGATATGCTTCAGTTTTGTGATTATCATCGCCAGCAGGGGCATTTGGTGGAAGATTGCCCCGAGTTCAGGGAGTTTGTTTGCGACCTGGAAGATAAGAAAATGATCGGTTGGCCTGTAATTCGTAAGGTTGTTCTACATCTTCGCAACAAGCAGCAACAGCAGCAGGAGTCACCGAGGTAGCCGTCTCCATCTCTACAAGACCAGGGGCACCCCTGTGATTCTCCATTAAGCGCTTCGCCTGCTCCGTTATCTACCCCGTCTTCACAACCTCCATAAACCCATGCCCTTACTCAGGCTAGTGCTACCTCCCCTTCTTCCCCACTTCTGCTACCACCGCTTCCACTCCCAGTGCCACCCGACGCGTCGTGTCGATACGTCGATGATGGGTGTCACGACCTTCCCCTTTGCCTTCATCACCTCCTCCATCTCTGTCATGCCCCGACGCGGAATATCGGGACGTACAGTCAATAACGAGCTAGAAATAACAATTTATTCTATACTAAACATTTACACGATTGCTAAGGAAGGAAATAATACTCTATTAATCGAGGGAAGATTCCAAACTTTTATTACAATGATCATCACTGATTAAACACGATCAAACATACCTTCCAAATTCAATATAATGCGACAACTGTCTTATAACAATAACCAAATACTAATACAACTCTAAAGAAATAACTGGAAGTAAATACTATGCCACTAAGTAACTAGGTACAATAACTCTCATATTCACTCATGTCTCTCCCCGCTTGAATGAACGTCATCACCTGAATAGCCTGGAAAGGGGGGAAAACAACAACACTATGAGCTGACGCTCAGTAGGTAATAACAGATAATTTACGTAGTTAATATCTTAATCGCATGTTATATGCAAGGATAATCAAGGAAATAAATAATGAGATCAAGGACAATGTAGAAGATCTTGCAAGGTTAAGAATTTAAACAATGATAATCAACAATAATGACAGGTATAAGAAATTCAATAAGAACAATTTCAATAATTAATTGGCCAACAAGCACGTAATTTAAACATGAAATAAATTCACGATCAAGCACAAGTAATAATAATAGAATGGATGTCGTAGACGTCTCACTAGTCAAGTACTCGGTGCAATGCCCCACCATGTCATTAACATCCCATGGGTTCACTTATTTTTCGGGCGCTCTCCCCAGGACCAGACCGGGCCCCTATGATGCGATGGCATTGATTTATGGATCCAAGATCCCAAGTTGTCTAGACATTTTTCATGTAATTATGGCCAATGAATTTCAAGGATAAGCTAAATTGTAAAAAGTACAGATCTGGCAAAATATCAGAATAACAAGAAGAGTGGAGAATTAATTTAGGCATCATGTTTAACGACAATTAAGTCGTGGAGTTCAAGAATGAACGGTAAGTAGGAAAATGTAATAATTGGAATACTTTTAATTCCATAGTTTAATGTTGTATTCTATTGTTTTAACAAGTTTTTATCATACTGGAAATTACTTAATTTAGTTAGATGTCAAAAATGTCAAAAATGATTTCTTTAGTATTATCTTAGTGAATTGCTAAGAATTTAGTTTAATTCATGGAATTAAATCTTAGCATGATGAAAATATCTCTAATATAATTTAAATATTTCCAGCACATGATTCTACTGGTAAGATGACAGAAATATATATTTTTCTTGCTGGAGTGAATTTTTAACATACTAAATATATATTGTTAGACACTAAAATCAATGCTTCATGTACTATAATAAGTTTTCTACATAATTTATGGATAAGTCAATAGGAGTAAGTCATCATACTGATTACTCATTTTTCCTGATAACAATAAGATTTTTTATCATGCAGAAGTAATTTTCTACAATATTCTATCATGTATTTCATAGAAGAGATACGCTAAAAATTAGTTTAAGGTACTAAAACTCCTTTATATCTTGCTGTTATCATTCTAAGATGCTGGAAGAATTTTTGTCATACTGTAAGGAATTTTATCATGCTGCAACAATTATTTTTAACATGCTAATATAATTTATATGCATTTATTTCCTAGTATATGGATAAAAATAGATTTCTATAAGATAAAAATATCTATATTACACAGAAAATTAACATTTACATGCTGATCCTATTACAGTATATTATTCATAAATTTTCAGGCATTTGAAACATTTTAGAGTGCTAACATATATTTTATATGTGTTTACTTTCAATTATATGGAGAAAAAAATAGAATTCTATAAGATAAAAATATCTATTTTTCACAGAAAATGAACTTTCACATGCTGATCATATCAGAGTATTTTTTTTATAAATTTTCAGACATTTGAAACATTTTATCATACTAACATATATTTTTTTGTAATATAGTTATTTTCAATTATATGGAGAGAAATAGATTTCTATAACTAAAAATATACTTAATCCATAGAAAAATAGCTTTTTACATGCTGGTTATATAAGGTCAGGGTTTTTCATGTATTTTATGTATTTATACAAATTTTAACTTGCTAATCATATTTCTCATGCACAAAGGGTGAAATTTCATTTTTGGTTTGTGTAACCCTTGGACTAAAATGCCTATAACTCCCTTAATCCTTGATGGAATTAAACAAATAAGCTATCAATGGAAAGCTAATGATGAATACTATCTAACAGTAGGATCAATTTCTGGTTTACACCCAGTAATCGTGATTTATATTGACAGAAACAATGGAAACCCTAATTAGGACAGTCTGTTACAAAAATATAAAATTCTCTTTAGATACATGATAAATTTTAGGGCTTTTTATATCATTGGAAAGCTGACAGGAAGGACTTTCCAACCATATAAGATACATGCCATGAATTTTAAGATTTAGGATTCGAAATCATGACTTAATCAGAATGAAGACGTTAAATCAACACCGACACATGCTCATGTTTAAATCCTAAATTCTTTAAACAGGGTCAATAACAATTAGGGCTTTCTTCGTTAATTGAAAGGGAACATGATGAGGATTTCATTGATATATAACAATTATGATTTGGTCTGTTAAAACCTACCTGATTGAAGAGATCAATCTCGATCAATCTCGAGCTAAGAATACCCCACGAACTAAGAAGAATACCACAAAGATCTCCCAAAATCTCCTTCAATACCCTATGAAAATTGGGGATTTTGGTCTCCGATGATAGATCTCATCGAGCTGATCAAAATTCACTACTTATTTTCCTAATTTGGTTGAGGGTACTAACCTTAATCGACGATTTAAACCTTGGAAAGAGGAAGACGACGGGAAGAAAACCTCTTCCACCAATTCGCTGATTCCTCTCCGGTTAGACCTCCTATTCGAATGAGCCAGCTACAAAATGAAAGAAGACGAGCTAAGGTTTCATTTAAGAGTTTACTCACCTTCTGGATCCTTCCAGGAAGGGAGAATTTCGAGCTACAAGAGGCGTGTTTGAAACGCCGCCGAAATATTTGACCTAGTTAAACTTCGCTTATGAGCTTCCTCTATGGTTAATCTCATTCAAAATTGATTGGGGGAAACTAAACTACCCATTAATACCTTTCATTTGCCCCTAACCCCATCTCATTTCGTTGAGAAATGAGCTCGAATTTAGGGTTTGAATGTGAGGGTTACTATTGCGTTCACTATTGGGGGTTGGTGGGTTTTAAGTTCTGATTAATCCTTTAATTTGACTGGTCTAATGATTTTATTAGGTTTAATCACAGAAGACTAAATTGCTAAACGAATTGCCTTCTATTTAATTACTATTTTTTTGGATTTTAATAAGGTTAACAAAATTTCACTTTCACTATTCATTAATAATATAATATTAAATTCAAAATTCAAACGTAAATCTCTGATTTGACCAGGTTAATGATTTTATTAGACTTAATCACAGAAGATAAATTTGTTAAGTGAATGGCCTTTTACCAAATTACCATTTTTCGGGATTTTAATAAGGTTAATGAAATTTCACTTCCACTATTCATTAAATAATATAATATTAAATTCAAAATTCAAACTTCAAATTCACCCTTTACATTTCATTTTCATTCCAACCAAATTTTATTTGTGTTTCATTTCACCTAACCCTCATTTTCATTTAGGTTGCATTTCATTTTAATTTTATTTCAATTTTATTTAAATTATTAAAGGTTTATTTCAATTTCTTTCCATTTAGTAATTCAACTAAATTCAAATAAATTCCTAAAATTTTCAATTTCATCAATAAAAATTAATTAAAAATTGATAATAAATTACGGGGTATTACACCCTCCCCTACTTAAAAGAATTTGGTCCTCCAAATTCACTGCACTATAATGCGAAAAACAAAGGATAACCAGCTCACCTAGAATAGGTCGGGATACCGCTTCCGCATAGTATCTTCGGATTCCCGGGTGACTTCTTCAACTCCACGCCGACTCCACTGGATCTTAACCATCGGTATGGACCGATTCCGGAGTTGCTGCTGCTTCCGGTCCAAAATCTTGATCGGTCTTTCTTCGTAGGTCAGATCTTTCTTCACCCCGAAGTCCACTTGCTGAATAATATGAGTGGGGTCATACACGTACTTCCGCAACATAGATACATGGAAGACGTTGTGTACGCCTGACAATTGAGGCGGTAACGCCAGTCGGTATGCAACCTCCCCCACTCTGTCCAGAATCTCGAACGGGCCAATATATCTCGGACTCAGCTTGCCATGAATACCAAATCTGTGAATCCCTCTTATAGGAGAGACCTTCAGAAATACATGATCACCAACTTGAAATTTCAATGCCCTTCTTCTGTTGTCGGCATAACTCTTTTGTCTTGACTGAGCCACTTGCAACCGGTCTCGAATAGTGCGGATATTCTGTGAAGATTCTGAAATAAGATCCGGTCCAAGCCATTGCTTCTCACCTATCTCATCCCAACACAACGGGGATCGACAGCTTCTGCCATACAAAGCCTCAAATGGTGCCATCTGAATACTGGACTGATAACTGTTGTTGTAGGTGAATTCAATCAATGCTAGATGCTCATTCCAGCTGCCTCCGAAATCAATCATGTAAGCTCTCAGCATATCCTCCACGATTTGGTTAGTCCTTTCCGTCTGCCCATCTGTCTGTAGATGAAATGCCGTACTGAAATTCAGACGAATACCCAATGACTCTTGCAATCCTTTCCAGAAATGTGATGTAAATCTCGGGTCTCGGTCAGATACAATACTGACTGGAATACCATGCAATCTCACCACTTCCTTCATATACAATGTTGCTAGAACATCAACCGTCCATTTAGATTTAATGGACAAGAAATGAGCTGACTTCGTCAATCTGTCTACAATTACCCAGATTGCATCAAATCCACCACGAGTTCTAGGGAGACCCATGATGAAATCCATGCCGATGCTCTCTCATTTTCATTGAGATATGTCAAGTGGTTTCAACTTCCCTGCCGGTCTAAACTGCTCAGCCTTGACCTGCTGACATACCAAGCATCTTCTCACAAAGTCTGCAACCTCTCTCTTCATATTCGGCCACCAAAAGGATCTTTTCAAATCCTTAAACATTTTAGTGCCTCCAGGGTGAATCGTATATTTGGATCTATATGCTTCATCAAGAATTTTGTTCTTGATTTCAGCTACATCAGGTACACACGTTCGTCCTTGAAATAGCAGTCTTCCATCATCTGTCATCATGAAATCCGGTCTGCTGCTCAAGCTTCCCTTGATCTTTATTAGCTCGGGATAATTACCTTGCATAGACTTGATCTCCGTCAATAATTCAGGCTTGAGTTGCATTTGTGCAATCACAACCCGATCCTTGTCAATATTAAGATCCAGACTAGCCATTTGCTCCAATAGCTTCCATTCTTGCAACATAAGACTGGATAATTTTGCTATAGGCTTTCGACTCAAAGCATCTGCCACAACATTACCTTTACCATGATGATACTCAATAGAAAAGTCGAAGTCCTTTAAATACTCCAACCATCTGCGCTGCCGCATATTGAGTTCCTTCTGAGAGAATAAGTATTTCAAACTTTTGTGATCTGAAAATATAGTGAAGGATTCTCCATACAGATAATGCCTCCAGATCTTTAAGGCAAAAACAACTGCTGCCAGCTCCAGATCATGAACATGGTAATTCTCTTCATGCTTCCTCAACTGCCTAGAAGAATAAGCAATAACCTTCCCATGCTGCATAAGCACACAGCCTATACCAATACCTGAAGCATCGGTGTATACCACAAAACCTCCTTCACCAGAAGGTAAAGCTAATACAGGTGCTGAAGTCAGGCATTCCTTCAAAGTCTTAAAGCTTCGTTGACATGTTTCTGACCACTCAAACTTGTTCTCCTTGCGGGTTAATCTGGAAAGAGGTACCGCAATCTTGGAGAAGTCTTGAATGAATCTGCGATAATAACCTGCCAGGCCTAAGAAGCTTCTGATTTCAGTCCCATTAGTAGGCTGCTTCCAATTCTTTACTGCCTCTACCTTAGAAGGATCAACAGAAATACCTTCTTTGGTAATAATGTGTCCTAGGAAGGACACCTCTCAAAGCCAGAAATCACACTTGCTGAACTTAGCGTACAGCTGATGATCTCTCAATAACTGCAATGCCATTCTCAGATGTTCGGCATGCTCTACTTCACTCTTAGAATATATTAAGATGTCATCAATAAACACCACGACCCATTGATCAAGATAGGGTCGAAACACGCTGTTCATTAACTGCATGAAAGCTGCTGGTGCATTTGTTAAACCAAAAGGCATAACGACAAATTCAAAGTGACCATACATGCTGCAGAGAGCCGTTTTATAAATATCATCTTCTTTAATCCGCAACTGATGATACCCAGATCGAAGATCGATCTTAGAAAAGAATTGAGCTCCCGCTATCTGGTCAAATAACTCATCAATCCTCGGTAATGGATACTTGTTCTTGATAGTTAACTGATTTAGTTGCCGGTAATCGATGCACAGCCTCATTGAACCATCCTTCTTCCGAACAAATAATACAGGGGCTCCCCAAGGAGAAGTACTAGGACGAATAAAATCCTTCTCGAGTAATTCCATCAATTGCTGCTTCAATTCTCTCAGCTCCGCAGAAGACATACGATAAGGAGCCTTAGAAATAGGAGATGAGCCAGGAATCACATCGATAGAGAAAGTCACTTCCCGCTCAGGCGGAAGTCCAAGTAGCTCCTCAGGAAAAATATCAAGAAATTCTCGGACAACAGGAATGTCCTTAATCTCAATCTGCTGCTCAGGAGTCGCATAGACAAAGGCTAGAAATGCCTCGCATCCACGCCTCATCAACTTATCGGCACGAAGGGTCGAAATAAGCGAGACAGAGTTATGCTGTCTAATTCCTATGAAAGACAGTTCCGGGTGCCTATTAAAAGACACATAACTAGAACTGCAGTGAACATTGACCTCATACTTGGCCAACCAATCAGCTCCTAGGATTACATCATAATCCTTCATATTCATACAGACTAAATCGGCTGGTTAGTTCTGTTCACCAATCATAACCTTGCTAGAGGGATAATAATGCTGAATTGCCGATCTAGAACCAATAGGTGTAGATATTTCTAACGGAGAATTCATCAAAACAGGTTCCATAGCTATAGACGTAGTAAATCTCTGAGAAATAAAGGAATGCGTTGCACCAGTATCAAAAAGAACAAAGGCTGGCTTGTCGAGTATAATAAGAGTACCTTCGACGAGTCCACCTTCCTCGGCTGTTTCTACTTCATCAACATGAAGAGCTTGGAGCTTGCCTTGTGGTTTCTTGAAGACCTGAGGTTTCGTCGGTGTAGCTTGCTCCGATAATAAAGAACAGTCCGGGATACGGTGCTCCCTGCTTCCGCAACGCAAATAGGCGCCTAGCTTGCGCCAGCATTCTTCCATCTTGTGACTAGGACGATCACAATATCGGCACACGCCCTTAAAGGGAACAATAGGGCCAGACTTCTTATCTTCTTGCTTCGGCATCTTTCCCTTCCACGAACCAGATCCGGTCCACGAACTAGATCCACCCATGGGCCTCTTCTTGCCGATGCTAGGTCCGGTATTGACATTCTTGAAATTCTTTGGTTGTTCTTTCTTAGTGCTTTTCCCACGGATACGCTCCGTCATCTCCAGGGTATCTTCTAGAACTTGCGCCTTCCTCACCATTTCAGAATATGTTGAAATCTCCATCGATGCCAGCTGATTAATATAGTGGAGATTTTTTTCCATTCAAGAAACGCTTAGCCTTCATTTTCTCGGTGGAAATAAGATGTGTAGCATAACGGGATAACCGAGAAAACTGAGTTTCATACTCTGCTACGGACAAGCTTCGCTGCTTCAGAGCCGCGAACTCAGCTGCCTTCTTCTCTTGTACCCGGTCAGAAAAATACTTGCTATTGAAATACTCCTCGAATTCTTCCCATGAGACCTGATGATCACCGAGGGTCGCCTTGACAGAATCCCACCAAGTGCGCGCATCTCGCTCCAGTTGGAAGGTTGAGAGAAGGACACGTTCTTGGTCGGTGCATTGCATCACTTCGAATATCCTCCCCATTTCATCCAGCTAGTGCTTGGCCTCGTCGGGATCGGTCGAACCAGCAAATCGAGGCGGATTCATCCCTCGGAAGTTCCGGTATAAGTCACCGGTGCCATGATTTACCGCTCCATCTTGAGCCACTTGCTACAATGCCTGAGTAAGGCATTGAACCGTGCGCTGCAGGTTCCTCCATTCAGCACGTTCAGCAGCCATTTCAATAGCCTACACATAAAATAAATCATTTAGGGTCATTAAGATAAACGATTTCACAATCAAGGTATTATCTTAACCCAAGCCTCTACCCAATCTCACCAGGACGGGTCCTTAAGTTTTAACAAGGTAAGGGGTCCGACGACACTTAGAGCCCTAGAACTTTAGAAAAGCCTAGAATTTAAGGGAAAATCTAGGATTATTTAACCTAGGCTCTGATACCAACTAAACTGTCACGCCCCGACGCGGAATATCGGGACGTACAGTCAGTAATGAGCTAGAAATAACAATTTATTCTATACTAAACATTTACACGATTGCTAAGGAAGGAAATAATACTCTATTAATCGAGGAAAGATTCCAAACTTTTATTACAATGATCATCACTGATTAAACACGATCAAACATACCTTCTAAATTCAATATAATGCGACAACTGTCTTATAACAATAACCAAATACTAATACAACTCTAAAGAAATAACTGGAAGTAAATACTATGCCACTAAGTAACTAGGTACAATAACTCTCATATTCACTCATGTCTCTCCCCGCTTGAATGAACGTCATCACCTGAATAGCCTGGAAAGGGGGGAAAACAACAACACTATGAGCTGACGCTCAGTAGGTAATAACAGACAATTTACGTAGTTAATATCTTAATCGCATGTTATATGCAAGGATAATCAAGGAAATAAATAATGAGATCAAGGACAATGTAGAAGATCTTGCAAGGTTAAGAATTTAAACAATGATAATCAACAATAATGATAGGTACAAGAAATTCAATAAGAACAATTTCAATAATTAATTGGCCAACAAGCACGTAATTTAAACATGAAATAAATTCACGATCAAGCACAAGTAATAATAATAGAATGGATGTCGTAGACGTCTCACTAGTCAAGTACTCGGTGCAATGTCCCACCATGTCATTAACATCCCATGGGCTCACTTATTTTTCGGGCGCTCTCCCCAGGACCAGACCGGGCCCCTATGATGCGATGGCATTGATTTATGGATCCAAAATCCCAAGTTGTCTAGATATTTTTCATGTAATTATGGCCAATGAATTTCAAGGATAAGCTAAATTGTAAAAAGTACAGATCTGGCAAAATATCAGAATAACAAGAAGAGTGGAGAATTAATTTAGGCATCATGTTTAACGACAATTAAGTCGTGGAGTTCAAGAATGAACGGTAAGTAGGAAAATGTAATAATTAGAATACTTTTAATTCCATAGTTTAATGTTGTATTCTATTGTTTTAACAAGTTTTTATCATACTGGGAATTACTTAATTTAGTTGGATGCCAAAAATACCAAAAATGATTTCTTTAGTATTATCTTAGTGAATTGCTAAGAATTTAGTTTAATTAATGGAATTAAATCCTAGCATGATGAAAATATCTCTAATATAATTTAAATATTTCCAACACATGATTCTACTGGTAAGATGACAGAAATATATATTTTTCTTGCTGGAGTGAATTTTTAACATACTAAATATATATTGTTAGACACTAAAATCAATGCTTAATGTACTATAATAAGTTTTCTACATAATTTCTGGATAAGTTAATAGGAGTAAGTCATCATACTGATTACTCATTTTTCCTGATAACAATAAGATTTTTTATCATGCAGAAGTAATTTTCTACAATATTCTATCATGTATTTCATAGAAGAGATACGCTAAAAATTAGTTTAAGGTACTAAAACTCATTTATATCTTACTGTTATCATTCTAAGATGCTGGAAGAATTTTTGTCATACTGTAAGGAATTTTATCATGCTGCAATAATTATTTTTAACATGCTAATATGATTTATATGCATTTATTTCCTAGTATATGGATAAAAATAGATTTCTATAAGATAAAAATATCTATATTCCATAGAAAATTAACAATTACATGCTGATCCTATCAGAGTATATTATTCATAAATTTTCAGGCATTTGAAACATTTTAGCGTGCTAACATATATTTTATATGTGTTTACTTTCAATTATATGGAGAAAAAAATAGAATCCTATAAGATAAAAATATCTATTTTTCACAGAAAATGAACTTTCACATGATGATCATATCAGAGTATTTTTTTTTATAAATTTTCAGACATTTGAAACATTTTATCATACTAACATTTATTTTTTTGTAATATAGTTATTTTCAATTATATGGAGAGAAATAGATTTCTATAACTAAAAATATACTTAATCCACAGAAAAATAACTTTTTACATGCTGGTTATATAAGGTCAGGGTTTTCCATGTATTTTAGGTATTTATACAAATTTTAACTTGCTAATCATATTTCTCATGCACAAAGGGTGAAATTTCATTTTTGGTTTGTGTAACCCTTGGACTAAAATGCCTATAACTCCCTTAATCCTTGATGGAATTAAGCAAATAAGCTATCAATGGAAAGCTAATGATGAATACTATCTAACAGTAGGATCAATTTCTGGTTTACACCCAGTAATCGTGATTTATATTGACAGAAACAATGGAAACCCTAATTAGGACAGTCTGTTACAAAAATACAAAATTCTCTTTAGATACATGATAACTTTTAGGGCTTTTTATATCATTGGAAAGCTGACAGGAAGGACTTTCCAACCATATAAGATACATGCCATGAATTTTAAGATTTAGGATTCGAAATCATGACTTAATCAGAATGAAGACGTTAAATCAACACCGACACATGCTCATGTTTAAATCCTAAATTCTTTAAACAGGGTCAATAACAATTAGGGCTTTCTTCGTTAATTGAAAGGGAACATGATGAGGATTTCATTGATATATAATAATTAGGATTTGGTCTGTTAAAACCTACCTGATTGAAGAGATCAATCTCGATCAATCTCGAGCTAAGAATACCCCACGAACTAAGAAGAATACCACAAAGATCTCCCAAAATCTCCTTCAATACCCTATGAAAATTGGCGATTTTGGTCTCCGATGATAGATCTCATCGAGCTGATCAAAATTCACTACTTATTTACCTAATTTGGTTGAGGGTACTAACCTTAATCGACGATTTAAACCTTGGAAAGAGGAAGACGACGGGAAGAAAACCTCTTCCACCAATTCGCTGATTCCTCTCCGGTCAGACCTCCTCTTCGAATGAGCCAGCTACCAAATGAAAGAAGACGAGCTAAGGTTTCATTTAAGAGTTTACTCACCTTCTGGATCCTTCCAGGAAGGGAGAATTTCGAGCTGCAAGAGGCGTGTTTGAAACGTCGCCGAAATATTTGACCTAGTTAAACTTCGCTTATGAGCTTCCTCTATGGTTAATCTCATTCAAAATTGATTGGGAGAAACTAAACTACCCATTAATACCTTTCATTTGTCTCTAACCCCATCTCATTTAGTTGAGAAATGAGCTCGAATTTAGGGTTTGAATGTGAGGGTTACTATTGCGTTCACTATTGGGGGTTGGTGGGTTTTAAGTTCTGATTAATCCTTTAATTTGACTGGTCTAATGATTTTATTAGGTTTAATCACAGAAGACTAAATTGCTAAACGAATTGCCTTCTATTTAATTACTATTTTTTTGGATTTTAATAAGGTTAACAAAATTTCACTTTCACTATTCATTAATAATATAATATTAAATTCGAAATTCAAACGTAAATATCTGATTTGACCAGGTTAATGATTTTATTAGGCTTAATCACAGAAGATAAATTTGTTACGTGAATGGCTTTTTACCAAATTACCATTTTTTGGGATTTTAATAAGATTAATGAAATTTCACTTTTACTATTCATTAAATAATATAATATTAAATTCAAAATTCAAACTTCAAATCCACCCTTTACATTTCATTTTCATTCCAACCAAATTTTATTTGTGTTTCATTTCACCTAACCCTTATTTTCATTTAGGTTGCATTTCATTTTAATTTTATTTCAATTTTATTTAAATTATTAAAGGTTTATTTCAATTTCTTTCCATTTATTAATTCAACTAAATTCAAATAAATTCCTAAAATTTTCAATTTCGTCAATAAAAATTAATTAAAAATTGATAATAAATTATGGGGTATTACAGTCTCCACTACCACCAGTGCCTTCATTGCCACCCTCTCTTCCATCTTCCTCGTCGCCCGAGCCTGAGCAAGCTTCGCCTTTGCCTTTACCTCCGCCTTCGCCCGCATTGCCTACGACACCACTTGACGTCATTACACCCATTGAAGCCTTCGTGCCTTCGTGCCTTCCGAGCCTTCACCTATGCCTTCTGAGCCCATTCCCTCCTCTTCTCCAGTCACCTCTACCCCACGGAGCGGGTGTGCATTACCTCTGGTGCCCCTTGGGTCTGGTCCCTGGGGAGATGATGAGCCAAGTCAGGACGATTCAGTGCCAGTTCTGCATTTAAAGCTTCAAGATTTTATCTGTCGCATGCTGATCCACGTCCTGGTCCCTGGCTATTTTGGGGATGAGGTGCATGTACTCCTGGTGTCGGTTGCTAAGAAGAGTTCCCTTGCGCTGATGCCAGTTTCTTCAAGAGCGAGACCGGTGACAATCTTATTGCTCGCCGGGAAGTTCACCATTGATGTTGTTATTCCTTCTCGCCCCGTTGTTGTTCAATTCACTGGTCAGGAGGGATTCTCCACCCGGATCATGCTAACTCGTACGGCTGCCAAGAGTTTGTGTAATTCTATATTTAAGGGACAATTTGCCGTATCTTCTGCACTCTCGAAGGACATTCTGCACATCTTAGGTAATCTCCCTCGGTTCATTAGCAAGCCAGCCACGTCAACACTGCGTATTGATCTCCCTCAGTTCCGTCCTTTGCTTCTATCAAGAGTGTTGTGCTTCAAGCCCGATTATCGAGTGGAAATGTCGAATGTCATGCTGCTAGTGCCAAGTGACAAAACTCCATGGTTTTTTGATATTCATTCATTTGAGGAGTTATCTGTTCAAGAATGACCACCTATTGTTAGCACCGGGTGTCTAGGGGCAACCGCCCCAATGAGGCTTCATGTTCATGACCGAGCCAGGTTATTTGTCAGATGGGCCCGTTATTTGAGAAGACATCGCAGATCAAGAAGGTCGAAGGTCCAAGTCCGCGCCAGGCGGGTTCATTTCAAGGAAATTTTTGCTAAGAAGAGGCGGCGGCGCAAGTACAAGGGCCGCCGATTGTGCACTCAAGGGTCCACTTCTTCCCCTCATTCTTCCTTTCATTCATCATTTCTATTGCTAAGCTCCCACCCTTGGGTGGTGTATTTGCCCTTTTTCAATCCTATTTCTACCATCTTCTCCCCTCCTCCCGGGTCCGCGAACCCTCACTTCTCTTCTTCTCGTTCGGGGCCTCCAGGTTTTCCCCATTTTCATGATTTTAGGTCCCGGCCTAGGTCCTCCTCTCTTCTCGATCCCGAGACTTCTTCTGATTCTTCTCCTCCGATATCTCTGGGTTCTGTCTCTCATTCTCGTTCCCCGACCCTGTCGGGTGTCTCTCACTCTCTTTCCCTGATCTTGTCGGGTGTTTATGATTCTCCTTCCTCGACCATGTCGGGTGTTTATTATTCTTCTTCTCCGACCATGTCGGGTGATTCCCATTCCCCTTCTCCGACCACGTCGGATGATTTTCCTTCTCATCTTCCTATTCATTCTTCTTCACCCTTTCATGGTTCTTGCCCTTTTTCATGCTATTTTCGAGGCTTTAGTCCGCCTTGATCTCAGTTGATCTCTGATTATTATGTATCTGGTTCCTTGTTATCAGAGTCTCTGTGCCTTAACGAGGGAGTTCTAGCCCTCGTCTCTCTTCATTTTTATCCCTCTTCATCCAGTTTGATGTCTGCCGCTCTCCCGTGTCGAGGAATCTTCAACCCTTTGCTGTCCTCTCCCACTTTGTCCTATCAAACAAGGAATACAAAACTCGTACTGCTCAAAGCTCGATGGTCAAGATCACTTCAGGATGTTGCTTTCACGCTATGGATTTGCAAGGTATCTTTGTTTTGCGTAAGAATATGCTATCATTGTTATTACTCTTATTGTTACCCCTACGCATGGTTATAATGTTGGTTCCTCAAACATGGTTGAGTGGCTTTAGTTTGCTTAATTTAGTCAAGAAGAGTCGCTTCTGCAACATCCTTAGGCTGGTGATAGCTCTGTGCTAGGAGTCTAGTTTCTTTCCCCGATTGTTGAGGGTGATCTCTTGAGTATTAATTTTTCACACACTTCATGGCGAGCCATAGCCGATCTCTCTAGAGTAACACCGTTGCTGCTTTGGGCATACCATGGGTATGCATAAAGGTCTTTTTCTCTTCTCTTCTCGGCCCAGTGCAGGGGCAAGAGATAGATGGATGAGATGACCAACCTAGGCGCTCCCCAATACGGGAGAGGTCTCAAATAGGGGCAGTCTTGACCCTCAAAAGTGAGCGTTCATGCTAAATCTAACCAGCAAGGGCTATCAAAAACAAAATTAAAGTGAATGAATCATATGCAAAATTATGAAATCGAAGGCATTGCAAGAGTGGCAGTACAATTTTCCGCGGGACGTCATGAGCCCGGTCCCATGCATGCCTATAAATATGGGTCTCAAAATGAAAAACACAAAGCCCCGACGCAACAGACTATCTTTTTGAGGGGTAGTGCCTTGGAAGGAATTCAAACCCTGATATCTCCCATCATGTATAAAGATTATCCCAATTTTTCTTCTATTTTTCCCTCATAGGTTGGGTTGTATCCCGGGTATGGCCTTAGTAGGGGCACCATTCTTTAGAGGCGGTTGGCTGTGGTGAGTCACCTTCAAATGCACGCCCTGCTCAAGGGAAATCTTTAATGAAAGGGGGAGGGACGATGATCTCTGGCCAGTAGTTCGAGTCCGTCTTAGGTGCTGCAGATTACTCTATTGTCAAAAAAAATAAAAATAAATAAAAAATAAAAAAAGTCAAATACTTCAAAATTCAAAAAAAGAGTCAAATACTTCAAAAATAAAAAAATCAGATATGTTAAAAAAATTCCAAAAAAATCAAATATTTTTTAAAAAATCAGAAAATGCAAAAAAATCCAAAAATACGTGTCTTTTGTTTCTCTTTTTCATGTGTTCTTATCTATTTATCTTGAGGACATATATGATCTATTTGTTAAGTGTGTAGGTTGCAGATGTTCAGGCTTCCTTGTTACATATCTCTCGCTCTGGCTCCTGTTCACGTCTTCTGAGCTGTTCTCTTCTTCAATCTTGTCTCTTGATCTGTTCTGAAGCTTATGTCCTTCTCATGCTTTGCTTAATTTGCCTCGCTTCATCGTATATTCATGAGAGGGCTCTTTGTCTCACGATTGTAAACCCGACAGTTCTGCTTCGTCTGATCTTGGGCTTGATTGGAGAGCATATCTATCATGTCCCATGTTGTTCTGTCCCACCTGTGGTTGTCTGATGCATTGTCCCACCTGTGGTTGTCTTATGCATATCTTTGTCCCACGCATGTTATTTTGTCCCTTACCGCGTGTTGTTAGTTATCTTGCATATGTTGTTAGTCATCCCTCTATGTCTCGTGTTTTGTCCCAACCGTGTGGTCATCCCTCATGTTCTTGTCCTAACCGTGTGTTGTCCCGTCGCGTTGTTGTCTTGTCCCACCATGTTCGTGCATGCATGTTGTTTGTTCATGCCATTGCATATGTGCTTGTTTGTCTTTGTTATGTTATGTTGCATTATTTTCTATTCATTTGATCGTTATGTCATGTTGTGTTGCCTGTCGTTCAGTTGATCATTATGTTTATGCTTGCTTATTTGTCATATTTGTCTTATACATGAAAACCCATAAATATTTAAAAATTTGAAAAATCTAAAAAAAATGTCGTTTCGCTTGGCACGTAAGTCAGGTAAGTATTTCACACCCCTTATCCCTTAATGCATTACTATATGGTATATGTGTTATATTATCTCAAGAACCGGCTGGTCATTCATGTGTTCTGGGATCTGATGTCCCCTTTAACAAAAATGATGATGATCTAGGTGCACATGTTTAATCGTTGGATAGGTCATTAGGTTAGAAGAATTAGGGGACGGTAGTTCTATCTTGCACACCGTGGTTGCAGATAGCGTCTTGACCTTGATTATTCCAGTCTAGCAATATTATTCTCGAGTATTTTCTATTTTATCTTTCTTTGCATTCGTTTTAATGATTTCTTTTATTTTAGCCCAGCATGCATCATGTGCATCTTTGAGCATTCATGTCCCCTAATCTGTCTGAAAATATCTCATTGGTGATGGATAATCGTGCTACCATGGTTTTGGGTAAGAAAGGGTATTCCACTCAGAATTGGAAAGTCTTTTCTGGGCTGTTCACTTGGTTTGATCGACTGAGAGTCCCTGTCTGGAGTTTAGTCTACTCTCTTTTATTTTCCATTACTGCTTATTCCGATCCCCTCATTGGCCCGTGGATTGTGTCCCCCCAATGAGGTTGGTCGTGTTTTCCGTCTGTTTATTTAGTTAGCTCCTCCAGGCTGGTGTCATCTTGGTTCGATCGTTCTTTGTGATTGGTTCGGAGTTTTTTGGAAGATTCCTATCACTCGTTGATAAAGGACGGGTGTCATTTACCTTAACGCCCGCTTTTCAGTCCGCTCCGCTGCATTTTTGCTACGTCTCCATGTTTTTCATTTCGCCTTCGCTTCACCTCCGCTCGCTCCCCTACAAAGAGGACGTTAAGGAGGGGCATCTGTTGACACCCATTTTTTACCGTTGAGTTGGGTCATTTTCTTACTTTTATTTATGATGTCCCAAGTTGTCCATCACTCATTGGGCCATTTTTAGATGAGTTTGGGCTTATTTTATGGATATTCTTGCTCACATAATTTTTCAAATTTGGGCTTAATGAGCTTTATTTAACTTGGTCATTGGATAAACGAGCATATTTATCTCTTTTATTTTATTTTCTAACGACCACCTTAATGACGGTCTCATGATAGGCCATTCCAGGAAGGTGGCGGTCTATTGGATGATCATGTTTTCCCCCTGCGTCGACCTGACCCTTCTCTGCGTCGACCTGGCCTTTTCTGCGTCGACCTGTTGTTTTTTATAATGGTCTCATGATAGACCGCTCCATAAAGCAGGCGGTCTGTCAAGGGCCATTTCTGTTTGGCGGGAATCTTTGTTTTGACTTGGTCTCTGGATGAATAAGCATATTTATCTCTTCTTTAATTTTTCAACGGCCAGGTGGATAGCAGTCACGAAATAGACCGCTCAGTGCCCTTGGCGGTCTATCGATGGACCGTTTTTGTTAGCCGAGATTCCTGCGTCGACGGATAATTTCTCTCTCTATCTGTGGTCAAACTCGTTGCTCCATCCACGGTTTTCTCCACAGATTTTGAGCCAAATGGGTCGCCGTTTGATCTTGCTGACGGCTGGGAGTATTATCTTCATTTTATTCTAAATAATCGAAGTCTAATTCCCGCCAAAAGGCCTCCAACTCGAGCTAGGGTTTCAAGGGCCTATAAATAGCACCCTTGGCTCATGGTCGCGAGGGGGAGATTTCAGAGCTCGCGTTGAAGTGTTGTCGCATCCTAGAGCGAGATTCAGCCAAGGAGAAAGGCTTTCCACGTCCCTTAAGCCTTCGGTCCAGGAAGTAGTTGATTGCATTGGTCATTTTGTGTTGTTGTTTAGTTGTCTTTAGCCATCTTTTGCTCATTCCATCTCCATTTCTCCTCGTTTATCTGCACATTTTTCATTGTCATTCTTGCATTCATATATCCTCCTATTGTTTTTCTCGCCCCATAGGGGTTAAAAACCACAATCCCCCAGGTATCCACCCTTCTAATTATGTGTTTCACCCATTGTTCTCGTTTATAGATATTGCACGTCCTCGAACTAATTTGGGTCGTCTTTTCTTGTCATTTGTGTTGTCTTGCAGGTCAACAGTCATTTCTACACGAGGCCCATCCCTCCTGGCTGGCCAGAAGGGGTGGAGGATTAAGTTCCCAAGTTCGGGTTCCGGAAGATCTTTGAGGTGTACCTCCGACCGTTTACCAGAAGTAGCGGCCCTCCTCGGACCGTCTTCCTTCTGTTTGCGGCTGATCGATGACCGTCTCCTTCCTCTGCCTGTGACTTTCTCCTGTGTTCTACTTTAGTGGTAGTAGCGGCCTATCGTCCGACCGTCTTCTTCATCCAGCGGCCGTCATCAGACCGTTTTCTTCCTGTACCACTGCTACGCCGGTTGGCGAGTGTCTTCATCCACTTCCCTTTCCAAGGTACATAGTGCATCCCTCTTTGCACTATCTACGTTGGTGGCGATCACGATCTGGTAGTGTGGGTGTTAATATTATTGCAATTCTTGTTTTATTCTATATTCATTCACGCCCATCACACACACACTTAAAAAAAAAATATCAACAGGTATGTCGATCAGACCGGTATTTTAGTTTTTGGACTCCCAAACTCAACTTCTTTAATTTTAAACTAAGTTCATTTAGAGAATGCACTTTTGAGTGTCGGGCCTAAATCGAGTATCCAATTTAGATTCCGTGAGTTCTCACAAGTCACTTTTACCTCTCAGGTCGTGTTGGAATGATCGGCACGCTGATCAAACCGGTATTTTAAATTTTGGACCCCCAACCCCTAGTTATCTGAATTGTTTTAAACAATGTTAGCTTTGAAAACTAACTTATTTTTGAATTGAGTAATTTGAGCTCCAAACCCAAACCGGGTATCCGATTTAGATTCCGTCAGCTCTCCCAAGTCACTCTCACCACCCAGGTCGCGTTGGATTGAACGACACACGTATCGGGCCAGTATTTTATATTTTGGACCCCCGAAACTGTAGTTATCTAAATTATTTTAAACAAAGTTAGCTTTAAAAACTAACTTAGTTTTGAATTGAGTAATTTGAGCGTCGAGCCCAAACCGGGTAACCGATTTGAATTTTGTCAGCGCTCCCAAGTCACTCTCACAACTCAAGTCGCGTTGGAATGATCGGCACGTCGATCAGTCCAATATTTTACATTTTGGACCCCCGAACCACTAGTTATCTGAATTATTTTAAACAAAGTTAGCTTTGATAACTGACTTAGTTCTGAATTGAGTAATTTGAGCGCCGAGCCCAAATCGGGTATCCGATTTAGATTCTCTCAGCTCTCCTAAGTCACTCCACCACCCAGGTCGTGTTGGAATGATCGGCATGTCGATCAGGTCAGTATTTTACATTTTGGACCCCTGATCCCCTAGTTATCTAAATTTTTTTAAACAAAGTTAGCTTTGAAAACTAACTTAGTTCTGAATTGAGAAATTTGAGTGCCGAGCCCAAACTAGGTATCCGATTTGGATTCCGTCAGCTCTCCCAAGTCACTCTCACCACCCAGGTCACGTTGGAATGATTGGCACGCCGATCAGGTCAGTATTTTACATTTTAGACCCACGAACCCCTAGTTATTTAAATTATTTTAAACAAAGTTAGCTTTGAAAACTAACTTAGTTCTGAATTGAGTAATTTGAGCTCCGAGCCCAAACCGGGTATCCGATTTGGATTCCGTCAGCTCTCCCAAGTCACTCTCACCACCCAAGTCGCCTTGGAATGATCGACACACGTATCGGGCCAGTATTTTACATTTTAGATACTTGAAACCCTAGTTATCTAAACTATTTTAAACAAAGTTAGCTTTGAAAACTAACTTAGTTCTTGAAGGGGCGTGATCTCGCGCGGCTCCTGAGCTGGGAGGATGATCACCGAATAGTGAACTGTAAAGAAAGGGAAACGGATCAGGGGGCCCAAGGAAGGTTCCCTAGGGAAAACCCTCCGATGCTTAAGTCAGTAGAGCAATGGTGGAAGATATGGAGGGAGGAAGAAAGAGGTGCATGAGATCCCCCTACACCAAGATGGTGAAGTGGATCCTGCTCAGGGAGTTTTAGGCGTGTATTGTCCTTACCTTTCGTTGGAGGTAGTCCCAGGTTTATATAGTGCACTGGCTTCATGAGTCCCGTAAGCTGAGGGGTTTCAGGCGGGCGTTACGTCCTCAACGTGAGATCTTTACGTCCTCATCGTGGGATCTTTATAGCCTTGAGGGATCATGGGCCCCTTATCCTCATAAACTCCTGCTCATAAAGGGTTCTCAACGGCAACATGGATAAGCAATCGTCGGTCGTCCTGAGCATAAAGGTGCGAACCCTGTCCAGGCGATAGGCATAGCTCGGATGAGGATAGGTCATAATGGGCGCTGAGCGCCTGCCCTTATCCTAGCGAGGGGATAGATCGGGCATGGGTCTTTCTCTGACCTGGCCGATGCTCGGGCCTTTCGAGCCTAAGGGCCGCCGAGGAAGGGTGTGATCCTGAGTGAACTTATTGGGCTTTTTATTCTAAGTGGGCCCTACGGGGCTGTCACTTGGAATGAGCTGGGCCTCGTTTGGTCCTGATGGACCTAGTTCGGCTGCTTTTAGATGGGTTACAGAAATCTCCCTCTCCACTTGTCCCCCTCCTACTCCCGAGCTTTAGTAAGCTCGGAAGAGTAGCTGTTTGGGGTTTTGGACCAGCGTGGCTCAGGTGGGTGGAGATCTGGCGGTGTTAGTAAGCCACGTGTCGTGGTCACCAAGTCCCTTAATAATGATGATCCTGACGGATTTGAACTAAAGGGGCCCCTTTTTCTCAGAGGTCGAAACGACGCACCGCCTTCCACGTGGGAATATAGGCGTTGTGCAGTTGCCGTTGCTCCAGACTCCCTCCGTCTTTAGGGGTTGGCTCGCCTTTGCTTTGAGCTCTTTGATGCGCCACGAGGATACGACGGAAGACCAGAGACTTGCAGCGATGTTCGCGGAGTTGGCGGAGATAACCGCGGAGGCAGTCCGACGGCTTCCTCTTCCCCCGGAATCTTTGGGGTCCCGAGATCACCTTTCCTCAAGCTCTTCTCCGGATTCTATGGCGGACCAGCTGTAATGTCCCGGGTTTTTCGGATCCTCGTTCGTGGGTCCCGGATCTGGTTTCTCGGAGCGTCCTATTCCGTTGTGTCTGAAATTTCGTTTCGGACATCTTTTGTGTTCGGATCGGCGCGATCCGGAGTCGTTTTGGAGGCCCGGAGGCGTTCCGCGGCTTTTTTCGCGTGCGTTTTTCGATTCCCGGCGTGGGTTTTGGCTTTCCCTTCGGAACCTCGTTGCGGGTGAATCGGGCCGTTCACCTAGGCGCGAGTGGTACCGTTGCGATCAGCGCGTCGCGAGGATCGAGCAGGTGTGATTTTCTATTTTTCAGGATTTTTTCGATTTTCTGGATTTTCCTATATAAACCCCCACCCTCTCTCTACCTCTCATTTCTCTCTTCTCTCCCTCTCTCTTCTCACGCTCTCTCCTCTCTCCCTCTCTCTCCGACGGCCGACGGGGCGGAGTACGGGCGAGGCGGGGACGGCGCGGGCGAGGCGCGGGCGAGGATGGATGAGGATCGAGGCGGTGGAGGCATGGTGAAGCTCGGCCGTGGGTTCGTGGAACGGCGAGGCTTCAACAGCGTTTTCTTCGTGGATCGGCGTCCACGGTGCGTGAAATCTTCGGTGGAGGTAGGGTGATGGACCCCCAGCTCGTGCGCTTCAATTCCCGTGAGTTTGGTAGGCCGTGGTGAGCCGAGCGGGTCGTTGGGGCGTTTTGGGGAAAATCATGATTTGGGGAGTGATCGCCCGATCACCTGGTCGTGGTCCTCGGGCGACCGCTACCATCGGGGTGGAGTGTGGCTGGTCGCGGTTGTGAGGCGACCAGCCACGCTCCACCTCGATGGTAGCGGTCGCCCGAGGACCGCGACCAGGTGATCGGGCGATCACTCCCCAAATCATGATTTTTCCAAAAACACCCAAAATGACCCGCTCAGCTCACCATGGCCTACCAAACTCACGGGAATTGAAGCGCACGAGCTGGGGGTCCATCACCCTACCTCCACCGAAGATTTCGCGCACCGTGGACGCCGATCCACGAAGAAAACGCCGTTGAAGCCTCGCCGTTCCACGAACCCACGGCCGAGCTTCACCACGCCTCCACCGCCTCGATCCTTAGACCCCATGCTGGCACGAAAGCCGCGGACATCAACCACCTTCACAGCGCCGCACAGCGCACTCAAGCTCTCAAGCGAGAAACAAGGCGGAAAGCGAACACAAAACCCTAAGCCAGCTGCCGACTGTACTGGACCTTATGGACTCTGATCACTGCAACATTTCGAATTCCAATGTACGTCCACAACCTCGCTCTGATACCAGCTGTGACGACCCGAGAATCCGATTACCGGGAAGGCCCGATAACCCGAGACTCGCACCGCCGCCCACGAGCCGGGAGGTCAACGAAAAATAACGTCCGAATCTGACGACGTACGGGGACCACCCCACGTACCGGCCCCGTCGCACGGTGACCACAGTCGGAGAAGAAATAGGACTCACAGGGGAATCATCCCATGCTGGTCACCAAACCAGGGATAACCATTGCGACACCAACGTCCTATCAAGGACCATCCTCCGACGCCCATCTCACAAAAGGCCTCCGCCCACAGGCGTCACTCATCAATCTGGTCTCATCAAATCCTTCGATCAATCCAGGTGGACACCTGCCAATCCCGATTCCGCCCTTACCACAGAGCCACGGGACACCACCTGAACAGTGCTCACGGGTCCCTAATCAACAAACATCTCACCGTCACAATCTGACAAGACCGTAGAACCAACAGGAACCCACAGCCTGGCAGAGATCACTTCTCCAAAAACGATCTCATCCGAGGACACGACTGGGAACACAAGTCGGGCGCCAAGCCACCGACTCTGACCAACACGTCCTCGACCTCCGTCAGGCGACATCCTCAACAACCTCATCATGGAACGGCGAGGCTTCAACGGCGTTTTCTTTGTGGATCGGAGTCCACGGTGTGCGAAATCTTCGGTGGAGGTAGGGTGATGGACCCCAGCTCGTGCGCTTCAATTCCCGTGAGTTTGGTAGGTAATTCCTATGTACGTCCACAACCTCGCTCTGATACCAGCTGTGACGACCCGAGAATCCGATTACCGGGAAGGCCCGATAACCCGAGACTCGCACCGCCGCCCACGAGCCGGGAGGTCAACGGAAAACAACGTCCGAATCCGATGACGTACGGGGACCACCCCACGTACCGGCCCCGTCGCACGGTGACCACAGTCGGAGAAGAAATAGGACTCACAGGCGTTGTCAGTTCGTTCAGTGTTCTTCCCCTGTGACTTCGTGCTTGGTCCTGAATTTTGAGGACGAAATTCCTTTAAGGGGGGAGGGCTGTAATGCCCCGGGTTTTTCGGATCCTCGTTCGTGGGTCCCGGATCTGGTTTCTCGGACCGTCCTACTCCGTTGTGTCCGAAATTTCATTTCGGACATCTTTCGTGTTCGGATCGGCGAGATCCGGAGTCGTTTCGGAGGCCCGGAGACGTTCCGCGGTTTTTTCCGGGTGCGTTTTCTGATTCCCGGCGTGGGTTTCGGCTTTCCCTTCAGAACCTCGTTGCGGGTGAACCGGGCCGTTCACCTAGGCGCGAGTGGTACCGTTGCGATCAGCGCGTCGCGAGGATCGAGCAGGTGTGATTTTCTATTTTTTGGGATTTTTTCGATTTTCTGGATTTTCCTATATAAACCCCCCACCCTCTCTCTTCCTCTCATTTCTCTCTTCTCTCCCTCTCTCTTCTCACGCTCTCTCCTCTCTCCCTCTCTCTCCGGCGGCCGACGGGGCGGAGTACGGGCGAGGCGGGGACAGCGCGGGCGAGGCGCGGGCGAGGATGGATGAGGATCGAGGCGGTGGAGGCGTGGTGAAGCTCGGCCATGGGTTCGTGGAACAGCGAGGCTTCAACGGCGTTTTCTTCGTGGATCGGCGTCCACGGTGCGTGAAATCTTCGGTGGAGGTAGGGTGATGGACCCCCAGCTCGTGCGCTTCAATTCCCGTGAGTTTGGTAGGCCGTGGTGAGCCGAGCGGGTCGTTTGGGGCGTTTTGGGGAAAATCATGATTTGGGGAGTGATCGCCCGATCTAGCGATTCGTTGCGTTTTAGGCCGATCCGAGGCCATAGATGCATGCTAGGGGTTGTTGGGGAGCTTCCCCTATGTTTTCCCCTTCATCCGTGGATGATTGGGGTGTGGCGTGGATTTTTGGGTGTTTTCTCGCCGTTCCCGATTTTTCGAAATGGTCGCGGTCCACCAGAAACCGCTACCATCTGGTCGCGGTCCTGGGAGAACCGCTTCCATCCTTTGTGTTTGAGTCGGAAGGCCTTCGAGCGTCGCGGACATGCGATCGACCGCTTTTGTCTGGTCGCGGTCAGGGGACGACCGCTACCACCTGGTCGCGGTCCTCGGGCGACCTCTACCATCGGGGTGGAGCGTGGCTGGTCGCGGTTGTGAGGCGACCGTAACTGCCTGGTCGCGGTCATCGGTCGACCGCTACCATCTGGTCGCGGTCACCAGGTGACCACTACCATGTTCTGGTTCCTGTTTGCGCTGTTTTGACCCCAGGTCAACCCGGTTGTAACCCAGTGGTTGACTTTAGGTCTCGTGAGTATCTCGGACACCCCGTGGAGTTCCGTGACCGTGTCTTTGGGTGTCCAGAGGTTATCCCACTTACCTCGTTTTACGTGTCGTGAGCTTAAGGGTCCAGGTGACCTTTTAGCGCTCCGATTGTGTTGTTTTGGTCTCCGGTCGACCTGGTTGTGACCCAGTGGTCGACCTCCATCCTTGTGAGTATCCCGGACACCCCATGAGTTCTGTGTCTGTATTTTTGGGGTGTCGGGAGGGACCGTGTTGCCTCGATTAGCGTGCCCGTAGGTGTGGTGGGTCCGGGTGACCCCACGTGTTCCGGGCTCTTGTGTTACGCTTGATCGAGTCACCGTGTGTCGGTGTGTGTGCAGTGGGGTCTCCCCCACATATCGTGGGTTCCTTTGGAAGGCGATTCCCGTGTGGGCCATGTGTTTGGCCTTGGACTGTGAGTCCAGTTGTCCGGCCTGGGGCTGGAGGTTTCCCGCTTGCTTCAAGATGGGAAATAGTCGTGGCGGCTTGTGTGTTGCCTTGGGAATCGTGCTTTTGTGTTTTTCGTGTGGCCCGTGTGAGTGGCCTTTGTCCCTTGCGTTCCCTTCCCAAGGGAATGGTCTTGGCAACTCGTGTGTTGTCTCGGTATTCGTGATATCGTGGTTTTGGACCTAGAGATTGGGCTAGATCGACGGCCTTGTGCTGTTGCGTGCAACGGTCTTGACCCCGAGTCTTGTGACTCAAGGACTGTTGGCTGTAGTGTGTCTAGAGGACTGTCCAGAGTCCAGTGGCTTAGCGCCACTCGAGTTTTCTCGACTCTAGTGCACGGTGCGTGCGTGGCCGTGGACTGTGAGTCCTGTTTCTTCTCCGACTGTGGTCACCGTGCGACGGGGCCGGTACGTGGGGTGGTCCCCGTACGTCGTCAGATTCGGACGTTGTTTTCCGTTCACTTGAGAGTCTACTCCTTCAGTGACCCTCCACTAGTCGTAGCCCACCAGTACGAGGTGCTGGTCTCACCTGGGAGTGGTGTACGGGCATTCACCTTTGAGACGGTTTGTGGACCGATTACCGTAGGCCCCTCGTCGGTAGCCAGAGTCCGGCTACGGGGGAAAATCGGTCAGAGGACCAGACCTAGTGACACAAGGTCTGTGTGTGCACACGTGGTTGGGGGCTGTTGGACCCACGTCGACGGGCGTGACCCCAGCTAGTTACTTGTTAGTGGTTACTTGTACGGTGTTCGCGCCTCGGGTAGGACCTACCACGTCAGGCGGTTCACCTGCGGTGCGGTGTAAGACGTCAGGGGACGCTACCGACTGTGCTTCTAGTGGGTGGTACTCCTGTCGAGTACGGAGTGACAGACTGTCAGTCTCTGTGTCTTTGACCTTCGGGTTTTCGGTCGTGTTGACCGGTGAGTTCTGTTGTTTCGCCGTGGCACGTGTGTTGGTTTTGGCGTCATGAGACTAGTGCTAGTGGCTTTACCGAGGTTACGCCTTGTTGTGCGGTACCCACAATCGGATGGTCGGGGTTGCACCTTGGACAGCGTGTCCAGGTCAGCTGTGTCCGGGGGACAGGCCTCTACGGCGTGGTTGCCGTGTGTCTTTACTTCGGTAGGTGGTACTAGCGTGGTTTGGTAGCTTCGACTTCATGATCGAGGTGTGCCTTCTGGCAGTAGGAGTAGCTGTAGTGCCGAGTTTTTGACCGACCACCGGTTTGCTGTTCCTGCTGTAGTTGTAGCTTCCCTTTCCGCTACCGCCGTTGTTTCCGGTTGGGGTTCCGCGGGATCCCTGCTGAGTCTCTGTTTTGGAGACTCATTCCCTGCTTTTCAGGTGTGGCGGTTCTTCCTCGAGGTTCGAGGGTGCGGAGCGGAGGTTCTCAGTTGCCAGCTTGTCGGGCCGAGTGTTCACTTGGCATGTGGTACGCTTTACTGCTTTAGACTATACTTTCTGTTGGACTGGACTTTGTTGTAGTTGTTTATTTATTTCTGTTATTTGTTGAGTTGTCCTGCTTTATTTCCTATTTCTTTGTGCCTCTACACTCCTTTTAGCCCTTCCGAGCCCTCTCAGCTCGTGGGCGGCGGTGCGAGTCTCGGGTTATCGGGCCTTCCCGGTAATCGGATTCTCGGGTCGTCACACCAGCGTTCGGATGCTGAGTAGTGGGAGGACGAGCCAGTGGTGAAGGCGCCAGTTCTAAGCTGCAGTGAACTGGGGGAGGCGGATGTGAGAAGACTGGAGCACCAGTATCGCATGCCCCACAAGTTCTGCTTTGCCGCGGCCTCTCCACACGAGACGAGCTTGGACTCTCGTACAGGCCATATCTATACTTTCCTTATGTCGTGGAAGGGTGGGTTCCGCCTTCCCTTCGAACCTTTCGTTCTTCAGCTTCTCAATTTTTTTCTGTTGGCGCCCATTCAGTTGGTACCCAATTCTTATCTTCTTCTTTCCGCCTTCCGCATTCTCTGCCGCCAGTGTGGAGTTCCTCCTTCCTTGGACCTCTTTCACTATTTCTTTGAGTTGAAAGCACATCCTTTGACCGAGAAGGGTTTATTTTTCATCCAGGCGAGGCAGAATAGGAGCTGTATCTCCTTGGCTGCGAAGGATTCTTCGCATAAAGGGTGGAAAACTCAATTCTTTTGAGTGGGGATTTGTTCGGTGGAGGAAACCTGGAGGTGTCCAGTAATCCTCAGTTTCCACCCGAATATCCCTCCCAAGCAGGATGAGTTCCCTCCTCATGTGGAGGAATATGCGACTGTCTTGCTGAAGCACCGCCAATCCACAGAAGTTCTGGTTACCCTAGAGAACGTCGAGCGGTGCCTCCTCATGCGGCTGCATCCGTCTGGCTCAGGTGCCACAAGTTAGACTCTTCTCTGGATGTTGGGTCCATTTTTCTTTTTCTGACCATGTCTTCCTTTTTGTGCAGACACCAGGCGGCTGGCTTTGGAGGAGGCCGCGGAGGTGATCGAGCTCGGCGATGACTCGGCTGCCGATGAATCGGCTGCTCTCATGGGTCGCTCCCGAGCCAGAGATAAGGGCAAGGGGGCGGCCCAGGGTGAATCCTCCAGGACGCGGGGGTCCAAGCGTAAGGATCCCATGGAGGGCATGATCCGGGCCGCCGTGAAGGCCACGAAGCAGGCCAAGAAGGCCGGGGTCGTACTCACAGTCGAAGGCGACCTTGCCGCGGCTCGCCCCTCTGCCGAGCATGATGGGGCCGACCCTACCGGGCGAGCTCTCCCACCTGCCGAGCAAGAGGAGGCCGAGGAGGTTGGGGCTGCTTCTACGATCGGCGACGATGCTGGCTCGGCTCCTCCTTCGGACGGAGCCGAGGGGGCCGGGGCTGCTCCTGCGACTGGCAACGGTGCTGGCCCGGCTCTCCCCTCGGTAGGAGCCGAGGGGGCCGTAGACGAGGCGGGGGATGTTGGGGCCGCGGCCGAGGTTGGCGCTTCAGGTGGTGGTGCAGGTGCCGAGCCGGTCCAGGTTGGGGGGCCGCAAGAAAATTCGACCGAGGCACGAGAGGCGACCGAGGCCGCGGCTCGGTCCGAGCCACTCGGTGGGACGTCGGCCGATGGGGGGTTCTCCATTCCGGCGGCCTTGGAGAGGCTTGGTATCCCGGGCCCTCTACACCATGTATGCCACGGTATAGCCGCGAAGGTGAGGGGGGAGGTAGGCAGTACTCTCCGTCCGTAGCCCTCGCGGGGGTTATGGAGGTCGGCCTAGTCCTGGCCCAGATGGGGGCCACTCTGGCAGTAGCGTACGCTCGGTCGGAGTTGGAGCGAGCGACCCTGGCCTGGACCCTTGGTGGGTCTGACAGGAGGTTGGCTCGGCTTGCCGAGGAGCGTGATGGGCTTCGGCAGGAGCTTTCCTCAGTTAGGGAGTAGGTGCGGTCGAGCCAGGTGGAGACCCGGGCGCTAATCGAGCAGCTAGCTAAGGCCCGCGAATCGCTCGAGAGGAAGAATATGCTTCTTGAAGAGGAGCGCCTTGTACGTGTTGAGCTGGATGGCCGGTGGGAGACCGAACGTGCAGAGCTGGTGGACCGAGCGGAGGAAGCCGAGCGCCTTTGGTGGGAGGCCGAGGCTGATCGGGCCGAGGCGGGGAAGCAGGCGGCGGAGGCCGAAAAGCAGACGGCTGAGGCCGAGCGGAAGTTAGCCGAGGCGGAGCGGGTGAAGGCCGAGCTCGCTGGTAGGGTGGGATCGGCTGGGGTGGAGGCTCTCGAGCAGTACAAATGCTCAGAGGCCTACCGGGTCGACCTTAAGGTGGCTGCCCTTCCCTACTACGAGTTAGCACTTCGCCAGGGCATCCGCAAGGGGTTCAAGTAGGGCTACGACCGGGCCATATCTTATGCCGAGGAGCAGGCGTCTGGGATAATCGATTTCCCATCCGGGCAATGCTACGACTCGGATCTGTCATCCTCCGATTCCTCTGCTTCGGTGTTGGAGGAAGAAGATCAGGAGGGCTCTTCGCCCGAGGGGTCGCCAACTCCGGATGTCCCGAGAGGGCACGCAACCGAGGTAGTTCCCACGCCGGTGGGGTCAGTGCCAGGGTCGGCCGTCGCCGAGGATGCCGGGGGCAGACCGCCTGAGCCTTCCACTTCCGAGCTTCAGGCCTAATGTATCTGCTTTGCTTTCTCTTTCTACATGTCCTTTCCTTTTCCGAAGAAAAACTTTCCTTGTTGTGTAGGAAAAAAGGTAAGACAGTAGCATAATGATGAAGACTTAACTGTTTCGTATCGCCATTGCCATATTTTGTTCAGCGTATCTGCAGTAGTTGGAAAGTGCCGATACTTTCTGCATGGATCTCGCCTGATGGTTGGGTGAGCGTCTGACAGGGTGTCTTTTCATTTTCTCATGCTTTGAATGCTTGGCCGCTTCGTGTGTCCCGCTGGGGCGGAAACGAGAAGTTTGAGGTGACCGTTCGTAGGAAGAGATCCCTTTGGCGTATTTTCGAGGAGAGAATCATTTAAGGCAAATAGCCTTCCTTCGCCTATAAAAGGTCTGAAGGGCGTCTCTTCCTCTCCACCGCTTAGGGTTTTCCATGACAGTCTTTCCTCATTCTTTCTTCACGTAGCGTTATGCCATTATATTTGGAGCATGGAAGACGCTCCGGAAGATGAAGCTACCGATGACAGAGGGCAGAGAGTCCTTGCTGCTTCGGGTTTGAAGGAGGTTCGACGGCTGGTGGACAAGTTTGAAGGAGGTCCGACGTGCGGAGGCACGTCGTCTTCTTTTTATCAGTTCCGGCGGCGCTTGCGGGGGGGGGGGGGGGGGCGAGATGGCGGACGGATGGGGGCATTAGGCATCCCTGCTGCCCGTCCCTTCCTGCTCGCTCCATGGAGGGGAGGAGGAAGCCAATTAAGCTCCCTCCTTCTTGGGCTTTCCCCTGCCTCCTCGTCCAGCTCTGCTGGTTTCTTTTTCCCTCTCGCGGCCTCTTTTTCCCTCTTCTGTTCTTCTCATCATTTCTTTCACTCTTCGGAGGGTGCCTGCACTCTCTTCCATCCAAAGAGTTGGCAGGTTGGCGGGGGGGATGCCTTCATATGCGTTCCCTCTCCCCTTTCTCTTCCAAATTCAAATTGGAAGATAGCCCTCTCCTTCCTAATCCCTCTGTCACCTTTGTCCCGAGCTGCCCGAGCCAACGGGGTCGACTACCCTTTATCTGAGCTAGTTTCTGCACGAGGCAGAGTCAGTGGCTGGACGCAGGAAGGTCAGCCGAGTCAGCCGAGCGATGGGCTCATATAGCGACGCCAGATCGATTTTTTACTTTTTTGACATGTATTTTCTTGGCTTCGGCCTTCCTGATGTACGAGCGAGTTGTTTGAATAAAAGAAAGGATGCTTTTGTTTTATCTCATGCCGTTTACACAATGCTCAATATTCAGAAGTAGAACTTGCGTAGTGTAGTCGCGTTCCAGGTCCGAGGGATGAGCTCTCCTTCCATCGTGGATAGACGGTATGCTCCTTTTCCGAGCGTCTCGACCACTCGGTAGGGGCCTTCCCAATTAGGGGATAACTTGCCCGCCGCCTCAAGTGGTCGAGAGGCTTCGGCTTTCCTGAGGATGAAGTCTCCCGGTTGAAAGCGTCTATCTCAGACTTTAGCGTTGTAGTATCGAGTGAGGCGGCGTTGGTATTCTGTTACTCGGATGTTGGCAATCTATCGGACTTCATCTGCTAGGTCGAGGTTTTCGAGCAGTTTCTAGTCGTTTGCCTCGGACGAGAAGCAGATGACTCGGAGGGAGGGGTTGCCAATCTCCAACGGGATCACGGCCTCGGTACCGTATACCAACTGAAATGGACTTTCACCGGTTGCCGTTCTGGGAGTCATTCTGTGTGACCAAAGTACGTTCGGCAATTCCTCAAGCCAGCTGCCCTTGGCTTTGCCGAGCCTAGTCTTAATGCCTTTTAAGATAGTCTTATTGGTATTTTCGACCAGCCCGTTAGCCTGAGGGTGGGCGACCGAGGTGAAGTGATTGCGAATGCCCAGGTCGGCACACCTGTCTCAGAAATAACGAGAATCAAATTGTCGACCATTATCGCTTACTATCACCCAGGGGATGCCGTAACGATAGATGATCGACTTCCAGATGAAATTCCAGACGACTGTCTCGGTGATCCTTGCTGTGGCTTCGGCCTCGATCCACTTAGTGAAGTAATCGATGGCGACGATAATGAACTTCTTCTGGGCCTGGGCCGTGTGGAATGGCCCGAGGATGTCGATTCCCCAGCAAGCGAAAGGATAAGGCTCGGCTAGGGTGATGAGCTCCGTTGCTGGCTGATGGACCAAGTGGTCAAATCGCTGACATTGGTCACAATGTTGTGTGTGTGTCGAGCAGTCGGGCTGCAGAGTGGGCCACCAATAACCTAGCCGTAGCAAGATCCTGGCAAGTGACTTACCTCCTAAATGCACTCCACACAGACCTTCGTGAACTTCTTCGATCGCTCGGTTGGCTTCGTCAGTGATGAGGCACTTCAAGAGAGGACCGGAGAAGGATCTCCGGTAGAGAGCGCCATCCAGAGTGACGAATCGCCGAGCTTGGTACTTCAATCTTCAGGCTTCCCGAGGGTTGGGGGGCTCTTGAGAATCTTAGAGCCATGATAGGTACGGGGTACGCCAGTCGCTTGGGGAGTCCGAGTCAACAGCTAGGAGCTCCGAATCGATGCTCAGCCGCTCTAGTTCTTCGAGAAGGACCGATCGAGTACCCTCGGGGTCAAGAGAGGAGGCCAGTCGAGAGAGGGCGTCCGCTCGGGAGTTTTCCTCCCGAGCTATTCGGACTACCTCAAAACTCCCGAACTGTTGTGCCACGATTTTGACCAGCTGGAGGTATTTGACCATCGGTGCTTCTCGAGCTTCATAACCACCGTTGACCTGGCTAGCGACCAGTTAGGAGTCAGTGTGAATCCTGACTCGCTCAGCCCCCAACTGCTGGGCCATGCGGGCTCCCGATATGAGGGCCTCATACTCGGAAGCGTTGTTAGATGCTTGGAAGTTGAACTTCAGGGCGTACTGTAGCTCTGCTCCTTCAGGGGACTTTAGGAGGATCCCGGCGCCGCTTCCGACTGAGTTGGAGGATCCGTCGACGAACAGTTCCCAGGTCGGCCCGGGCGCGGACGGAGATCTTTCTTCAGTCGGGATGGTGCTCTCGGCGATGAAGTCAGCGAGCGCCTGGCCTTTGATAGCCGAGCGAGGCCGGTACGATATATCATAGGCCCCAAGCATGATGGCCCACTTGACGAGGTATCCCGAGGGTTCAGGGTGAGCGAGGATCCTCTTCAATGGTTCGCTGGTCAGCACGGTGATGGAGTGCCCTTGGAAATAGGGTCGGCGGCGCTTGGCCGAGGTAACCAACGCTAGCACGAGTCTCTCAGTTGCGGGGTACCTTCTTTTAGCCTCATTTAGCACCTTGCTGGTGTAGTAGACCGGTCTCTCGACTCCCGAGTCATTTCTGGCTAGGACCGAGCTAACTGTAGATGGAGTTGACGAGAGAAAAAGATGCAAGGTTTCACCTGGGACGGGCTTGGAAAGCACCGGGGGCGAAGCCAGGAACTCCTTAAGCTCGGCGAACGCTCTTTGGCATTCCTCGTCCCACGCGAATGTAGCAGATGCCATTTTAGGCCCCCTCAACAGTTTGAAGAAGGGTAGGTATCATTCAGCCGCGCGGGATAAGAATCTGCTGAGTGCGGCAATGCGCCCGGTAAGGTGTTGAACATCTTTGATGCAGGTGGGTGGGCGCATGTCCAGGATGGCCTGGACCTTGTCGGGGTTGGCCTCGATCCCACGCTGGGTGACTAGGAAGCCCAAGAATTTCTCGGACCTTACTCCGAAGGCGCACTTGGCAGGATTGAGCTTCATGTTGTACTTTAGGAGGGTGTCGAAGGTTTCATCTAGGTCGGCAAAGTGGTCCTCGGCCTTGGGGGTCTTCACAAGCATGTCGTCAATATAGGCCTCGACGTTCCGACCGAGCTGTCCCTCGAACATATGATTGACCAGCCTCTGGTATGTGGCTCCAGCGTTATTCAACCCGAAAGGCATCCGGGTGTAGCAGTATACGCCGAAGTCGGTGATGAAGGCGGTCTTCTCGATGTCTTCTGGATTCATTTTGATCTGATGGTAACCTGAATAGGCATCTAGGAAGCTGAGTATCTCGTTGCCCGAGGTTGAGTCAACCAGTTGGTCGATGCTCGGTAATGGATAGCAGTCCTTTGGAGTAGCCTTGTTCAAGTCGGTGAAGTCCACGCACATTCGCCACTTTCCCGAAGTTTTTGGCACCAGGACGACGTTAGCCAGCCACATCGGGTACAGGACCGGTCTAAAAAGAGCAGTCTTTTACCCCTTGGTGACTTGCTCCTTGATGATCGCCTGCTTCTCTGGCGCGTGCTTCCTTCTGCGTTGTTGTACGGCTTTGATGGTTGGATCGAGGTTGAGCTTATGCATCACCGTCTCCTCTGGTATCCCAGGGAGTTGATCATCAGACTATACAAAGACTCAGATGTACGCGGAAAGAAACTCTTTGTATTGCTATTGGACTTCAGATGTTAGGTCGGCTCCAATCTTTACTCCCAGGGTCGGGTCGGGTCGTCGTTTAGGAAAACCCCTAGCAATTCGCCTCCAGGCTCGGCGGTTGTGGATTTTTCCTCGACTTCACGGGGGCCCTTGTTCTTCCCGTCCGGCCTTGTGGCTTGAACCGAGATATTGTAGCACCTTCTGGCCATGGCCTGGTTGTCTCGAACTTCCCCCAACCTATTTTTGGTGAGGAACTTCATCTTTTGGTGATAGGTAGAAGGCACTGCTTTCGTTCGGCTGAGGATTCCTCGGCCGAAGATTGCATTGTATGCTATCATACCCTTGATCACTATAAAGTCCGCCATAACCGTAACGGTCTTGGGTGGGGTGCCAAGAGTAACCGACAGGCTTAGGGCTCCCTCGGGATAAGTGGCCTGGCCATTGAACCCGCACAGGGGGGTTTGGATCAGGCGGAGTTTAGACGGATCCTCCCCCATCTTAAGGAAACATTCATAGGATAATACATCGGGGGCACTTCCATTGTCAACTAGAATCATGTCTATGTTACAATGGTTTATTGTGGCCGATATGACTAGGGTGTCGTCATGCGGGGTGGTCAGCCCTTCCAGGTCTCGGTCGGAGAAGACTATGACCTGAGGCTCACTTGGCGGGGCCTTGGGAGGCTCGATGGCTCGGCTCGCCCGACGCTTCCTTCCTCAGCCACTGTCTCCTCCTGATGCAGCTCCTCTGACGATGACGTTGATATGGACCCCACGAGGGGCATTGTCGATTTCCTCTGGGGCACCTCGGTCTTCCTTATGACCGGCCACGAACCGAGATAGGTGTCCCTGGCGGACGAGGCGCTCGATCTCATCCTGGAGCTGGTGGCAATCGCCGGTGTGATGCCCATGGTCACTGTGGAACATGCAATGTTTGCTGCGATTACGGCTTTTTGACCTCATTGGCTCGGGTTGGCGGAGGAGGCCCGAGCCTTTGATGTCTTCATATATCTCGTACACTGGAGCGGTTAAGGCAGTGTACCGCTCATACTTCTGGGACGGTTCTTTGTGCTCCCCATCTCGGTTTCACCTCTTTCCTTGGGCCGAGCTTGACTCGGGTGCTCGCTTCTTGTCCCCCTCCAGACCCGAGCCGGTTGCGCCTCGGCATGCGCTGAGAACTTCTTCGTACTCAGCATGGCGTAAGGCCAGAGTCACTAGCTCGGCAAGGGTCGAGAGAGGGTGGAGGATAAGTTCGCGGCAGAGGTTATCGTCCCGGGTGCCTCCGGTCAGCGCGGTTATGACCGAGGCTACATCCGGGCGGGGAATTCTTAGGGCTTTCGATTTGAATCGGTTGATGTAAGCCCGGAGTCTCTCCCCTTGCGCCTGTTTGAGAGCCAAAAGTTGCGCTATCCACCTCGGGGGGCCGCTGTCAACAAAACTCTCCTTGAATACTCGCCCAAACTGTTTGAAGTCTCGGATGGATCCGAGGGCGAGGTCCCGGAACCATGCTTGGGCGCCTTGGACCAGGGTGGTCGTGAAAGCTCGGCATTTGATGGCGTCAGACGCCCCGTGAAGGGTCATAAGGGCGTCGAAGCTGTCGAAGTGGTCGGCCGGGTCGCCTTGGCCATCGTAAGGCTTGAAGGTCGGGATGGAGGTTCTGGGAGATACCTATGCCTTCAAGATATAGTCAGAGAACGAGGATCTCTCCTCATCCTCTAGTGGAGAGGTCTTCTGCAAGGCTCGTAAGGCGCGCTCATGCACTGTGAAGCACCTCTCGAACTCTCGTAGAAGGAGGGACAACTCCAGCTGTTGTTGCGCCGTGGGGCTAAGGGGGCATGATGGCAGGCTGTCCTGGCGCTCCCTGGGGACTTCGGTCTCCGGGTGTGGACGGCGTGCCCCAGGTTTCCCCCGTTTCGGTGTGGAGGAGGCCTCTTGCTCCGGGGGGGGGGGGGGGGGGCTTGTGAAGGTCCTCCTGTCTTGTTGCGAATAAGCTGCTGCCCTCGGAGGGTGAAGCGACCTCCGGTGGTGTGCTGGGACACGTCTCGCGGGGGGGGGGGGGGGGGGGGGGGGGCTCTCCGGAGGGGCGCGTGACCTTCCATCCCTGGCCGCCTGAGTCCTCATGAGTTCCACGAGGACATCCAGTTTCACGTTGCGGGCCTGGAAAGCGTCAGCGCCGTCGTTAAGCGGTAGCCCTACCGTCGGGGGGGGGGGGAGCCCTACCGCTGCGGGGGGAGGGGGCGGTTCGTCGGCGGGAGTGCTGGCATTGGAGGGGGGATTTTGTGAGGCTTGAGAGGGGCCTTCTCCCGCCGCCACCATGCCCTTTCCCCTATCGCCGGCGGACCTCCTCCCTGAACTTCTTCGCACCATACTGGCTCTTCGGTCGTTTCCCACAGACGGTGCCAGATGAAGGGGCGTGATCTCGCGCGGCTCCTGAGCTGGGAGGATGATCACCGAATAGTGAACTGTAAAGAAAGGGAAACAGATCAAGGGGCCCAGGGAAGGTTCCCTAGGGAAAACCCTCCGATGCTTAAGATATAGAGCAATGGTGGAAGATATGGAGGGAGGAAGAAAGAGGTGCACGAGATCCCCCTACACCAAGGTGGTGAAGTGGTTCCTGCTCAGGGAGTTTTAGGCGTGTATTGCCCTTACCTTTCGTTGGAGGTAGTCCTAGGTTTATATAGTGCACTGGCTTCATGAGTCCCGTAAGCTGAGGGGTTTCAGGCGGGCGTTACGTCCTCAACGTGGGATCTTTACGTCCTCATCGTGGGATCTTTATAGCCTTGAGGGATCATGGGCCTCTTATCCTCATAAACTTCTGCTTATAAAGGGTTCTCAACGGCATCATGGATAAGCAATCGTCAGTCGTCCTAAGCATAAAAGGTGCCAACCTTGTCTGGGCGATAGGCATAGCTTGGATGAGGATAGGTAGGAGTGGGCGCTGAGCGCCTGCCCTTATCTCGACGAGGGGATAGATCGGGCATGGGTCTTTATCTGAGGGGTGGATGTCTGTGGTTCCTCACTATCGGTGAGGGGTGGACGTAGGTTGCCATTGTGGCATCCGAACCACCTTAAAATTGCTGTCTCCTCATGGTTTGTGCCTTATCTCCTTTCCCCCTTCCGTGACTACTTGTGAATCTAGTCATTCTGCTTCTTTTAGATCTTGTGTGTTATTCATCTTCACTTAAATCCTTCAGTATATCAAAAGCTGGATTCGGACCGACAAGGTCATTCTTGTCGAAAAGATAACAGTTTGCGTGAGTAAATCTATGGATCTATTAACTCCGCTGAGTACCAAGGGTTTATGCAGTGGTTGTTTTGAGGGATATAGTCTATTTTGCTTGCGGCCCTCTTGTGTCCTCTCGAAATCGTTATCTTGGTTTTATTTTACAAAAAAATTGTTATCACCCAATTCACCCCCCCTCTTGGGTGTCATTTAACCTCAGGACTTCAATGGTATTAGAGCTAAGGCTCTTCTCTTTCAGATCTAACGATCTAGAGTAAGATCCGGTTAAATGGCAAACAAGGGTATGATGCCCGAGCGCCACTCCATCAACCGTCCTCCCTACTTTGACGGTTCAAACTACTCATACTGGAAAAACAGAATGCATGTCTTTCTAAGAGCTCAAGAGTACGAAGTTTGGAGAGTTGTGGACAAGGGTCCTCATAAACTAGGGGATGATGAAGATAAATGGACACCTGAGGAAATCAAGGAATGCACCGCTAATTATAATGCCATGAATATCATGCAATGTGCTATACACCCTAATGAATTCTCTCGTGTCTCTACGTGCAACTCGGCCAAGGAAATGTGGGACAAGCTACGACTCATATATGAGGGAACTTCACAAGTCAAGGAGACCAAGGCAAATCTCCTAGTCACTGACTATGAGCTTTTTAAGATGAAACCTGAAGAAACCATCTCCGAAATGTTTGCAAGGCTAACAGAGATCACGAATGGTCTCAAGAGTCTCGGGAAAGAGTACTCAAATTCCGACCTTGTAAGGAAAGTGTTAAGGTCCCTACCATCAGCTTGGCACACAAAGGCCACGGTAATTGAAGACTCAAATAACCTGTCTACTCTCACCTTGGATGAACTCATAGGGTCACTCATGACCTATGAGATAAATATTAGGAGGACAGTTGATGAAGACATCAAAAAGAAGAAGGTCATTGGACTGAAAGCTCATCACTGCGATAATGAATTTCAAGAAAGTGAATCAAGTGACAGAAGTAATGAAGAGGAAGAATTGGCAATGATAACTCACCAAGTGAGAAGATTTCTAAGGAAGAAGAGAAACTTTCAGGGAAACTTTAGGAAAGGGCCAAGAAAGCCCACACAGACCAAAGGCAAGTCAAGCAAGCCAAGTAGCATCATATGCTACGAATGCAAGAAGCCCGGGCACATGAGAGGTGAATGTCCGGATCTGAAAAAGAAATTCAAGAAGGATAATTTAAAAAAACCCAAAGCCATAGTCGCCACATGGAGCGACGATGAAGATGAACCATCTGATGAAGAGATTCAAGAACTTGTGGAAAGCTTGTGCTTCATGGCACATGAAGATGAATCTACGGAGGTAAACTCTGACCCTGATTTCATTTCTAATGAACAATGGAAATCTGAATATGAAAAATTGTACACAAAATACAAGAACATCAAATCTGAAAACAAAATTCTCAAACAGAAAATTGATGACTTATCACATGAAGATATCTTTGTCAAATTTGAAAAACTGGAACAGGAATGGTTTGAGGCCACAGAAGAAAGAGAAAGCCTATTACAAACAATTTCAGACTGTGATAAAGCCAAAGAAGAATTATCTTGCAAAGTAATTGAAGTGGAGAAAGCATGTGAGAAAATGAAAATTGAAGAACAAATTCTGAAATTCACAAACTCAGAACTTGAAAAGAAAACTGTGAGCTTGGAAAAAGAAGTGGATGATCTTCAGTCCACGTTATCTAAGTTTGTTAAGGGCAAGCAAAACCTAAATAATTTGTTGGGAGTGAAAGTCAATTTTCAAAGAGAAGGCCTCGGATACACTCCCCAAAACAAAAAACCTTTTGAGCATAAGATCACCACATCACTTGTCCATGAGAAAAGTCAAAACCATGCATCATCTTCCAAGCCTAAACTCAAGCATTTTCAACCCAAATCACGACAGTTTCAAGGAAACTTTGCACCTGTCAATTGCTATCATTGTGGTAGATTTGGGCATGCTATTGTAAATTGTTGGTTCAAATAAAACCCACCAAGAAATCGTGCTTTCTGGACCAAGAGGAGATATACCAAGAACTGGACTAACTCCAACGGACCCAAACTAGCTTGGGTACCAAAAACAATTGCATGAGAATTTTTCTTCTTGCAGATATGTCTTGAAGTCAGGGGGAGCAAATTGTATCTTGACAGCGGTTGCTCAAGGCATATGACAAGGGACAAGAAGGTGTTCTTCAAGCTGCAAGAAATGGAAGGAGGCTTAGTTGCTTTTGGCGGAAAGGACAAAGGTAAAATAATCGGAGTTGGAGACATAGGTAAGAATTCTGAGACTCTGATTGAAAATGTCCTTCTGGTGAAAGGTTTGAATCATAATTTGTTGAGCATAAGTCAGTTATGTGATAAGGGTTTTAAGATTATTTTTGATGTGACTCACTGTTTTGTCATGTGCAAAAATTCAAATGAAATCAAATTCATTGGTAAAAGGAGCAACAATGTGTACACCATTGATCTTAATGATGTTTCAGTTGATAATCTGTGTTTGGTAGCTAACAACCATGAGAATGCATGGCTATGGCACCGCAGACTAGGTCATGCTAGTTTGGAGTGATCTCTAAGTTGTCTAGACATGACTTAGTGATAGGTCTGCCCAAATTGAAATTTGAAAGCGATAATATCTGTGAAGCTTGCACGAAAGGCAAGCAAACACGAATCTCATTAAAAAATAAAAATATTGTTTCATCCGCTAGGCCATTGGAACTGTTGCATCTTGATCTTTTTGGTCCTACTAGAACATCTAGCCTAGGAGGAAAATCCTATGGCTTTGTGATTGTTGATGATTTCTCCAGATTCACATGGGTGCTATTTTTAGCTAATAAAAGTGATGCCGTGACGGAGTTTCAAGTGTTTTGCAGAAAAATTCAGAATGAAAAGGGTTACCTCATCACCACAATCCAGAGTGATCATGGTGGTGAATTTCAAAATCATGAATTCAGCATGTTCTGTGAAGAGCAGGGGTACACACACAATTTTTCATCACCGAGGACGCCCCAGCAAAATGGAGTAGTAGAGAGAAAGAATAGAACGTTGATAGACATGGCCCGGACCATGCTCAGTGAGAATTCCCTACCCAAGTATTTTTGGGCTGAAGCGGTAAGTACAGCATGCTACATCATCAACAGGGCAATGATAAGGCCCATTCTGAAGAAAACTCCATATGAGCTCTACAATGGTAAGAAGCCAAACATCTCTTATCTTAAACCCTTTGGATGCCCTTGCTATATCTTGAACAATGGTAAGTCCAATCTGGGTAAGTTTGATGAAAAGAGTGATAAAGGAAATTTTCTAGGTTATGCACTCAATTCTAGAGCTTACCGATTATTCAATAAAAGGACTTTAGTTGTTGAAAAAAGTCCTCATGTTATTTTTGATGAATCCGAGTCAAAACTCACAAATCAAATTTCTTCCATCTTGGATGTAGATGAAGACCCTAAGAACTCATCAAATGTTAAAGCCAAGGATGAGCCATTGAAGGCAACCTCAAGCAAAAATGAGGAAGATGAGGATCCTACAATTGAGACACTGCAAGAACCACAAGTGCAGCATCCTGATCTGCCCTGCTCCTCCACATTTCTAAAGGATCATCCAACTGCGAACATCATAGGTAATTTGGAGGATGGGGTGAAAACTAGGTCCTCTCTAAGGCAGGTTGAACAGGAGGACCTGATGGCCTTACTTTCACATGTAGAGCCCAAGGACATTCATGAAGCTCTTCAAGATGAATCCTGGATTCAGGCGATGCATGAAGAGCTGCATCAGTTTGAAAGAAACGAGGTGTGGACTCTCGTGCCGCGTCCTAAGAACCATCCTACAATTGGAACTCGTTGGGTTTTTAGAAACAAGCTAAATGATGCGGGATTGATTGTGAGGAATAAGGCTCGGCTTGTGGCCAAGGGGTACAACTAGGAGATGGGAATTGATTTTGATGAGTCCTTTGCACCGGTTGCTAGACTTAAAGCAGTCCGGATCTTACTGTCCTACGCTTACTCTTTGAACTTTAAACTATTTCAAATGGATGTTAAATATGCATTTCTTAACGGCCATATCAAGGAGGACATCTTTATAGAGCAGCCGCCAGGCTTTGAAGATTCCAACATCCACGACACGTGTATAAGCTCCAAAAGGTTTTGTACGGACTAAAATAAGCACCAAGGGCATGGTATGAACGGCTTACTTCTTTTCTGGTTGAAAATGGGTTCAAGAGAGGTAAGGTTGATCAAACACTTTTCACAAGGAAATCAGGTAAAGACATTTTAGTGGTTCAAGTGTATGTGGATGACATTATTTTTGGAGCTTCTGATAATGCCTTATGCGAGGAATTTGCAAAGACTATGCAAGGAGAATTCGAGATGAGCTTAATGGGGGAGCTGAATTTCTTTCTTGGATTGCAGGTGAAACAAACTTCAGAAGGAATTTTCATCAATCAAGCCAAGTATACTATGGAATTGCTAAAGAAATACGGGATGGCGGAAGCATAACCCATATCAACTCCCATGGCCACCACCACAAAGCTGGATAAGGATGAAAATGGTAAAACAGTAGATTCTACACTGTTTCGAGGTATGATCGGATCACTACTGTACCTTACAGCGTGCCACCCTGACATTCAATTCAGTGTATGTCTCTGTGCCCGTTTCCAGTCATGCCCTAAAGAATCTCACTTATCAGCTGTTAAACGGATTTTCAGATATCTAATTGGCACAATTGGCTTTGGTTTGTGGTTTCCCATCGATAGTTCTTTTGAGTTAATTACTTATACCGATGCGGATTACGCCAGATGCATTATAGATTGATGCGGGACGGGACCACGGACACGACAAGCTCGCGATCGTCTCTTAACGAGGGAAGCGTCGGACGTGCACGGTTGAGAAACCGGCAAGAGCTAGGGTGGTCGGCTCGCACTTTCGTGCCCGGATCGGGTCACGGGACGGTCTCGCTCACTCTCTCGCAGCAGCGGTGATATGAAATTATAGCAAGCTAGGTCCTAAAACATGCTCTCTAGCAGTGGCATAAACAAGCATATATGAAATAAGCGAAATGCCAAGTGTAGGAGCGAAGACGATACCTCCACGCACTCGGCGTGGGGACGACGGGCCCGGCCGAACTCGTGCTCCCAGGATGGTTAATACATGAATAGTACAGCAATGGAAATATGCCCACTCCACGCAAGGAGGTAAAGGGCGACACAACGGGGCCCGGGAGGACCGAATACGGGTTGACGGGCGACTTTCCGCGTAGCTTCGGTAGCACTCGAACTAGTGACGGTGGGGCCCACGTGCTGTCCGGAGGGACCGTGTGGGACCCGGTGTCACCACTGTGGTGGGGACACTGGTGGAAGCGATCCCCGGACTGGCGGCACGCTGGAACGTCACCCGGAGGTCGGGCGGCTCCGATCGGCACCCGTCGGGTTTGCTGTCCACGGACTGGTGGTTGCTGTTTTGCAGCGCGCGCTCCGACGAGAATGGGCGCTGCGATCAGCCCCGATGTCGGATCGACACGAAACTGGCGCCGTTGGAAAGCTAGCTTGAAGTTCTTCAACTAGGCCCAAATATCTGGCCTGGATCTGCTCAGATCTTGACTTATGGAATTTTTAATCTCCTGTTGTATAGTAACCGAAGACTCAGACCTGTAGAGAACTTGACTGTGGATTGCCTTTGACCTTGAGGTATACGTTCGAATCTGGGGTTGGGTTCTTCAGCAAAGTTGTGGGAAATTGATTTGGGAAGACAGAAAAATTGGATTGGACACGTTTGGATGTGTCTATGATTTTCTGTGATTTGTTCACTGGACGAAGGTCGGATCTGGGATCTAACTGAAAGTACTGTAGCTCTAGTAGAACATGAATTATTAAAAATAGGTAGAAGGATGATAAAAATTTAAGAAACATTGTGGTGGTAGGGGACGATGGACAGAACACCCAGTTAAATTGGGAGGTCTAACATAAATCAAAAGAGTGGTCGAAGGTGGAGAACTCAAGGCTACTGTCACTGTAGACAGTGACAGAACAGATCTGAGATAGTGGGTTGAACGAAATGGGAAAAATATGCAACGGTGGCTTTTGAACCTGGATTTTTTTGTGGAGAAAGGGATAGAAGATAGGAACCAACCCTCAAAATTTCAAGTCGATCAGAACTCGTGGCTGGCTTCAGGAATTCACGAACCACACCTCTGTCCAGCAGGATAGAAAACCGAAGATGATCCCGTGGCGGCTCGAAGGCGGCACGAACGGCGGCGGCGGCGGCACAAACGATCACCGGAGGTTGAGAGGGGAGGAAGGAGATAGAATCCACTCTAGATCTGGGGTTGGGGAAGGAAGAACACCAAGGGAGGAGAGAGGGGCGCACCAAGCTTCAAGAACACTCACAAATTTTCTGATTTTTCATTGAATTTCTCATGAAAATACAACATTATATATGACTCCAATCAAATCTAATATGGACCCTTGGATCAAGGGTTGGGGATTGAATGGCTGAGATGAGGTGTGAATAACACACCAAATACAATTTTTTAATCTACCTTGACCATCTCCATTCAACCTTAGACTAATTACATTCAAACTCCACCTAATACACACCAACCAAGCCTAATAAGGCCAAAAGAGGGGGCGCCCCCTTCATGGGCCTCTCTTGGGCCTAGGCTGGTCCAAGGCCAGCCAACCCAATCCATAACCCATGCTTGGTCCATGGATTCTCCCATCTAGATAGCCCATGAGAGGGAGTGGCCCAATTGGGCCTTAAATGGCTATTATGGTCCATAAGGGTGGCATAAGGTCCAATATGATAATCACTCCTAATAGACTCTACTAAGGCAACCTAGTAATGGACTCTTCCTAAAAATGTGGCCCAATGGCTTAATGAAGCCTTACAAAGAGAGCCCAAATGAAAGAAATCAAAAATTACACACTTTCAAGCCAATACAACCCATAATACACACCTATACAAGCTAATACACACTAATACTCATCCCATAAGCTCATGATGTCCTCATCATAGATCGTAAAAGTACAACTGGGTACTGTCAGTTTCTTGGCGGGTGCCTTGTTTCATGGGCCTCTAAGAAACAACATTCAGTAGCTCTCTCAACGGTCGAGGCTGAATATGTAGCCGCCGGAAGTTGTGGAGCCCAAGTACTTTGAATCAAAAATCAATTGCTTGATTTGAATGTTGAAGTGGATTGTGTGCCCATCTTATGTGATAATACGAGTGAAATTAGTCTATCTAAAAACCCTGTTCAACACTCCAGAACCAAACACATTGACATTCAGTATCATTTTCTGAGAGATCATGTAGGTAAAGGGGTTTTTGAGTTCAAGTTCATTGACACACTTAATCAACTGGCTGACATCTTCACAAAACCCCTAAATCAGGATCAATTCAATAAGATTAGGAGAGAACTTGGCATGTGCAAGGGTGAGGGCATACGTACTTAGGTCTGCACTAGGTTGTTTCTTCTTCGTTGGGTAGATTATGTGAGATGTATGTATTATGTGTGGTTCATTTCTATTGTGTATGACTATACCTAGCATGTGTGCCTGTACTTATATTTATTTACACTTCTTCCTTGACATTTTCCTAAAACTGAATATTCCTTGATAAATAAATGTGGACTAGTGATCTAGTGCTCCTAGCAGTCTCCATTCAAGGGTTTCCATAGTCGACTCCTGCTTGCTATCTTTCGTGGCTTAGCAATAGAAAAGAAAAAGATTTAGAAACAAACAAAAAAAAGAAGAAAAAAAATGATCTGTGAAAATGGGGGGGGGTCCACAGGGTCATGGAGCCCACTTCCATCTCTGGTGGCCGCTGGCTACACACCTTTTCTCTCGGGGTGAATAATGGGGTTTCTATGCCCCAGCGGTCGACCGCTGGCTTCGTGTCGATCGACCGCCAGTGGCGAACCGGCCCGGTTCAGCCACGTCCGAACCCCTTTTTAAGGGGGTTTTCTCTCCCCTTCTCTCATTCTATCACTTTCCCTTCTCTCTCCCTTACTCCACCTCAACCCTAGCACATCTCTCTCCCACCTTTCAAGCCCTAAAAACCCCACATCTTCCCTCGCCGAGAACGATCCGGTCGATTATTTTCCATTTCGGCACGCCTCCTCGTCGGCGTTCGTGCGCTCGTGCCACCCTTCCCTGAGTTCCAGAGCGTGGCGACGGTGTTCTTAGTTCTTCCTGGTGTCTCCCTCTCCATCCCATGGTAGAGGTCCTACCTCTCAAGAGGATCTTCTCTTCAGCGGGTTTCTTAGTCTAAAATGGCACCTAGACGGAGTGCTTGGTGTCTTCTCCAAGGGGAACCTAGTGCTCGGAGACGTGAAGCTCCGGCCGCACCTCCACCACAAGCTCCCGCACACAGGTTACCTCCAAAGTCTATCATCGACCCTCGTCTTGTCGATTTTCAAGAGTTGAATAAAATCCTGCCCGACATTTATACAGTTTTTTCAATGCAACCGGGGTGGATTGACTTTGTCACTAGATACAACCAGTTTTATCCCTATCTGGCACAACAGTTCTATGGTAATTTGGTTGACAGATATGGAAGATTATACACCATGGTTAAGGGCATTGAGATCCGAATTAATTCAGAATTATTCAATCGTGCCCTGGGAGTCTCTTCACATGGTGCAGACATGAATTTTGGGCATGGTGAGGTTGAGGCAAGTTTCATTGCCATGACGAGCTATGATTTTGTGCGTGGTGTGAGTGACCTCATTGAGCTCAATGCCAACCACTTTCCCGCCTTGCAACGGGTTCTGCATCATATGTTTACTACACTTATTTATCCCAAGAGTGGCAGCCGAGATGAAGTGACGGAAGTGCACCGATTCCTGTTCTATCATGCTATGAATGGTGACTTAATTAATATGGGATGGCTCATGACTCAACTGATAAGTCGATGCCGGACACATTTACGACGGTCCCTGCCTTATGCTTCTCAACTCACTGGAGTGTTCACTTCTATTGGGATCCCATTGGAGGATGAGCAGTTTGTTCTGGTCCGCCATGATGACATTTATAATGAGCATAAGATTTTCTCAGATATGGGATATTACCGTGCAGCAGATGGCACAATTCGTCGTGCTGTCCCAGTTTATGGGGACGAGAATGTCAGTGAAGGCGAACAAGATCCGAACCCACAGCAAGATCACCAAGATGCCCCTGCACCATTCCAGCCCGACGATGTGCCTCCTCCAGCGGCTCTCCCTTCACCACCGCAGTACTTTCATGGGGAGTCTTCTGCTCCGGGTGCTGGGCATTCCACTTGGGGAGACTATGAGGCTCTCGACCAGCATCTTTTAGGCATGGAAACCCGCATTGACTCCTCTCTTGGGCGTCTGGACACTTTTATGGATACCATGACTGGACGAATGGACACCTTCACTCATGCTCTGGATGATATCTCTATCCACATGGCCACTCTCTTTGCCAGCCATGAAGATAACCGTGAGGCCTTTCGCATCACCAACCATACCCTTCTTTCCCTCCGTAACTAGCTCCGTCATTATGATGATCTTCTCCACGACATTAAGGATCGTCTTCCTCCTCCTCCTGCTCCTGCTCCTGCTAGTTCCCCCCATGGTGATGGTCCACCGGATGGTGTTCATGGCGAGGAAGCTGAGGATCACCCTGCTGTGTAGCTGTTCTTGGGTCTCTAGTGTTACTTTTGTCCACTTTTTGTATCCCATACCTCTCCTTTTTGCTGATGTCAAAGGGGGAGAAGTAGGCTATTAGGCTCATATTTATATGCTATGTGTGTGTGTGTGCCTGCTTGCATGCATGTTTGTCGTTTGCATTTTAGGTTGAGCACGTTGTATTGCATTTGGTTATTTGGTTATATTGCATTAGTGGTTTGCATTTAGTGGTTGCATTCCCTCTTTCACCTCTTACATTCCGTGTACCCTGTATGGATCTAATGAGAATGAATGGAAGAATGCACTCCTTGAATTCACAAGATTGGCTCTCTCCTATCTCACTTCCTGTCAATATGGCAAATAAGTATTGAATGGCTGGTATGGATTTGTTGACGTGCTTGTGTTGGAAGTGAAATGTTGCATTGATATGGACGTGTTGAATGCCTTCACATCATGAGTTCAAATGTTTCAACTTGATGGATTTCAACTGAATTTCAAATGAGATTGACGTCGCTTCCAAAACTCTCTTATAGGCACATTGGTGAAAATGCAAATCTAATGCCTAGTTTTTGTCATCATCAAAAAGGGGGAGATTGTTGAACATATCTGAGTGATTTTGATGATAACAAAACCCAGGACATTTATCTCCCATGTACTTTGTTTTCAAGTGAAGCTTTATGTTTTAAACCATCATTTTCACCCCATGTCATATTTGTGTTAATGAATCCTTCCGTGTGTTTATTCGAGTATAAACCAACTTGTAATTAACTATAACACAAGCCCATTTCAATCATCGAACAAATAGATAGCTTCAAGTGAGCTAACACTTGACTTTTGCAGGATTGGAGATTGGCGGTCGACCTGTGGACCCTTGGAGGTCGACCTAAAATAACAGAGCTGAAATCTGGGAATCTGTGAACCTGGCGGTCGACCGCCAGGAGCTAGCGGTCGACCTATTTTCCCAACAGCCAAATGGCTACAGGACGGCCAATGGCAGTTGACCGCTGGCCTCTGTAGGTCGACCGCCAGCCCCGAGCTGCCAACAATTGTTGACTTTTTATCATTTCGAGAAAAGCCATTCCTCTTGGATTTGTTTAATCCCAAAGCAACCAAACTCTCCAGAAATTGTGGATCTGGTCTGGGGGAGTCCTTGGACCATTCAAGAACCTATAAAACTTATACAAGAGGGATTGGAAAACCCTAATGCTTAGAGTGGATCAAGGAGGCTACCAAAGGTGGGAAGGAGGAGGCTTGCACTGTAGACGTGAACAGTGCTCCGAGAAGATTTCTTCATCCTTATTCCTCCTTTCTAGAGTGAACATCAAGCTATATCTGAAGAAGATCAAGCCTGGATCAAGTCAACCTCAAGCTGCATCAAAAGAATCCTTCATCAACTAAGGGGGAGCATTAATCAATCTCTTGTTCTTGTGTTCTTTCAATTTCACATCCTTCTCAGCTTCAAGTGTGTTTTGATTGTAATCTTAAATCTTTTGTGTGTATGTGAAGATCTTCACAGATCCGTGTGTGTGTGTGTGTGTGCAGTCAAGGTTGATTGCTTTTGTGTGTGTGTGTGGTTGATCTTGTAACACTCTACAAGATAGTGTGTGGTTCCTCACTGTCGGTGAGGGGTGGACGTAGGTTGCCATTGTGGCATCCGAACCACCTTAAAATTGCTGTCTCCTCGTGGTTTGTGCCTTATCTCTTTCCCCCTTCTGTGACTACTTGTGAATCTAGTCATTCTGCTTCTTTTAGATCTTGTGTGATATTCATCTTCACTTAAATCCTTCGGTATATCAAAAGCTGGATTTGGACCGACAATGTCATTCTTGTCGAAAAGATAACAGTTTGCGTGAGTAAATCTACGGATCTATTAACTCCGCCGAGTACCAAGGGTTTATGCAGTGGTTGTTTTGAGAGATATAGTCTGTTTTGCTTGCGGCCCTCTTGTGTCCTCTCGAAATCGTTATCTTGGTTTTATTTTACAAAAAATTTGTTATCACCCAATTCACCCCCCCCCCTCTTGGGTGTCATTTAACCTCGGGACTTCAGTGCCTGCAACATGCGTGCCTCATGGCTCGACATCTCTGTCCACATCTGTCGCTGGAAATCAGACATCTCTGCTCGGACGATGTCTCCGACGTCACTGGGAGAAGTACTGGGGGCGTACTAAAGGCATGGCTACTAGTCGGGGCAGTGCCTGAACTCACACACTATGATATCACAGTGCTAGTCTCCAGGCACGACCCAAAACCATATAGCCAGCCTTTCTTCGGTACGCCAGCTGCTGCCACCCATGCCGCCAGATCTAACTCCGGCTGCTACACGTCTCCCTCCCCGTACTTCTCTGTCACATGTCTGCTATATGTTTCCTACAAATTGAATAAATTTTTTTTATAAATTTCATATGAATCAATCATATTTAAATGAAAAGAAAAACTTGCATATGTATATAAACTTACCGCTACTGAGTGGGCTCTCTCGCTAACAAACTGATCAGTCCCCTTCTTTTGTATGTTCCGTCGAACACCTCTAGGTACGATGAAGCTCGATTGAGCTCCACGGCCTATTTTACAATTCATAGTAAAAAAAATTCACATATATAAATAAAATATAAGAAGATAAATTGAAACATTACTTATCAATTTTTGTTTATGGGTCGCGAAAGAGACGGACCCACTCGTAAGCACATTTGCGTCTAGTTATGATGCCCTGTTTGCTACGACTTTTTGGGACTTTTCTATCCACTTGGGCTCGGCCCATTTGTCACACACAGCCTCCCAATACTCCTTCCTCATCCAAAGAGGGCAGTGCTCCTTCTACAGCTGTCGGTCTTGGCTCCCAACAGCTTTTTTCTGAGCCCTTACACATGCCTCATGCAATGTCTTCCTATAATTTGTCTGCACAATAGCCTCCCAGACAAAACGAGCTCTCGCCGCATCCCGTCCACTTGTGAACTGATAAGTCCGTTGTAAATAAATTAAGTTATATGGGTTAGTATACTGTTCTGAATTGAGTTTGGGAAAGACGTGAATTAAATGATTAAATTACATATTGTGAACATGTCGAACAATAAATCCCGGACGCTGATCGAAAATTCTTTGAAAGACATTGCCGGCCCGGGAACATGCACAATTACTAGTCTCATAGAATGACGGACAGCCCCGACAGGTTCTAATTTATCACTATAATTACAAATGTTAAAAGAGTTGGCATTACACAGTTGAAGGATAAATAATGAATATAATTCATAACCATATAAATTTACCCAGAGATCCAGCACGGCAGACGTCCATCCTGGGCCCCGCCTCCCTCGCCCTCGTGACGACTGCCGACATCCTCTGTCGGCTAGGTGGAGGAGTCGACAGGGGCACTAGGGCCTATAAGAATTAAATGTCATAAGCATAACATTTAATCAAAAAATATTTGGCTATAAATTGAAATAGACATACCTGTAGCGGGAGGTGGTGGGGATGTGCCCTGCACAGCTGGTGGGAGGACATTGAGACCTGTAAGAATTAAATGTCATAAGCATAACATTTAATCAATGAATATTTTGCTCTAAATTTAAATAGACATACCTATAGCGGGAGGTGGTGGGGGTGTGCCCTGCATAGTTGGTGGGAGGGCACTGGGACCAGTAAGAAATAAATGTCATAAGCATAACATTTAATCAAAGAATATGTTGCTAGAAATTTAAATTGACATACCTGTAGCGGGAGGTGGTGGGGGTGTGCCCTGTACAACTGGTGGGAGGGCACTAGGACCTGTAATAATTAAATGTCATAAGTAAAACATATAATCGAAGAATATTTTGCTAGAAATTAAAATATACATACCTGAAGCGAGAGGAGGTGGGGGTGTGCCCTACATAGCTGGTACAAGGGCACTTGGGCTTGTAAGAATTAAATGTCATGAGCAAAACATATAATCACACAACATTTTAGGCAACTTCAAGATAGACATACCTGTCAGCTGCGGTGGTGGCGGTGTGCCATGTCCAGCTGGTGAGCCGACACTCAGACCTGTAATAAATAAATCTGTTAAGCTAATATATAATTAATACACTTATATAACTAAATATTTGAATAGATATACTTGAGCCCGAAGTAGACGCCAAAGAGGAGGGAGTAGAGCCCCTCCCACTGCCCAATCTCCTCTCACTCCCACTACGACCTCCTCGGATCATCTCTTTATTAAGAACAATAAACTTAAAGCATATTAATCCACAATTACATAAGATTTACAAATGTCATTAAAAATTATGCACAAATGTAAAAATATCTTACTAAATTATCAAATATTATTCATTTCATTTTCAGATGCCGATGATATATCTAACTCAGCCTCATCTTCGTCATCCGTAGTAGCCCCATCAAATTCAAACTCTTCCTCTTCGGGGGACTCCTCCCCTATAACATCAACATTTAGCTCCGTCGGATCAACTTCTTCCACTTCATTTTACGTATCTAACGACAGTGGCTCATCAGATTCGTCCAAATGAAGATGTGTGGAACCTACAGTGCCAACTTCATCTGATTGAAAATATTCAGCATTGACATCCTCTGAGTGAGTTTCACTCATATTCAACTTATAAGTGGGAAAAAGTCTTGCTTTAACTCTACAAACTTCCCACCAATCTTTATTCTCGGACGATGAATAACTTGAATAATACATTTGCTAGGCTTGTGGGGCCAAAATGAATGGTTCATATGTATTAAGTATAGACCTATGTTTGACATCAACAATCCCATATGTTGTGTCATGTCGAACAACATTAGGATCAAAACAATGACACTTAAATAAGAATACATGATTATCTTGTCCCATATACTACAATTCTATGACTTCCTCAAGAATACCATAGTAGTCTAGTTCATTTTCATTGTATGCACTTCTCTTAACACATACGCCGCTGTTCATCGTAAACTTATTTCGTCCATAATCCCTCGTGTGAAATATGTATCCATTCACAATATATCCTGGATAGGCACGTGTAACTTTCGAGGGGCCATAACTTATCTCCTATACTCTTTCATCAATAACAAGACCTTGTTCAACCTATATGTAAATCAGAGTAGTTAAAATATGAACATTTACCTCAACAAAAGTAAATAGAAACGTATATATTCAACGGTCGACACTAACTCGATATCTCAGCCATCTGGCAAAAAACTTCTTGCGTTCTTTTTCAACCTCCACGTCCTGGATGTTTAGATATTTTTGTACTAATTCTGAATCAAATTATCTGCATTATGAATACACTACTACCATAAATGAGAAGACGAAGGATAAACAACTTATGTACATAAGGAAATGTGAGTTAAGAACTTACTCAATATAGGGTTCAATCTCAGTACAATTCAGAAGAATATATATCTCTGCGGCGTACAACGCTCTATCTTTGAGCATGCGAGCCAAGCAACGTTCGAACGCACGTCCAGGATGCTTAAATATAGAGAGCCGATCGGACGAATCAGCAACTCCCCGATCATCATTACGTGGAGGTCGAGTATGATGAGTTTGAATCTCTTTCTCAAAGTACATCGAACAGAAGTTCGAAATTTCTTCAATAATATATGCCTCAGTAATCAAACCCTCCAGCTTTGCCTTGTTGCGAACTTTCATTTTTAGTTCATGCATGCACCTACAATGACATACATATCGTACGCATGTAGCGGCCAAAAGAAAAAAAATTCTCACATGCCTCTCAAATGGATACATCCATCGAAATTATATTGGCCCTCCGACTATAGCCTCGTATGGCAAATGGATAGTCAGGTGCTCCATCGAATCGAAGAATATCAGAGGAAATATCTTCTCTAGCTTGCAAACGATCGTGAGCACATTTTCTTCGATAGTTTGTACATCCTGAAGTCGGAGTTCTGATGCACATAAAATCTTAAAAAACTGACTCAGCTCGGTCAGTGCTCTCCATATATACTTTGGCAACAAGTCACGGAATGCAATGGGCACCAGCCTCTCCATGGACACATAACAATCATGACTTTTTAGTCCATATATTATCCTATCATTAACATTCACACAACGGGCTATGTTGGACACATATCCATCTGAGAATCTCAATGGTTTCAGCCACTGGCACACTTCCTTGATATGTGTATCACTAAGCACGTAAGTTCCTTTAGGCTGCACAATTTTTCCATGTACGTTCTGCAGTTCCAGTTCAAGACGTTTACAAAGCATTTTTAAGTCCATACGTGCTTTGGCGTTGTCCTTTGTTTTACCTTTTATGTTCATGATCGTGTTGAACACATTATCAAAAACTTTCTTCTCGATATGCATGACATCCAGATTGTGTCGTACAAGAAGAGTTGACCAATAAGGTAATTCCCAGAAAATATTTTTCTTGTTCCAGTTGTGATCCTATCCAAATCTAGGGAGTTGCCGTGTGCTACCAGATAATTGTACTACACCTGGTAAATTTTACACCCGTGCCCCCATATGTCGACCAGACACCCGTTGTAAGTCTGATTCATCCATTTCAACAGTGTTTTTCTGAAATGAGTCATTTTACCTTCGGAAAGGATGGTCACTTGGTAGAAACCACCGATGGTAATCAGACCAGCATGCTTTCCCACCATGTTTCAATACAAATGATTTAGTTTCTTCCATATAGTAAGGACATGCTAACCTCCCATGTGTGCTCCAACCAGATAGTATTCCATATGCAGGGAAGTCACTTATTGTCCACATCAGTGCAGCCTTCATAATAAAATTTTGCTTCCTAGATGCATCATAAGTAATAACCCCATCAGTCCATAACAATTTCAGTTCATCAATCAACGGTCTGAGATATATGCCTAAATTTTTTCTCGGACTTTTTGGACCAGGAATTACTAAGGATAAAAATAACTTTTCTCGCTTCATGCACATGTCCGGTGGAAGGTTGTACGATGTCATATGCCAACAAGAGTAAGACGCCACTGAACCACCAAATGGATTAAAACTATCTGTGCATAAACCCAACCTAACATTACGTGGCTCCCTTGACAAAGTAAAATGAGTACGACTGAAGTGAGTCCAAGCTTCATCATCGATAGGATGACTGGTTATATCATCAGCACAGCGTACTCTTTTGGTGTGCCATGTCATATGTCGAGCCATCTTTGAGGACATATACAACTGCTGCAGTCTAGGCATAAGAGGGAAGTATCGCAATGTCTTGTAAGGTACATCTTTTTACTTTGAATTGTCCCCTCTCTTAGGTTTGAATATGTCATGATGACAAATAGAACATGATATCTTGCCTACATCCTCTTTGTAATATGACACACAGTGATTCGGGCATGGATCTATTTTCACATATCTAAGCCCCAGCTCATTGACCATCTTTTTTGCACGTTAAAAAGTTTCAGGCAACTTCTTGTCTCGAGGCAACATACTCTTGATCAAGTGGAGGAGACGGTCAAAACAAGTCTCACTGATTTGAAATTCAGATTTCAAGTTCAACATCTGTGAGACCGCAGACAACCGAGTGTACTTTTCACAACCATCCCACAACGGCTCATCAACATCCCTAAGTAGTTCATAAAATCTTTCGGCTATCTTATTCGACTCTTCTTCCATGTATGCAAGGTCCTCATTGTGGCGACCCAAGATCCGGATACTGGAAAAGGAACCCGATACCATTCGAATATTGGCCCGCCGCCCACGAGCCGAGGCTCAGAAGGGCTAAAAAGGAGTGTGAAGTTACAAAAAAATAGGAAATAAAGTAGGACAATTCAACAATTAATAGAAATAAATAAACAACTACAACAGAGTCCAGTACAACAGAAAGTACAGTCTAAAGCAGTAAAACGTACCACATGTCAAGTGAACACTCGGCCCGGCGAGCTGGCAGCTAAGAACCTCCGAACAGCACCCTCGAACCTCGAGGAAGAACCGTCGCACCTGAAAAGCAGGGATGAGTTTCCAAACAGAGACTCAACAAGGGTCCCGCGGAACCCCAACCGGAAACAACGGCGGAAGCGGAAAGTAACAACAGCAAGAACAACAGTAACAGCAGGAACAGCAAAACAGTGGCTGGTAAAAACTCGGCGCTACAGCTACTCCTACTGTACAGGAAAACCAACACCCCGATCCCACAGTCGGGGACGATCAAACAACGAACCACCCTAGTCACGCTACTAGGAAAATGACCACTCGTCGGGAACTCGACGCTATCTAGGGGAAAGCCCTCGGCGACGCTCATCGGAACCCCTAGACCTCGGCATCGGGAAAACACCCGAGAACTACAAGTAAAACCACGTCTCGCAAACGTGAAGCGGAACTCGACTCACGAGGAAACTCACGTCACGTGACGGGAGTACCGCCCACAAGAATGACCGGATGCGTCCCCTGACGTCTTACACCGCGTCACAACTGTCTAGCTACAACGCCCCAGGCGGAGACTCGGACACACTCAGTAACCAGTACCATAAAATAAGGACTAGCTGAGGTCGCGCTCGTCAGCGGGGGTCCGAAACCCTCAGCCCAGTGTGCACACTCAGACCATACACCCTAGGCCTGTCCTCTAGCTGGTAATTCCCCCTAAGCCCAGACTCGGCTATACGTGGGGGCCCTACGGTAACCAGCCTACTCACCGTCTCTCTCGGGTCAGCCGCTCCACCACTCCCGGGTGGGTCAACACCGCGTGTCGTAAGAAGGCTACGACTAGTGGGGGCTCACGACCATCCCGGTCTTCTCGCTCTTGGCCTCATCTGCGCAGCTCCAACTCTTTGAGCCCCGGTCGTGGTAAAGATTGATGTGGTTTTAGTTTTTCTTGACCCCTCTGTGAAGGGTGTACCTCATCACCTCGAGTCTCTTTGTATTTCCTTTCATTCTCTCCATTATTAATAAAATTGCCTAGCTGATCCTTGGATCTGCCTAGGTATTGCCATAGTTAAAAAAAAACTAGTGGGGGCTCACAGAACGTGGACATAGAAAACCACGCATGCACCCATCGCGAGTAACGGGAAGTAACAAGTGGCTCAAAGACACCCGACTCTGGACGGCCCACTAGACCTACTAAACCCAACGGCCTTTGAGTCACAAGACTCGGGGTCAAGACCGTTGCACACGACAGCACTGAGCCATCAATCTGGCCTAATCCATAGGTCCAATACAATGATGCGAAGACTCACGAGGTAGTTCACAACTGCCGAGACCCATCCCTCAAGAAAGGAAACTTAAGCGACCTCCAGCCTCAGGCTAGGAGATTGGACTCACAGTCCAAGGCCACACACATGGTCCACTCGGAAACCACCTTCCGGAGAAACCACGACGTGCGGGGAAACCTCACCGCACTCACACCGATACACACGGTGACTCGATCTGGTAAGAACACGGAAGCCCGGAACACCTGGGGTTACCCGGATCCACCAGGCCCACGGGCACGCTTATCAGGGTAACACGGTACCTCCAGACACCCAAAAAACACGGTCACAAAACTCACGGGGTGTCCGGGACACTCACGAGGCTGAAGGTCAACCACTGGGTCACAACCGGGTCGACTGGAGACCAATGCAACACGATCGGAATGCTAGAGGGTCACTCGGACCCTTAAACCCATGGACATGCTAATATAGATAAATGGGACCTCCGTACACCCAAAGACACGGTCACGGAACTCCACGGGGTGTCCGGGACACACACGGCCCAAGGGGAGCACGATCAGCCGTAGACTGCCCGCCCTGGGTTGCCCAGCTAGTCACCTCCAAGAACGCGCTATCTTTGCCTAGCGCGTTCAAACAGAACGCGCTATAGGTCCATAGCGCGACAAGATCAGATCGCGCTATGACCCTATAGTGCGAGAGGGACAGAACGCACTATGACCCTATAGCTCGACAGGAACTGCCTTACTGTTTATCTTCCCTGATGAACACGCTCAATCGGGGCGGCACGTTTTCCAAGAATGCGCCCGCCTTGGCTAGGGCGTTCTCAGTCCGCTCCCAAAAATGGCGGAAACCGCGAAGAAATCCATTCCACGCCCCGTTCACCCCTAGGTGAAGGGGAAACAAAAAGGGATACCTTCCCCAAGCCCCTAGGCATGCATCTAAACTCTCGAGTCGGCCAAAAATGCCGTAAAACGGGAGATCCGGCTCACACCCCAAAAAACATGAGTTTTCCCCAAAACGCCCAAACAAGCCCGCTCGGCTCACCACAGCCTACAAAACTCGCAGGAAATGAAGTACACGAGCTGGGGGTCCATCTCCCTACCTCCACCGAAGATTCGACGCGCCGCGGATGTCGATCCACGAAGAAAACGCAGTTAAAGCTCCGTCGGCTCGCGATCCCACAAACCGCCTCCACCATCGCGATCCTCGCTCCATCCTCGCCGCTCCACGCCCCACGATCCTCGCTGCCTCGCCCCTGTCCACCTCCATCAGCTGCCGGAGAAGAGAGGGAGAGAGGAGAGAGCGTGAGAAGAGAGAGGGAGGGAAGAGAGAAATGAGAGATGGGGAGAGAGAGAAAAAGAGGTTAATATATATAAAAAACTCAAAAATTCTAGAAATTTAGAAAAATATGAAAAATTACCTCTACGATCCTCGGGAGGAGCACAACGCGTCGGTACTGTCCCGGAGTTGGAGAACGCCACGGTTCACCCTGCACAGAGTTCCGAAGACATATCAGCGAAAAACACACGTAAAGCATAAAATACACTCTGGGACCCACAAAAATGATCCGAAAAATTCGGGGCATTACAGCCCTACCCCTTATAAGAATTTCATCCTCGAAATTCAGGACAAGCACCAAGCCACAGGGGAAGAACGCCTCGACCAACTGATAACGCTGTCAGGGCCCCAGCACAGAAAAGCTCGATACTCACAAAAAACCACGATCTTGAGAGACGCGACCAGACAATGATCACGGACAACACCTCACTCACAACCCAAGACACATCGATCATCAGAGCAGGCACATGCAAAAGAATACAAGTCTGGCGTCACCTCAGCCAACACGAAAACCCACCACCGGTCAATGCCCATGCTCGGCGGACCACCACCAATCCGTCGGCTCCACGCCAAGGACCACTCCACACTCGGCAAGCCGAACGCCATAACAACACGGGACCAACTCTGTCAGAACTCAAACTTCGACAAAGCTCAGATCCCATTTGGAAAAACACACCTCAGAAACGGCCACCAAAAGGTCTCGCTTGCACGCGACTCTCTCCATTCTCGAGCCCCTACAACCAGCATCTTTTATCTGTAAAAGACCATCCACTGGTCACCAGACATTCGTCAGCGGGAAACCTTCACCGGCCTAGCAGGCACGATCCAACACATGACAGGCCATCCACTGACTCATGCACAGACCAACACCGCATCACAACCGACCCTCACTCAGATACCACATCCAAACGGATCCCCATGCCAACTCTACCCTTCAGGGGAGCATGGTGGGACCCAATGACACCATCTCTCCTTGGTCCTCACGTCACTCGACTCAGACTTACGGGGAATCCTCCCTTGCTGGTCGCAGACCAGGGATCAACATCCCACGTCAACGTCTCTTCACGGACCTTGCACAGGCATCGTCTACCGTCCTATCTCATCAAATCCTATCTCATCGAAACCTCCGTCTCAATTAATCCAAGAGGATGCCTGCCAATCCCAATTCCCGCTCTTACCACAGAGCCACAGGACACAACCTCTTACAATCCACGGCACACTTCTCCAGAACCGACCAGTGACGCCTGCTACCACAACAAGTAGGTCGATGACACCACGACCAATGCACATGAGTCCCCCGACAATACACGTCTTACCACGGTCGACAACTCGGTCAACCTGACCAGCCACTCATGGCCACCGTCCGGGACCCATACTCTCTCAGAGATCACTTCTCCAAAACACGATCTCATCCGCGAACGCAACCTCCAACGCAAGAACATGGTACTTATGTGGCAACCTCGCCAGCATATTTCCCCAACTCTCCACCTGCCAGTGCCATGAACCACAATATCTCGAGCAACGGCACGGCAACAACACGTCTTACACCGAGGAACCAATCCTCCGATGCTCAACTCATCCTTAGGAAATCCGCCCGCAGCAACCAACGCTACGATCCGCACACTCTGATCCACGCGCACAGCCACCACAACGACAACTCGGGATCCACCATCCCGACAACCCTCTACAACTCCGCAGGCTCCGATCCTTCACACATCGAGAACCGCAACACCAACTGTAAATTCTCACGAACACTGCCCGACTGGCACTCATCCTTTCGGAACAGCGCCAACACACCCTTACACAGCAGGGGACGGGCAACACTTCTCACAGACAACCACCTTGCCAAAAACATAGGACACGTCTCGCACGGACTTCATGGCACACAGAGGCCAACCAATCCGGACACGCAATGCAAGATGATGAACCTTAGCTAAACACAATCTCTCCAACGAAAGGAGAAACCAACACTCCTCCGACCAACGGAGGAATCTCCACACTCGACCTGACCTCAAACCTTGACCATGCGGGGAACAACACCTTCCAGCACCGAGAAAACCATCGCTTCCTTCAGGTCAGTTCCGACACACTCGGCGAGTGTCACGTCGGACCACAATCACAGCATCTGCCGATGCACCACCGCTGCAATTCCTCGAACTGCAGCGCGCCACGCCAAGAGCCGCAACATGAGCCATAACTGACAATCGTCAACGCTCATCCTCGAGTCCCAAACTCACCACAGAACCTTCACATCTCGAGCCAAATCCAAGGCGAACACAACCCATTCGCACACAAGAGCACAGGAGCAAGACTTACTGGGACACCACACCCCAATCCTGCCTGAAAATCCATAAAAACAATCGGGACCGACACGTCACTTCTGACGCCGCAGAGCACGACAAGAACATCAGGCTCGACGAAATAGCAGCTCACCGATAAGATCCTCCGCTCACCCGAGCGCACTTCTTGATCAGAACGCCCGCTCTATCACCTCAAACCACTACCTTAACACATCAGGGGCTGGATAAACCTCAAGCTGGAGTGGCTAAACTCAACGACAGCTCCCTCAGAGCACGCTCACGGCCACTTAACCACAAACAATCCTCGCCAGCCACCTGACCTCGCTGCAAAAACCTTGAAGGCAGCACCGCAGCGACGCACCTACCGGCAACCTCTGCCCAACGCAGCACACCCGGGATCACCACCGATGAGGGAGAAGCTCTCAACCTCGATCCTTGGACCCCACGCCGGCACGAAAGCCGCGAACAGCAACCACCTTAACAGCGCCGCGCATCGCACTCAAGCTCTCAAGCGAGAAACCAAGCGAGAAAACATTCACGAAACCCTAAGCCAGCTATCGACTGTACTGGACCTTACGGACTCTGATCACTGCAATATCTCAAATTCCCATGTACGTCCACAACCTAGCTCTGATACCAACGGTGGCGACCCAAGATCCGGATACCGGGAAAGGAACCCGATACCATTCGAATCCTGGCCCGCCGCTCACGAGCCGCTCGGAAGGGCTAAAAAGGAGTGTGAAGGTACAAAGAAATAGGAAATAAAGTAGGATAATTCAATAATTAACAGAAATAAATAAACAACTACAACAAAGTCCAGTCCAACAGAAAGTACAGTCTAAAGTAGTAAATCGTACCACATGCCAAGTGAACACTCGGCCCGACGAGCTGGCAGCTAAGAACCTCCGAACAGCACCCTCGAACCTCAAGGAAGAACCGCCGCACCTGAAAAGCAGGGATGAGTCTCCAAACAGAGACTTAGCAGGGGTCCCGCGAAACCCCAGTCGGAAACAACGGCGGAAGCGAAAAGCAACAACAGCAAGAGCAACAGTAACAGTAGGAACAGTAAATCGGTGGCCGATAAAAACTCGACGCTACAGCTACTCCTACTGTACAGGAAAACCAACACCCCGATCCCACAGTCGGGGACGATCGAACAACGAACCACCCTAGTCACCCTACTAGGAAAACGACCACTCGTCGGGAACTCAACGCTGTCTAGGGGAAAGCCCTCGGTGACGCTCACCAAAAACCCTAGACCTCGGCATTGGGAAAACACCCGAGAACTGCACGTAAAATCACGTCTCGCAGACGTGAAGTGGAACTCGACTCACGAGGAAACTCACGTCACGTGAAGGGAGTACCGCCCCCCAGAAGAACGACCGGATGCGTCCCCTGATGTCTTACATTGCGTCACAAGTGTCTAGCTACAACGTCCCAGGCGGAGAATCAGACACACTCAGTAACCAGAACCACAAAATAAGGACTAGCTGAGGTCGCGCTTGTTAGCGCGGGTTCGAAACACTCAGCCCCGTGTGCACACTCAGATGATACGCCCTAGGCCTGTCCTCTAGCTGGTAATTCCCCCTAAGCTCGGACTCGGATGTATATGGGGGCCCTACGGTAACCAGCCTACTCACCGTCTCTCTCGGGTCAGCCGCTCCACCACTCCCGGGTGGGTCAGCACCGCGTGCCGTAAGAAGGCTACGACTAGTGGAGGCTCACTGAACGTGGACACAGAAAACCACGCACGCACCCATCGCGAGTAACGCGAAGTAACAGGTGGCTCAAAGCCACCCGACTCTGGACGGCCCACTAGACCTACTAAACCCAACGGCCTTTGAGTCACAAGACTCGGGGTCAAGACCGTTGCACACGACAGCATTGAGCCATCAATCTGGCCTAATCCCTAGGTCTAAAACAACGATGCGAAGACTCACTAGGTAGTTCACAACTGCCGAGACCCATCCCTCGAGAAGGGAAACTTAAGCAACCTCCAGCCTCAGACTGGGAGATTGGACTCATAGTCCAAGGCCACACACATGGCCCACTCAGAAACCACCTTCCGGAGAAACCACAACGTGCGGGGAAACCTCACCGCACTCACACCGATACACACGGTGACTCGATCTAGTAAGAACACGGAAGTCCGGAACACATGGGGTCACCCGGACCCACCAATCCCATGGGCACGCTTATCGAGGTAACACGGTACCTCCAGACACCCCAAAAACACGGTCACAAAACCCACGGGGCGTCCGAGACACTCACGAGGCCGAAGGTCAACCACTGGGTCACAACTGGGTCGACCGGAGACCAATGCAACACGATCGGAACGCTAGAGGGTCACTCGGACCCTTAAACCCACGAGCATGCTAATCGAGGTAAATGGGACCTCTAGACACCCGAAGGCACAGTCACGAAACTCCACGGGGTGTCCGGGACACACACGGCCCAAGGGGAGCACGATCAGCCCTAGACTGCCCGCCCTGGGCTACCCGGCTGGTCACCTCCAAGAATGCGCTATCTTTGCCTAGCGCGTTCAAACAGAATGCGATATAGGTCCATAGCGTAACAAGATCAGATCGCGCTATGACCCTATAGCGCGATAGGGACAGAACGCGCTATGACCCTATAGCGCGACAGGAACTGCCTTACTTTTCATCTTCCCCGATGAATGCACTCAATCGGGGAGGCACGTTCTCCAAGAACGCACCCGCCTTGGCTAGCGCGTTCTCAGTCCACGCCTGAAAACGGCAGAAACTACGAAGAAATCCATTCGACGCCCCGTTCATTCCCAGGTGAAGGGGAAACAAAAGGGGAAACCTTCCCCAAGCCTCTAGGCATGCATCTAAGCTCCCGGGTCAGCCAAAAATGCCGTAAAACGGGAGATCCGGCTCACACCCCAAAAAACATGAGTTTTTCGCAAAATGCCCAAACAAGTCCACTCGGCTCATCACGGCCTACAAAACTCGTGAGAAATGAAGTACACAAGCTGGGGGTCCATCTCCCTACCTCCACCGAAGATTCGACGCACTGTGGACGTCGATCCACGAAGAAAACGTCATTAAAGCTCCGTCGGCTCGCGATCCCACGAATCGCCTCCACCATCGCGATCCTCGCTCCATCCTCGCCACTCCACGCCCCCCGATCCTCGCCGCCTCGCCTCTATCCACCTCCGTCGGTCGCCGGAGAAGAGAGGGAGAGAGGAGAGAGCGTGAGAAGAGAGAGGGAGGGAAGAGAGAAATGAGAGATGGGGAGAGAGAGAAAAAGAGGTTAATATATATAGAAAACCAAAAATTCCAAAAATTCAGAAAAATATGAAATTTTACCTCTGCGATCCTCGGGAGGAGCACAACGCGTCGGTACTATCTCGGAGTTGGAGAACGCCACGGTTCACCCTGCACAGAGTTCCGAAGGCATATCAGCGAAAAACACGCGTAAAGCACAAAATACACTCCGGGACCCACAAAAATGATCCAAAAAATTCGGGGCATTACACTCATGAACATTAAAATTAGAACCAGCAACATCTACAACCATATCCATGTACCCACTTGTGCCGGTAACATTATCGAGCTCATACGACAAGACATCCTCACCATGACACGTCCAATTCATATAACCGTCCACGAACCCTTTCTTGTATAAATGATATTGCACATCCCATGGTGAACGTCACCTCAAGTTTCTACAATCTAAACAAGGGCATCGAATGTGACTGTCGCGGCCTATTGCTGCATTTGGATTCCCCAATGTAAAATGAATGAAACTCTCAACTCCATGTTTAAATTCAATAGACACCACTCGATCAACTATTCTACGATACATCCATGAACGATCTATCAACATTTTGCCTGCACCCACTAAATGTCAATACACAAATAACTTTGAAATCACTACTCCTGAAAATAAGCCCGACCCATTCCTTACATCGTTCGCTGTAAACCATTTGCAGAGGAAGGGCGTATTATTTAAAGTATCACTTTTTAACCCATCTATGAAGGTTTGATCGCACAATCACTTACTATATGTGTTGTACGATCTGCTAAAAATTTTGGTAGCATCTTCCCACACTTCTCCAATATACAAAAAATATTTATTGATTAAGAAATTTTCTTAAACACTTACTAGAAAGTGGTTAATAAAATACTCAAAATAAATAAAGGTATATCAGAGAAGAGTACTCGGAAGGCGCAACCAAAATTCTCAACAAACCATACAAACACATATAGTAAATGACTGCCTGAGTGCAATCAAACATTCACAGACTGTCCACACGGGACAATTCAAGACTTTGAGGTAGATATATATATTCTCGTAAAAAAAATGAGAATATACACATCAATCCCAAAGTCTTGAATGGGAAGATTCATTGACACGGGTTAAACACGCTTTCCTGAGGTGCGTGTAATGTTAGGTCGCACTCACGCACCTCAACTCACAGAGAATACCCCATGTAATTAAATAACATAAAATTAAATAACATCTCACTTATCATTATGCATACATCAAATTAAACAACATCTAATTTAAAAATTATTTAAATGAAGAACTTCAAAGCTAAATGATGTAAATAGAAGAAACCACCAAGGAGAGAACACAAAGAAATCCCACCATCCCAAAAACCATACCCCCTCCCCTCCCCTGGACAGAACCCCCCTCCCCCTCCCTCCCCCACCGAAGACCCACCCACACCGGACCCCCTCCCTTCCCCCACAGGACCCCTCCTCCCCTCCCCTCCCCCCACCTAGACCCGCCCCCCTCCCTCTCCCTCCCGGGCCTCCCCTCCCCCCACCGAAAATATCGGGCGGTGTTTCCTTGCTTAAAATCTTGCTTTTGGTGGTTTGAGACTTTGGGAAAGGTCCTCAATGATTTCCCCCTCGATCGAGATTGAGTGGGGCATGGACAGGCACCCCATGGTGGGGTTCCGTCGGTTCCTGACCGGAATTGATCGACGGATTTGAATCGGTCGACCGGTCTAAACCAGTCGCGGTGCAGGTAACATGGTGCTTGCACCGGTCGACAGATTGTGCTTGGTTGGTTGGCCAACCAGCGCAGGTCTGTCGACTGACCAGTGCAGGTTTGTTGACCAACACGGGTGTTGGTCGATCGACTAGTGCATCGGTTGACAAACTAGTGCAGGTCGGTCGACCGACCCTTGGTGTTGGTCAATCGGTTTGCTGTCTGGGCTGCCTTTTAGGGCCGTATGATGTGTCTCTCACCCCGGGTTTGATAATTAATCATTTTGGGGTTAAAACATACTTAGTAATGGACCGCCCCAAGCTGACGGCATATGAAATTGAGGTCATCGAGGTGCGCTGACTTGGGGTTCTATTTTTGGGTGTATTTGAGTAAGAGGTTTCCCTGTGTAGGTGAGATAGGCCGATGTGAGTTAAGCAGGCCGTGGGTGTGAGTAAGCAGGTGAGTTGGCAATTCTGTTCCCGTGTTGGCAGTGCCTGTGACGCTTGCCCCTTGTTGAGACCCTAACGCATTGAGGAGTCCACCTAGGGTGACGACTTTCTATATTTTTCCTGTGAGACGATTTCAAGCAGGTCGCCGTGGGCCTCCTCTTCTTCCCCCCCTCCCCAATCACCCAATTTGCCCCCTCCCCTCCCCCCTCCTCTCCTGTCCCCTCCCCTCCTCTCTCGTCCTCCACCGACCCCCCACCCTATCGTCCCCTCCCCTCTGTGCCCCCCTTCCCCCTCCCCTCCCCACCCTCCCCTCCCCTCCCCTAGTCCTCTCCCGTCTCTTCTCACAACCCACCCTCCCCTCCTCTCCCTACCGTGCCCCCTTCCCTCTCCCGAACCCCCTCCCCTCCTCTCTCATCCCCTCCCGTCCCCCACCTACCCCCCTACCCTCCCCTCTCCTCCCTTCTACGCCCCCCCTCCCCTGCCCACCCTCCCCTCGCTCCCCCACCGACTCCCCTCCCCTCCCCTCCCCTGTGGAACGATCTTTTTATAATTCTTATTTATTTTATTTATTTATTGATTTATTGGTTGGTTTATTAGGCGTGCCAGTCACCGGAGTGATAATTTTATTGTGCGCTCGATCTGACTCAGTCAGTCGATTGTAAAGTCCGAGTCGGGACCGGAAGTCCGTCATACCATAAAGGCTATGACGTTAATTACGTCCTTCCAAAGAAGGACAACCCTTGATTAATCGCCAAAGTAGAAGAGTCCCAGGGGCAAGACCAATATGATAGGTATGCTCATTCATTTGCAGGATAGGGGAAGCATATGATTATGCAAGATAAGATATGATACTAATATACGGAATAAATCCGACAGTATATCCCCTTATTTTGGTCTATGCCAAGTGGGAATATAGGACATCCATCCATGGAGTGTCGAGATAGACGCCAAAAGAAAGATGGGCGTAGCCTGAGATCCAAGAGGATCTAGATGCGACGGGACAATGTCCATTATCATGGTATTTATTGATATCCCCTTAAGAAACTATTGGAGGACATGCAGTGGCAGAACTCTAAGAGTCAGCAGGGTTAGAAGAAAACATCGCGGTCAAACGGTATAATGTGGGGGGGGGGGGGGGTAAAACCCCATTAATTTAGCTCCCTTAGACTTGGATGAAGAACCATGATTCCCCATGATATGATGAAGGTTGGCATGAAGGCTAATGAGGTTGGGACATTGGGTTTAGACTGAGTTTAGGGCTCATTAAGGTTGTTGGGAAGTTGAGTGTTCGAATAATAGCTGGCGCTGCGATGAACTGGCATGGATGGGAACCGACGCGAAGGCCAACCGGTGCGGCACGGGAAAATGAGGTGGTCGGCACGCTTGGGTCTCGGCGCGATCGGCTTCGGCGCGGCAGCGAGCACAAGGGGACATCGGCCTGGGGGATTGAAGTATAGGCGGTCTGCGCGCCTAGACGGTCGGCCGGTCCTCGGCGCGCCCATCACTCGGCGTGGAACTCACGCCAAGAGAGGGCTACGCCGGGAGGCCATCTGGCGTCGACAGGAGGAATTTCTTTAGGGATTTTGAGGGCTTTGTGAGGTTATGGATTTTGATGGGTTCTATTGAGGGGATCTCTTGTGTTTAATCAGGGCTTCACGAGCTCTGGCGATGATGCTTAGGCAAGCTGAAAGGGGAGGATAAATTCATCTACAGAAGGTCTAGGGAGACCGTGTGACAATCACCGTGAAATCTCATAATGATTATATTCCCCTTTGTACAATGGACAAAAGGTCATGAGATAGGCCTTTGCCATACAGTAGGGGGTTAATTCATCAAAGCTTAACGAAAATATCACATGATATGATAAAGCAAAGATCGTGAATGAATTTCGGCAGTATTTCCCCTTATTTTGGACTATGCCAAAGGGGGAGTATAGGTCATCCATCCACGGAGTGTCAAGATGGAAGCCAAAAGAAAGATGGGCATAGCCCGGGATCCAAGAGGATCAGAATTCAGCGGGACAGTGTCCACTCATCGCGGTGCCTCATCAATATTCTCCTAAAGGGACCAGCGGAGAACATGCAGTGGCAGAACTCCATGTCCCGACGGGGTGAAAGAAGGAAATCGAAAACCCGAAACCCGAATTGAAATAAATGTAGGGGTAAAACTCCGTTGATATAGCTCCTCCGACTCTCACGGAACTGGACGTAAATGGCCCAACAGAATTGATCCATAAAAAAAATAAGCATGCATTTATTCTCACATTCATGTGTACGTATATGAACATATGCATGGCCAAATAAAGAATGATGATCAGAAGGCCCATCTGGAGATTTATTAGTGCACACACTCACTTTGCATGTTTAAACATGGGGGGACTAAAAGGGATATTCACGCAAGGGTTTGCATGCTTAAAAAAAAGGCAAGATCATTTATATATATAAGCCATATGTATGCCCCTTTACATACCCACATATGGAGATTGGGTTGGTTTCCACTACACCATGCACCAACGTGGGAAAGGGTATGGATAGTGGGTGAGAGTTTAATGATTAATGCAGCAGACATGTGTTAATGGGATTGCAAAGTGGCTAGTCACTATTTGCGTAAGTGGAGCCATGCATTTATGCCAAATGATTGGGTCATGCATATGGATGTGTGCACAATGGAGTGCAATGGCTACAATATGTCAATGTATGCATGGAGATATACAACAACGTACTATATGCAATGGCAGTGGGCAATGCTTCATACGTCGGCTGGGCACGTTGGCACAGTGGCCTCATTCGAAGGTAACACGGCGGCATGCATGGCTCGGCGCGGAAATGAAAAGGGAGAAATCTCGGCACGGGTGGTAATCGGCGCGAACCTGGCGCCGAGAGCTGTTGGCGCCGAGGATAGATGAAAAGGGGTTTGTTTGGGGTTCTAAAAAAGGGGTTTTCTTAGTGAGCCATCTCAGGGAGAAAGGGGCTTTGAACATCGGGTTCGCCTGAGACCAGAGGTGATCGAGATACACTCAGACATATTCCTTAAAATTGCACGAATGAAAGACCACGATATGAACTGTCTCGGGTTCTCATTTCGGCCGTGAGGTCGGAGAAGTTATTAGACAACTCGATCTAGCCAAGACGAAACTCAGTAGCTTCTAACCCTTAGCGTACGTCATGGGCAAGCGGAAAGGGAAACTCCGTTGTCAACGCAAGGGGATAGCAGCCGGAAGACTGATAGCAAGGGTAGAACGACAGAGAGGCCAAGAGAAAACCCAAGCAAAAAGAAACGAGGATCAAAGGCACATCGTGAATCAAATATCACTTATAGAGAAATGAACATACAGAGGTTATATAAAGAAAGATAACTAGATAGAAGGAATACATCCACATACTTCATTCATTCGTATACATTGGCGATGGAGCCATACACTTAAATTGCGAAAAGAAGCAGTTGCATACATATCATGAATTTCTAGCGGGCCACGGAGATTACAGACTTCGACGAATACAGAAGAGAAAACATAGAAAACTCAGAAGGAAGCAGAGAACGGGGATAATATAGCCCCGCAGGGCAATGGCAGCAGGCACATTGGCATATTACTTACCAATTTTTGTTTATGAGTCACGAAAGAGACAGACCCACTCGTATGCACATTGGCATCTGGGTGTGACGCTCTATTTGCTGATGCCTTTTGGGATTTCTCTATCCACCTCAGATGGGACCATTTGTCGCACACAGCGTCCCAATACTCCTTCCTCATCCAAAGAGGGCGGTGCTCCTTCCAGAGTTGTCGGTCTTGTCTCCCACCAACTTTTTTATGAGCTCTTACTCGGGCCTCATGCAATGTCTTCCTATAATTTGTCTGCACAATAGCCTCCTAGATAAAACGAGCTCTCGCCTCCTCCTATCCACTCGTGAACTGATAAGTCCGCTGTAAAGAAATTAAGTTATATGAGTTAGTATACTGAGCACGTTTGAGTTTGGGAAAGTCATGAATTAAATGATTAAATTACATACTGTGAACATGTCGAACAATAAATCTTGGATGCTGATAAAAAATTCTTTGAAGGACATTGCTGGCCAGGGAACATGCAAAATTGCGATTTACATAGCTTGACAGATAGCCCCAGCAAGTTCTAATTTATCATTGCAATTACAAATGTTAAAATGGTTGGCATTGCACAGTTGAAGGATAAATAATGAATATAATTCATAAATCAATAAATTTACCCAGAGATCCAGCATAGCAGACGTCCATCATGGGCCCCACCTCCCTCCCGCTCATGACGACTGCCGACATCCTTTGTCGGCTGGGCGGAGGAGCTGACAGGGGCACTAGGACCTGTTAGAATTAAATGTCATAAGCAAAACATATAATCAAAGAATATTTTGTTAGAAATTTAAATAGACATACCTGTAGCGGGAGATGGTTGGGGTGTGCCCTGCACAGTTGGTGGGAGGGCACTATGACGTATAAGAATTAAATGTCATAAGCAAAACATATAATCAAGGAATATTTTGATAGAATATTAAATAGACATACCTGTAGCAGGAGGTGGTGGGGGTGTGGCTTGCACTGCTGGGGAGAGGGCACTAGGACCTATATGAATTAAATGTCATAAGCAAAACATATAATCAAAGAATATTTTACTAGAATATTAAATAGACATACCTGTAGCGGGAGGTGGTAGGGGTGTGCCCTACACAGTTGGTGGGAGGGCACTAGGACCTGTAAGAATTAAATGTCATAAGCAAAACATATAATCAAAGAATATTTTGCTAGAATATTAAATATACATACCTGTAGCGGGAGGTGGTGAGGGTGTGCCATGTCTAGCTAGTGGGAGGGCACTAGTACCTGTAAGAATTAAATGCCATAAGTAAAATATATAATCAAAGACTATTTTGTTAGAATATTTAATAGACATACCTATAGTGGGAGGTGGTGGGGGTGTGCCCTATCCAGCTAGTGAGTCGACACTCAGGCCTGTAATAAATAAATCTTTTACGCTGATATATAATTAATACACTTATATAGCTAAATATTTGAATAGATATACTTGTGCCCAAAGTAGACGCCAAAGAGGAGGGAGTAGAGCCCCTCCCACGGCCCTATCCCTTTCCACTCCCACTACGACCTCCTCGAATCATCTCTTTATTAAGAATAATAAAATCAATGCATATTAATCCACAACTATATAAGATTTATAATAGTCATTAAAATTTATGTAAAAATGTAAAATTTCTTACAAAATTATCAAATATTATCCATTTCCTCTTCAGATGCTGATCATATATTTAGCTCAGCCTCTGTTGAACATATCCGAGTGATTTTGATGATAACAAAACCTAAGATATTTCTCTCCCTTGTATCTTGTTTTCAAGCAAAGCTTCATGCTTTCAATCTTCAATTTTCACCCCATGTCAAATGTGTGGTTATGAATCCTTCCATGTGTTTATTCAAACATAAATCAACTCATACACAAGCTCGTTTCAATCATCGAACAAATGGATAGCTTCAAGAGAGCTAACACTTGATTTTTGCAGGATTGAAGATTGGCGGTCGACCTAAAATAACAGAATTGAAATATGGAATCTGAGAAAGCTGGCGGTCGACCACCAAGAGCTAGCGGTCGACCTATTTTCCCAGCAGCCAAATGGCTACAGGACGGCCAATGGCGGTCGACCGCTGGCCTTTGTAGGTCGACCGCCAGCCTCGAGCTGCCAACAAATGTTGACTTTTTGTCACTTCGAGAAATGGTCTTTCTCTTGGTATTGTTTAATCCCTAAGCAACCTAACTCTCCAGAAATTGTGGATCTGGTCTGGGGGAGTCTTTGGACCATTCAAGAACCTATAAAACTTATACAAGAGGGTTTGAAAAACCCTAATGCTCAAGGAAGATCAAAGGGAGGCTGCCAAGATGAAGAGAAGGGATTTGGCACTGTAGACGTGAACAGTGCTCCGAGAGGAAAGTTCTTCATCCTTCTTCATCCAATCAAGTGTAAATCAGTCCAAGGATTCAAGCTGCATCCAAAGCATACAATCATCCACTAAGGGGGAGCAAATCAAGATCCTTCTCTTATGTTTTGAATTCATTCTTGATCTCTCAAAGCTTCATCTGTAATCCCTGTAATCTTTAAACATTCCAGAGTGTGTGGATCCTCTTAGATCCGTGTGTGTGTTGTTGTGTGTTCTTGGTTGGAGGTGTGTGTGTGTATTAAGGTGTTCCTACACCTTCGTGGGAATCCTCCTTCCTAGTGTGTGAGTGTTGTGTGTGGTTGATCTTGTAACTTCCTATAAGATAGTGTGTTGTTCCTCACTGTCCGTGAGGGGTGGACGTAGGTTGCCGTTGTGGGATCCGAACCACCTAAAATCGTTGTCTCTGTGTGGTTTGTTCCTTTTCCTCTATCCTCCTTCTGTGCAAATCGTAAGTGTGTTAGTTTAGTTTAGTTTTTATTCTCTTTTATCCTGCATAATCCTTCTTCACCTTATAAAACTTGCTTTGTCTGTGGGCTTAATTATTTCAGGTTCTCTTGTTAGCTTCTTGTCACACATTTTATAAAAAGGCGAAAAAGTTTCATTATTTCTACCATCACCCAATTCACCCCCCCTCTTGGGTGCCATTTAATCTCGGGACTTCAATCTCATCTTCGTCATCCTTTTCAGTCTCGTCAGATTCAAACTCTTCCTCCTCAGAGGACTCCTCCTCCCTTATAACAGCAACATTTAACTTCGTCGGATCGACTTCTTCCACTTCATTTCCCGTATGTAATGAAAGTGACTCATCAGATTTGTCCAAATGAAGATGTGTGAAACATACAACGCCAACTTCATCTGATTGAAAATATTCAGCATTGACATCCTCTGAGACAGTTTCACTCAGATTCAACTCATAATTTGGAAAAAGTCATGCTTTAACCCTATAAACTGCCCACCAATCTATATTCCAAGATGATGAATAGCTTGAATAATACACTTGCTGGGCTTGTGCGGCCAAAATGAACGGCTCATACGTATTCAGTTTAGAACTATGTTTAACATTGACAATCCCATATGTTGTGTCATGTCGAACGTAATTAGGATCAAACCAATGACACTTAAATAAGAATACATGATTGTATTGTCCCAGATACTATAATTCTATGACTTCCTCAAGAATACCATAGTAGTCCAGTTCATTTTCATTGTATGCTCTTCCCTTAACAAATATGTTGTTGTTCATCGTAGACTTATTCCGTCCATAATCCCTCGTGTGAAATCTGTATCCATTCACAATATATCCTGGATAGGTAAATGCAACTTTCGAGGGGTATAACTTATCTCCTGGACTCTTTCATCAGTAATAAGACATTGTTCAACCTATATGTAAATCAGAGTAGTTAAAATTTTTATATTTACCTTAATAGAAGTAAATGGAAACATATATATTCAACGATCGACACGAACGCGATATCTCAGCCATCTGGCAAAATACTTCTCACGCTCTTTTTCAACTTCCACATCTTGGATATTTGGATATCTTTGGACTAATTTTGAATCAAATTATCTACAATTTGAATACAGCACTACCTTAAATGGCAAGAAGAAGGGTAAACAACTTATGTACATAAGGAAATATGAGTTGAGAACTTACTCAACATATTTATGCGGTGTACAACTCAGAAAAATATATATTTTTGCGGTGTACAACTCTCTATCTTCGAGCGTGCGAGTCAAGCAACGTCCGAATGCATATCCTAGATGCTTAAATATAGAGAGCCGATCAGACGAATCAGTAACTTCCCCATCATCATTACATGGAGGTTAAGTACAACGAGTTTGAATCTCGGGCTCAAAGTACATCGAATAGAAGTTCAAAATTTCTTCAATAATATATGCCTCAGTAATCGAATCCTCCACCTTCGCCTTATTGCGAACTTTCATTTTTACTTCATGCATGCATCTACAACAATAGTTCAGATGACAATGACATACAGATAATACACATGTAGCAATTGAAAGAAAAAAAATTCTAATATATCTCTCAAATGGATACATGTATCAAAATTGTACTGGGCCTCCGACTATAACCTTGTATGGCATATGGATAATCAAGTGCTCCATCGAATCGAAGAAGGCTGGAGGAAATATCTTCTCTAGCTTGCAAATGGTTGTGACCACATTCTCTTCTATAGTTTATACATCCCGAAGTCTGAGCTCTGATGCACATAAAATCTTGAAAAATTGACTCAGCTCCGTCAATGCTCCCCATATAGGCTTTGACAACAAGTCATAGAATGCAATGGGCTCCAATCTCTCCATGAACACATGATAGTCATGACTTTTCAGTCCATATATTTTCCCATCATTAACATTAACACAATGAGCTATATTGGAAACATATCTATCTAGGAATCTCAACTGTTTCAACCACTGGCACACTTCCTTAATCTGTGTATCTCTAAGCGCGTAAGTTGCTTTAGGTTGCATAGCTTTTCCATGTATGTTCTGCAGTTCCAGTTCTGGACGTTTACAAAGCATCTTTAAGTCCATATGTGCTTTTGCGTTGTCCTTTGTTTTACCTTTTATGTTCATGATCGTGTTGAACACATTATCAAAAATATTTTTTTCGATATGCATGACATCCAAATTGTGTCATACAAGAAGAGTTGACCAGTAAGGTAATTCCCAGAAGATGTTTTTCTTATTCCAGTTGTGATCCTTTCCAAATCTAAGGAGTTGTCGTGTGCTACCAGACAGTTGTACTACATCTAGAAAATTTTGCACCCATGTCGCCATATGTCGACTAGACACCCGTTGTAAGTTTGCTTCATCCATTTCAAGAGTGTTTTTCTAGAATAAGTTCTTTTACCTTCAGAAATGATGGTCACTAGGTAGAAACCACCGATGGCAATCAAACCAATAGCTTTCCCACCATATTTTAATACAAATGATTTAGTTTCTTTCATACAGTAAGGACATGTTAACCTCCCATGTTTACTCCAACCAGATAGCATTCCAAATGCAGGAAAGTCACTTATATTATCCAAATCAGTGCAGCCTTCATAATAAAATTTTACTTTCTAAATGCATCATAGGTAATAACTCCATCAGTCCATAAAAATTTCAATTCATCAATCAACGGCCTGAGACATATGTTCAAATTTTTTGCCAGACTTTTTGGACCATGAATTACTAAAGATAAAAATAGATTTTCACGCTTCATGCACATGTCCGGCGGAAGGTTGTACGGTGTCATTAACACTATCCAACAAAAGTAAGACGCCACTGAACCACCAATTGGATTAAAACCATCTATGCATAAACCTAACCTAACATTACATGGCTCCTTTAAGAGAGCAAAATGAGTATGGCTTTTTGTATTTTTCCCGAGACAGTTTCGAGCCGGTCGCCATGGGCCTCCTCCTCTCCCATCTCCCACCGCCCCCCCACCTCCCCACCCCTCCCCAATCACCCAATGTGCCCCTCCCCTCCCCACCCCCCTCCCCTCCTCTCTCGTCCCCTCCCGTCCCCCACTGACCACCCCACCCTCCCCTCCCCTCCCCACCATGCCCCCCTCCCTTTCCCGAAACCCCTCCCGTCCTCTCCCACCCCCCACCCTCCACTCCCCTCCCCTCTGTGCCCCCTCCCTTCCCACCCTCCTGTCCCCCACTGACCCCCCACCCTTCCCTCCCCAATGTGCCCCCCTCCCTCTCCCGAACCCTCCGCCCCCGCCCTCCCCACTGTGCCCCCTCCTGTGGACACACTATTTCTCTCTTCGTTTGTTTGTCTATTTGTTTGGTTTATTTTGGTTATTTAGTGCGTGGGCGTGTCAGTCACAAAGTGACGATTTATTCGGGCTTCAAATCGGGGTCGTCCGGAACCACTAATGCGTGCCGCCTGACTTGTCAGATGATAGTGGATTTCGTGTCGGGACTAAAATCCGCCGTGTCATAAAGGTCACGACGTTTATTACATCTCCCCGAAAGGGAGAAAACCCTTGATTAGTCGCCAGGAATAGGGGCCCTGTGGCCTAAACATCTATATTAATAAAAGAACACGGATAACTTGAAAACATATCTAGATTTCTAATATTATGGCGAGGGCATTTAAGCCCACTAATTTGCTCATCACATGCACCATGCTCGAAAAGTGTTTTGAGTCGGAAGTGTAGCGAAAGCATGAACGGCATTAAAAACAATATCTGCCGAGAATACAACAAGTTTGATGTTTAGTAAAAGAAGCGGGATGGATCCCGGTGAAAACAAACTGGGTTCAAAAGGTTGTTGACCCGAAGCAAAGTCAGGCTATGGTCATGACGGGTGGTCCTCGTGATCCAAACTTGGCTTGAGAGGGCATCATCTATATTCCCTTTACGCAGAGTGCGAGGGAATAAGAAGTCTCAAATCAGACATCGACGGTTTCTCAGTTACCATTATTATCATTACTATCTTCCTCTTACATTCTTCTTCTTTCCCTTTTTATTATTGTCCTTTCCTCTTTTTTTGTTTTATCACCATTATTATTCATTTCCCAATGCATGAGTCGTTCAAAGCGTGAAAACAGGAACTCTGGCCTTAATTCGGTCGACCGACGCTTAGATTCGATCGACCAGACCAGGGCTGCGTCGACCCGGCTAGTAGAGGGTGTGTCGACGTAGCTCAAGGGTTGGTCGACCGAAATAGGAATCGGTCGACCGAACACCCTGGGGGTGCGTCGACGCAACAGAGGGGGGTGGGTCGACGCACCCACCCTTCACTACAAAAAAATGTGGTGTTTGCGACTGCCGGATTCCGTCGCAAATCCGTCTAAAATTTCGTCGCAAATCACTTTTGAGACGGATTTGAGATGGAATATGGCCATCTTATATTCCTAGTTACAAATTTCAGATAGATAAAATTTCATCCGAAATTCCGTCTGAAATGTGAGACGAAAAATTTTCCGTCTGAAATTTCATCGTAAATAGTCCGTCTGAAATACCGCCCCAAAATCCGTCTGAAATTTCAGATAGAATTATTCCATCCTTAGTTCCGTCGCAAAACTTCAGATCTGGAATTTTAGATGGACATAGTGCGTCGCTTTTTCCGTCGCAAACTTCAGACGGATCTGTCATAAAATTTGTCTGAAACGTTTTTTAAATTTTTTATAAAAAACATGAATTTCAGACAGACGGAAGCTCATCTCTATTTTCGTCGCAAACTTTAGACAGACCCGTCATAAAATCTGTCTGAAACGTTTTTCAAATTTTATATAAAAACCAAGAGTTTCAGACGTACTAAAGCTCGTCTCTATTTCCGTCTCAAAATCCTTCTTTAATATTTTTATTAATTTTTTAAAAATTATAATTTTTTTAAAAAACTTGTTTAATTAAAAATGCATCAAATATCACAATCAAACCAACCTACAGAAAATAAAACACATAAGAAACTCAACAAATATCTTCCAGATCGTCCATATCCTCATCCTCCTCGCCCTGCTCATCACCTCTGTTGCCGCTCGCAGAAGGATCCTCCTATATTAAAAAAATAATAACATTCATTCATAGATAAAAAAATTAGTGCGAAGATAAATTAAATATTTTACTAGATTGCATAAATTCAAATCAAACATAATATCAAATCGATAACTGCATAGATTTTAAAGACCCCAAGTAATCTAGCTCTCATCAGTATTTTAAATTAATTACATTTAGAGAATGCAATTCTGAGCGCCGAGCTCAAACCGGGTATCTGAATTGAAATCTGTCAGTTCTGACAAGTCACTTTCATCTCCCAGGTCGTGTTGGAACGATCGACATGCCAATCAGACCGGTATTTCAGATTTTAGATCCCCGAACCCAAGTTCTTTAATTTTTAACCAAGTGCATTTACAAAATACACTTTTAAGCACCGGGCCCAAACCGAGTATCCGATTTGGATTACGCCAATTCTCATAAGTCACTTTCATCTCCCCGATCGTGTTGGAACAATCGGCATGTCGATCAGGTTGGTATTTTAGATTTTAGACCACTAACCCCTAGTTATATGTCTTTTAAATTAAATACATTTAGATAATGCACTTTTGAGCGGTGGACCCAAACCGGATATCCATTTTGGAATTCGTCAGTTCTCACAAGTCACTTTCATCTCCGAGGTCGTGTTGGAATGATCGACACACCGATCGGACCGATATTTCAGATTTTAGACCCCCGGACCCGACTTCTTTAATTTTAAACTAAGTGCATTTACAAAATGCACTTTTGAGCGCTGGGCCCAAACCGGGTATCCAACTTGGATTCCGCCAGTTCTCACAAGTCACTTTTATCTCCCAGATCGTGTTGGAAGGATCGGCACGCCGATAAGACCGGTATTTCAGATTTTAGACCCCCGGACCCGACTTCTTTAATTTTAAACTAAATGCTTTTACAAAATGTACTTTTCAGCGCTGGGCCCAAACCAGGTATCCAATTTAGATTCCGCTAGTTCTCAAAAGTAACTTTTATCTTCCATGTCGTGTTGGAAGGATCGGCACGCCGATCAGATCGGTATTTCAGATTTTAGACCCCCGGACCCGACTTCTTTAATTTTAAACTACGTACATTTATAAAATGCACTTTTGAGCGTCGGGCCCAACTCGAGTATCCGATTTAGATTCCGCCAGTTCTCGCAAGTCAATTTTATCTCCTAGGTCGTGTTGGAACTATCGGCACGCCTATCAGGCCAGTATTGTATATTTTATACCCCCGAACCCTAAATTTTTTGAATTCTTCTAAACTAAGTTAGTTCTAAAAACACACTTATTTTTTAATTGAGTTATTTTAGCGTCGGGCTCAAATCGGATATCTGATTTGGAATCCGTCAACTCTCACAACTCACGTCTACCTCCCATGTCGTGTTGGAACGATCAACACGCCGATCAGACTAGTATTTTACATTTTGGACCCCCGAACCCCGAATTTTCTGAATTCTTCTAAACTAAGATACTTTTGAAAACTAACTTGGTTTTGAATAGAGTTATTTGAGCGCCGGGCCTAAACCGGGTATCCGATTTAGATTCCGCCAGTTCTTACAAGTCACGTCTACCTCCCAGGTCGTGTTGGAACGATCGGCATGCCGATCAGGCTAAGATTTTACATTTTGGACCCCCGAACCCCGAAGTTTATGAATTCTTCTAAACTAAGTTACTTTTGAAAACTAACTTAGTTTTGAATTGAGTTATTTGAGCGCCAGGCCCAAATCGGGTATCCAATTTAGATTCCGCCAGTTTTCACAAGTCACTTTTGTAATATCCCGGACCTTTCAGATCCTTCTTCGTGGGTCCCGGATCTGGTTTCTCGGAGTGTCCAACTCCGTTGTGTCCGAAATTTCGTTTTGGACATCTTCCGTGTTCGCATCGGCGCGATCCGGAGTTATTTCGGAGGCCCGGGAGCGTTCCGCGGCTTTTGTGCGTGTGTTTTCCGATTCCCGGTGTGTGTTTTGGTAATTCCTTCGGAACCTCGTTGCGAGTGAACCGGGTCGATCACCTAGGCGAGAGTGGTACCGTTGCGATCGGTGCGTTCCGATGATCGCGGGAATGTAATTTTCTATTTTTTGATATGTTCCAGAAATTTTGGATTTTCTATTAATACCCCCCATTTTCTTTTCTTTTTTCTTCTTCTTCTTCTTCCTTTCTTCTCCTTCCTCCCTCACGACCGTGGCCGCTCTCTCTCTCTCTCTCCCGTTCAAGCGTGGCAACCTCCCTTCCGGCTGCAGACGGCGGCGGTGCGACGGCGCGAGGACGTGGGTGACGACGAGGCGATCGTTCGGGCGTGCGGCAAGCATAGGAAGCGTGGGGAGGCGAGCTTCTAACGGCATTCTTCATGGATTTGGGCTTGGATCGGCGCGTCTCATCACGGACCGGAGGTAGGGTGACGTTCCTTAGCCTCTTGTCTTCCTTCCCCGCGAGTTTTAGCTCGAGACGAGGTCGAGAGGGGTCAATTTCGTGCCGGGAAGGGCCGTTCATGCCGCGGGGAGAGTCCGCCCGATCCGCCGTTTTGAGCCCTGATTCCGTGGTTCATGGGCATAGGAGCATGCTAGGGGGCTTGGGGGTTCTTCTCTCACCGTTTCCCCCTCCGTGGGGCTTGTTTGGGGTTGGAATGTGCGATCCTGGCGAGGTTCGCCATTTTCGCGTCGATGAGCGATGTGTGGTCGAACCAGGGGCCACACCACCCTTGTGCGGCGCCGTTCTGGCCGTCCATCAGCTCGGCGTGCTGTGGCTGGGCTCGACGCGTAGTGGGCTTGAGCGGTCTGTCGTGGGATCGCATATCCTAAGGTACGGCCCCAAAATGACCGCACAACCTTGGGGTTTTCGACCGTTGAGTTTTACCATTGTACAGCGCACTAGGGTGTGCGGCGAGGAGCTAGCCGCATAACCCTTCGTGAGGCCAGGTTCTGGCCGTACGTCTGCCTGGGTGTGCGACCAGATCTGGACCGCACAACCCTTGAACGGTTAAACCATAGCCGCTCTTCCCTAGTGCAGCTACGGCCTGACCGTTCAGGTTTATTACTGATGGGAGACGAATGGCCAGGAGCTGACCATTCGTCACCCTCGTGCGGCCAGGAGTTGACTGCACATCTGTTGAACGAGCCCTTGTTGGCCGTTCTTCAGTCTATTTGGGTCTGGCTAGAACGGTCATGTGCTGGCCGTTTAACCCTAGGTGCGGTCCTTGTGCGACCGCACATCCCTGAGCGGCCCAGTGTGGACCGTTCAAGGGGACATATCGTGTCGGCGGGTCTCCCGTCATACCGAGTGGTACTGGGAGATGTCGTTGTCGGCTTCTGTCTCCCTGCGACGGTATTAGTACGAGGGGCGTTCCTTGTACCGTCCGGTTGTGGCGTGATTTTCCGTTGACTTAAGAGTCTACTCCATAGTGACCCTCCACTAGTCGTAGCCTGCTTACACGTGTGTGGTCCCACCAGGGAGTGGTGGAGAGGCTACCCTTAGAGACGGTTTATGGACCGATTTTCGTCGGGCCCCACGTCTTGCAGCCAGAGTCCGATTGAGGGGAAAACCGGTCAGAGGGCCAGACCAGGGACGCGCGGTCTGTGTGTGCACACGTGGTTGGGGACGGTTGGACCCACGCTGATGAGCGTGACCCCAGCTAGTCACTCGTTTGTAGTTCTTGTGTGGTGTCCGTACCTTTGGTAGGAGCTACCATGTCAGGCAGTTCACCTGCGGTGCGGTGTAAGATGTCAGGGGGCGCTACCGGCTGTGCTTCTAGTGGGTGGTACTCCTGTCGAGTCGGGAGTGTCTGACTGTCAGGTTTTGCGACTTCGACCTTCGGGCTTTGTCGCGTTGACCATGGTGTTCCGGTCGTTTCACCGTGGCACGTGTGTCGGCTTTCATGCCGTGAGAGCGGTGTCTTGTAGATTGCAGGGCTTCCCTTTTTCGAGGTACTCGCTTACTGCTAGCGTAGCGGTTTTCTTCGTTTGCGAGGTAGGGTTCGAGTGATCCCTACTGAGTCTTATTCCGAGACTCATTCCCTGCGTGTTTTCACCGTGTTTCAGGTGAGTCGCGGCCTCAGGGGAGCGCGTCTGAGGCTCAGCGTGGTTCAGGCACCCAGCGTTAGTGCCAGAGGTCAGAGCCGGGGTATGCCCCGTGTAGCTGTACTTTTCTTTCTTGTCTCTGTACTAGTTGTGGACTACTGCTGTTGTTATTTTATTTTATCTTGTGGACCATGTATCATGTAAACTGTTTAATTTATTTCCTGCTTAATGGGTTAGCTGTTATTTCTGTAATTATTTGTGATACTTGTGTAGTCCCCACACCTTCCTTTAACCCTTCCGAGTCTCCGGACTCGTTGGTGGCGGTGCGAGTCTCGGGTTATCGGGCCTTCCCGGTAATCAGATTCTCGGGTCGTTACAACTTTTATCTCCCAGGGCATGTTGGAAGGATCGGCACATCGATCAGACTGGTATTTCAGATTTTAGACCCCTGGACCCGACCTCTTTAATTTTAAACTAAGTGCATTTACAAAATGCACTTTTCAGCGCTGGGCCTAAACCGGGTATCCAAGTTGGATTCCGCCAGGTATCCAATCAGGTTAGTATTTTATATTTTGGACCCCCGAACCCCAAATTTTCTGAATTCTGCTAAACTAAGTTAGTTTTGAAAACACACTTAGTTTTGAATTGAGTTATTTTAGCGTTGGGCTCAAACCAGATATCCGATTTGGAATCCTTTAGCTCTCACAACTCATGTCCACCTCCCAAGCCATGTTGGAACGATCGTCACGCCGATCAGGCCAATATTTTACATTTTGGACCCCCGAACCCCGAATTTTCTAAATTCTTCTAAACTAAGTTACTTTTGAAAACTAACTTCGTTTTGAATTGAGTTATTTGAGCGCCGGGCTTAAACCGGGTATCCGATTTAGATTCCGCCAGTGCTCACAAGTCACGTCAACCTCCCAGGTCGTGTTGGAATGATAGACATGCCGATCAGGCCAGTATTTTACATTTGAATTTTATGAATTCTTCTAAACTAAGTTACTTTTTAAAACTAACTTAGTTTTGAATTGAGTTATTTACGCGTCAAGACCAAATCGGGTATCCAATTTGGATTCCACCAGTTCTCACAAGTCACTTTTATATCCCAGGTCGTGTTGGAAGGATGGGCACGCCGATCAGACCGATATTTTAGATTTTTGACCCTTGGACCCGACTTCTTTAATGTTAAACTAAGTGCATTTACAAAATACACTTTTGAGCGCTGGGCCCTAACCGGGTATCCAATTTGGATTCCGTCAGTTCTCACAAGTCACTTTTATCTCCCTGGTCGTGTTGGAAGGATTGGCACGCCGATCAGACTGGTATTATAGATTTTAGACCCCCGGACCCGACTTCTTTAATTTTAAACTAAGTGTATTAACAAAATGCACTTTTCAGCGCTGGGCCCAAACCGGGTATCCAATTTGGATTCCCCCAGTTCTCACAAGTCACTTTTATCTCCCAGGTCGTGTTGGAAGGATCGGCACGCCGATCAGATCGATATTTCAGATTTTAGACCCCCAGACTCCACTTCTTTAATTTTAAATTAAGTGCATTTACAAAATGCACTTTTGAGCGCAAGGGCCCAAACCGGGTATCCGATTTAGATTCTGCCAGTTCTCACAAGTCACTTTTTATCTTGCAGGTCGTGTTGGAACTATCGGCACGTCGATCAGACCGGTATTTTATATTTTGTACCCCCGAACCACAAATTTTCTGAATTCTTCTAAACTAAGTTAGTTTTGAAAACACACTTAGTTTTGAATTGAGTTATTTTAGCGTCGGGTTCAAACCGGATATCCGATTTGGAATCCGTCAGCTCTCACAACTCACGTTTACCTCCCAAGTTGTGTTGGAACGATCGGCACGTCGATCAGGTCAGTATTTTACATATTGGACCCCCGAACCCCGAATTTTCTGAATTCTTCTAAACTAAGTTACTTTTAAAAACACACTTAGTTTTGAATTGAGTTATTTGAGCGCCGGGCCCAAACCGGGTATCTGATTTGGATTCCGCCAGTTCTCACAAGTCACGTCTACCTCCCAGGTCGTATTGGAAAGATCGACACGTCGACCAGGCCAGTATTTTACATTTTGGAGCCCCGAAGCCCGAATTTTTTGAATTATTCTAAACTAAGTTACTTTTGAAAACTAACTTGGTTTTGAATTGAGTTATTTGAGCGCCAGACCCAAACCGGATATCCGATTTGGATTCCGCCAGTTCTCACAAGTCACGTTGATGAGGACATCTCCTACCACTCCTCACTCTTTCGAGGTTCCCGTTGCTTGCTAGCTATGCGTCATCATGTTCGCGGCATTTTTTCTTAATCATGACTTGTAATTTTTATATTTTCTTGAGTCATAGATTATGTAATTTCCCTTTTATTGAGTCAAGTACCTAGGCTAATTATCATTAGAGTGGTTAATGTGTCAGTTGGGCCCAATTAAGTGGGCTAGGCCCATGGGCGCCCCCCTTCCCCATTGGTTTATTGTCATTATTCAAAAACTCAAGGTCTTTTGTTAAATTGTGGGCTTCCTATAAATAGGACCCCAATCCCCCCTATTTGAAGCTAATGAAGTATTGAGTTTAAAATCCACAAGAAGTGTGTCTCTTGCTCTCTCTCTCTCTCTCTCTCTCTCTCTCTAGCTCTCTCTCTCTCTACTTCTCTCTCTCTCTCTAAAGGGGGCGAACCCCATTCTCTCTCCTCCCCACCCCAAATTTGAAATTCACTCTCTCTCCTCCCTATTCACCTCTAATTAAGACCCCTCCCCCTTCCCCATACCTCCCATTTAAGTCCCCTCCAACCCCTAGGTGGAATCCCTTTCTCCTAGGCACCTCTCCCTCCTCCCAAGCAACCTTTCCCCTTCCCCATACAACCTTTCATTTTCCCAAGAGAGAATCCCTTCTCCCAAGCACCCCTTCCTCTCCCCAACACAACCCTTCCCCTTCCCAAAGCAACATTAAACCCCATTAACCTCTCATTCAAACCAAAGGAGAGAGATCTCCCTCTCTCTCTATCCCAACCCAAATTCGCAGCTCCCCCTTCCTCCACCTGCTAGACCATCTTCCAGCCCCCATTCTGCCCCTCCCACACCTTAGATCACCCTATACCAGACCCCCACACAGCCCGGGGTCGCCCCCCACACACATCCACCCCATCTCCCACCCCATCTACCCCATTTTCTATATACTAGTGAGCAGCTGCAGTTCTGCAGAACCGCCCCCCTGTTGCAGCATCGCCCACGACCTCATCCCGGATCTTCTGAGGGCGTGGCCTACATCAACGGAAAGCTCTACGAGTCTGCTTCGCCACCGCGTTGGTCTCGTCCTCATCCGAGGTCCGTGCTGCCCGGGAGGTCTGATCTCCCCCAACTGCGCGGAGTTCCTCATACCGAGCTCCTAAACCGGAAGAGAAGCTGTACCCCGAAGAATCACAGAAGAATCAGGCCAAGATCTCTTCAACAAAGTTCTTCCTCGCCCAGTCCTCGTTCAGAATCAAAAAGCGGAACTGCGTTCGGCATCCGTGGGACAGAGTTACCATTTTTATCCCTCGGCTACTCTAATCTGCATCTCACAGTCTGCCTCAACCTGTCCTCACTATTCAGAGTCCCCCAGTCGACTCCGACCTCACTCGGCTTCCCCGTCAGTTTTTCTGTGAAGAGGACTTGTCCACGATTCCAGAAACGCTGGCGGTTTGTCATTCGGAGTCCGGGAGCTGTCGAGGCAGCCTCTGCAACCTGCTGCCAAGAACCTGAAGCCGCCTTCCCCAGATTCTGTCACTCTGTTCGACTCCCCACCCGGACCAGCATCGACGTCAGAAGAATTCTAAAAAATTCTGAGGCGTCCTAGCCCCAGTTATGAAGAGTTTCCCTCTGGTCTCATCATCAGAAAAATTCCGGACTGGAAGTTACGACCTCAACATTGACTGTCAGTCATTTGTCACAGAGTGCAGGCAGATTCGACATCGGCTTCCCCTTTCGCAATTACGGCGAATCTCCCCTCCCCGCCTGGCCGGCTTAGCGCCCCTCCCTGCGTGGAGGTAGTGTTTGCATGTAAACCTTACTTCCCCACCCCTAGTCCAACCCTCCTGTGCGAGGAGTAGTGGATGTAATTAATCTCAACAGGGTTCAAGCTTCACCGGTGCAGTGTGCGGGGAACCCACACTTCCCCGCTCGCCCATCGTCTCCGACCGGGATCGGCGTCTTCACGCCGATCAGGTGAGCTCCTGGCCACTCTTCGCTGCTGGTTATTACCATTGCTAGCTTAGTATCGCTCTTAGTTGTCCGTCAGAGGTGAGACGAGCGCTCGATCTATAATTCAATCCAATCAAGTGTTCACCGCGGAGCGAGTTGAGAGAGAGCCATTGCATCCCACGCCCACGGCGTGCCGGCCGCCCTTGAAATCGGGCATCCCTGGCCCATTGGGATCTATCCCTATCCGGCCGACCCTTGGAGCCCCTAGGTCCAACCTCGGACCCTCACCGCCATCGCCGATCCACCTACGGACCCGAGTGTGCCAACGCGAGTGAGTCCGCTAGTGTGACGCTGCCAACTTGTTGTGTTGCTTGCTATTCTAGGTCTGAGGGGTCGTTTCACATCACACGTCTACCTCCCAAGTCGTGTTGTAACGATCGGCACACCGATCAGGTCAGTATTTTACATTTTGGACCCCCACACCCCGAATTTTATGAATTATTCTAAACTAAGTTACTTTTGAAAAGTAACTTATTTTTGAATTGAGTTATTTGAGCACCGGGCCCAAACCGGATATCCAATTTGGATTCCGCCAATTCTCACAAGTCACTTTTATCTCCCAGATCGTGTTGGAAGGATTGGCACGCCGATCAGACCGGTATTTCAGATTTTATATCCCCAGACCCAACTTCTTTAGTTTTAAACTAAGTGCATTTTGTAATCAGACCGGTATTTCAGATTTAGACCCTCAGACCCGACTTCTTTAATTTTAAACTAAGTGCATTTACAAAATGCACTTTTTAGTGCTGGGTCCAAACTGGATATCCAATTTGGATTCTGCCAGTTCTGACAAGTCATTTTTATCTCCCAGGTCGTGTTGGAAGGATCGGCACGCCGATCAGATTGGTATTTCAGATTTTACACCCCCAGACTCGACTTCTTTAATTTTAAATTACATTTATAAAATGCACTTTTGAGCGCCGGGCCCAAACCAGGTATCCGATTTGGATTCCGCCAGTTCTCACAAGTCACTTTTATCTCCCTGCTTGTGTTAGAACTATCGGCACGCCATCGGGCTAGTATTTTATATTTTGGACCCCCGAATCCCAAATTTTTTGAATTCTTCTAAACTAAGTTAGTTTTAAAACCACACTTAGTTTTGGATTGAGTTATTTTAGCGTCGGGCTCAAACCAGATATCCGATTTGGATTTCGCCAGTTCTCACAAGTCACTTTTCTCTCCCAAGTCATGTTGGAACTATAGGCATGCCGATCAGGCCAGTATTTTATATTTTGGACCCCCGAACCCCAATTTTTTTGAATTCTTCTAAACTAAGTTAATTTTAAAAACACACTTAGTTTTGAATTGAGTTATTTTAGCGTTGGGTTCAAACCGGATATCGGATTTGGAATCCTTCAGCTCTCACAACTCAAGTCTACATCCCAGGTCGTGTTGGAACGATCGGCACGCCGATCAGGCCAGTATTTTACATTTTGGACCCCCGAACCCCTAATTTTATGAATTCTTCTAAACTAAGTTACTTTTGAAAACTAACTTGGTTTTGAAATAATTTATTTGAGCGTCGGCCCCAAGCCGGGTATCCAATTTGGATTCCGCCAGTTCTCACAATTCACTTTTATCCCCCAGGTCATGTTGGAAGGATGGGCATGTCGATCAGACTGATATTTTAGATTTTAGACCTCCGGACTTGACTTCTTTAATTTTAAACTAAGTGCATTTATAAAATGCACTTTTGAGCGCTGGGCCCAAACCGGGTATCCAATTTGGATTCCGTCAGCTCTCACAAGTCACTTTTATCTTTCTGGTCATGTTGGAAGGATCGGCACGCCGATCAGACCGGTATTTCAGATTTTAGACCCCCGGACCCGACTTCTGTAATTTTAAACTAAGTGCATTTACAAAATGCACTTTTCAACGCTGGGCCCAAACCGGGTATCAAATTTAGATACCGCCAGTTCTCACAAGTCACTTTTATCTCCCAGGCCGTGTTGGAAGCATCGGCACGCCGATTAGACTGGTATTTCAGATTTTAGACCCCCGGACCCCACTTCTTTAATTTAAAACTAAGTGCATTTACAAAATGCAATTTTTAGCGCCGGGCCCAAACCGGGTATCCGATTTGGATTCCGCCAGTTCTCACAAGTCACTTTTATCTCCCAGGTCGTGTTGGAACTATCGGCATGTCGATCAGGCCAGCATTTTATATTTTAGACCCCCGAACCTTAAATTTTCTGAATTCTTCTAAACTAAGTTAGTTTTGAAAACACACTTAGTTTTGAATCGAGTTATTTTAGCGTCGGGCTCAAACCAGATATCCGATTTGGAATCCGTCAGCACTCACAACTCGCGTCTACCTCCCAGGTCGTGTTAGAACGATCGGTACGCCAATCAGGTCAGTATTTTACATTTGGGACCCCCGAACTCCAAATTTTCTAAATTCTTCTAAACTATGTTACTTTTGAAAACTAACTTTGTTTTGAATTAAGTTATTTGGGCGCCGGGCCCAAACCGGGTATCCGATTTACATTCCGCCAGTTCTCATGAGTCACGTCTACCTCCCAGGTCATGTTGGATCGATCGGCACGTCGATCAGGCCAGTATTTTACATCTTGGACCCCCGAACCCCAAATTTTATAAATTCTTCTAAACTAAGTTACTTTTGAAAACTAACTTCGTTTTGAATTGAGTTATTTGATCGTCGGTCTCAAACCGGATATCCGATTTGTATTTCCCCAGTTCTCACAAGTCATGTCTACCTCCCAGGTCATTTTGGAACCATTGGCATACCGATCAGACTAGTGTTTTACATTTTGGGACCCCGAACCCCGAATTTTATGAATTCTTATAAACTAAGTTACTTTTGAAAACTAACATAGTTTTGAATTGAGTTATTTGAGCGCCGGGCCCAAACCGGGTATCCAATTTTGATTCCGCCAGTTCTCACAAGTCACTTTTATCTCTCAGGTCGTGTTGGAAGGATGGGCACGCCGATCAGATCGGTATTTTAGATTTTAGACCCCCGGACCCGACTTCTTTAAATTTAAACTAAGTGCATTTACAAAATGCACTTTTGAGCGCTCGTCCCAAACCGGGTATCCAATTTGGATTCTGTCAGTTCTCACAAGTCACTTTTATCTCCCAAGTCGTGTTGGAAGGATCAGCACGCCGACCAGATCGGTGTTTCAGATTTTATACCCCCGGACCTGACTTCTTTAATTTTAAATTAAGTTCATTTACAAAATGTACCTTTGAGCGCCGGGCCCAAATCGAATATCCGATTTGGATTCCGCCTGTTCTCACAAGTCACTTTTATCTCCCAAGTCGTGTTGGAACTATCGGCATGTCGATCAGGCCAGCATTGTATATTTTGGAGCCCCGAACCCCAAAGTTTCTATATTCTTCTAAACTAAGTTAATTTTTAAAACACACTTAGTTTTGAATTGAGTTATTTTAACGTCGGGTTCAAACCGGATATCAGATTTGGAATCCGTCAGCTCTCACAACTCACGTCTACCTCCCGATAGTGTTGGAACGATCGACATGCCGATCAGGCTAGTATTTTACATTTTGGACCCTCGAACCCCTAATTTTATGAATTCTTTTAAAGTAAGTTACTTTTGAAAACTAACTTAGTTTTGAATTGAGTTATTTGAGCGTCGAGCCCAAATCGGGTATCAAATTTGGATTCCGCTAGTTCTCAGAAGTCACTTTTATCTCCCAGGTCGTGTTGCAAGGATGGGCACGTCGATCAGACCGATATTTTAGATTTTAGACCTCCAGACCTGACTTCTTTAATTTTAAACTAAGTGCATTTACAAAATGCACTTTTGAGCGCTGGGCACAAACCGGGTATCCAATTTGGATTCCGTCAGTTCTCACAAGTCACTTTTATCTCCCAGGTCATGTTGGAAGGATCGGCACGCCGATCAGACCGGTATTTTAGATTTTAGACCCCCAGACCCGACTTCTGTAATTTTAAACTAAGTGCATTTTTAAAATACACTTTTCAACGCTGGGCCCAAACCAAGTATCAAATTTAGATTCTGCCAGTTCTCACAAGTCACTTTTATCTTCCAAGTTGTATTGGAAGGATCGGTACGCCGATTAGTCCGATATTTCAGATTTTAGACCCTCGGACCCCACTTCTTTAATTTTAAAGTAAGTGCATTTATAAAATCCACTTTTGAGCGTCGGGCCCAAATTGGATATCTGATTTGGATTCTGCCAGTTCTCACAAGTCACTTTTATCTCCCAGGTCGTGTTGGAACTATCGACACGTCGATCAGGCCAGTATTTTATATTTTGGACCCCCGAACCCCAAGTTTTTTGAATTCTTCTAAACTAAGTTAGTTTTGAAAATAAACTTAGTTTTGAATTGAGTTATTTTAGCGTCAGGCTCAAACCGGATATCTGATTTGGAATCCGTAAACACTCACAACTCACGTCTACCTCTCAGGTCATCTTGGAACGATCGGCATGCCGATCAGATCAGTATTTTACATTTTGGACCCCCGAATTTTCTAAATTCTTCTAAACTTTGTTACTTTTGAAAACTAACTTTGTTTTGAATTGACTTATTTGAGCGCCGGGCCTAAACCGGGTATCCGATTTAGATTCCGCCAGTTCTTACAAGTCACGTCTACCTCCCAGGTCGTGTTGGAACGATCGGCACGTCGATCAGGCTAAGATTTTACATTTTGGACCCCCGAACCCCGAAGTTTATGAATTCTTCTAAACTAAGTTACTTTTGAAAACTAACTTAGTTTTGAATTGAGTTATTTGAGCGTCGGGCCCAAACCGGGTATCTGATTTGGATTCCGCCAGTTCTCACAAGTCACGTCTACCTCCCAGGTCATTTTGGAACGATCGGCACGCCGATCAGACCAGTATTTTACTTTTTGAGACCCTGAACCCTAAAATTTATGAATTCTTCTAAACTAAGTTACTTTTGAAAACTAACATAGTTTTGAATTGAGTTATTTGAGCGCCGGGCCCAAACCTGGTATCCAATTTGGATTCCGCCAGTTCTCACAAGTCACTTTTATCTCCCAGGTCGTGTTGGAAGGATGGGCACGCCGATTAAATCAGTATTTTAGATTTTAGACCCCCGGACCTGACTTCTTTAATTTTAAACTAAGTGTATTTACAAAATACACTTTTGAGCGCTCGTCCCAAACCGAGTATCCAATTTAGATTCCGCCAGTTCTCACAAGTCACTTTTATCTCCCAAGTCATGTTGGAAGGATCAGCACGCCGACCCGATCGGTGTTTCAGATTTTAGACCCTCGGACCCGACATCTTTAATTTTAAATTAAGTTCATTTACAAAATGTACTTTTGAGCGTCGGGTCCAAACCGGATATCCGATTTGGATTCCGTCAGTTCTTACAAGTCACTTTTATCTCCCAAGTCGTGTAAAAACTATCGGCATGCCGATCAGGCCAGTATTTTATATTTTGGACTCCATACCCTAAATTTTCTGAATTCTTCTAAACTAAGTTAATTTTGAAAACACACTTACTTTTCAATTGAGTTATTTTAGCGTCAGGTTCAAACCGGATATCCGATTTGGAATTTGTCAGCTCTCACAACTCACGTCTACCTCCCAGGTCGTGTTGGAACGATGGGTACGCTAATTAGGCCAGTATTTTACATTTTGGACTCCCGAACCCCTAATTTTATGAATTCTTCTAAACTAAGTTACTTTTGAAAACTAACTTAGTTTTGAATTGAGTTATTTGAGCACCGGGCCTAAACTGGGTATCCAATTTGGATTCCGCCAATTCTCACAAGTCACTTTTATCTCCTAGGTCGTGTTGGAAGGATCGGCACGCCGATCAGACCGGTATTTCAGATTTTAGACTCCCGGACCCGACTTCTTTAATTTTAAACTAAGCACATTTACAAAATACACTTTTCAGCGCTGGGCCCAAATTAGGTATCCAATTTAGATTCTGCCAGTTCTCACATGTCACTTTTATCTCCCATGTCGTGTTGGAAGGATCGGCACGCCGATCAGACTGGTATTTTAGATTTTAGGCCCCTGGACCTGACTTCTTTAATTTTAAACTAAGCGCATTTAGAAAGTACACTTTTGAGTGTCGGGCCCAAACCGGGTATCCAATTTGGATTCCGCTAGTTCTCACAGGTCACTTTTATCTCCCAGGTCATGTTGGAACGATTGGCACGCCGATCAGGTCAGTATTTTATATTTTAGACTCCCAAAACCCAAATTTTTTGAATTCTTCTAAACTAAGTTAGATTTGAAAACACACTTAGTTTTGAATTGAGTTATTTTAGCGTCGGGCTCAAAACGGATATCCGATTTGGAATCCGTCAGCTCTCACAACTCACGTCTACCTCCTAGGTCGTGTTGGAACGATTGGTACGCCGATCAGGCCAGTATTTTATATTTTGGACCCCCGAACCCTGAATTTTTTGAATTATTCTAAAGTAAGTTAGTTTTGAAAACACACTTAGTTTTTGAATTAATTATTTTATAATTGAGTAATTCTGCCAAAATAAATATATAATAAACACTCACCTGATGGGCATGTGCCGTGGGGGTGGATCTATGAGGGAGAATTCCCGCTTGGGAGAGGAGGCCAGTGATTGCCTATAACATGTTTGCCTGCTGGCTAGACATCTCCCTCTCATCTGCGTCATCCGCCACTGCAAATCAGAGATCTCTGCTCGGACGATGTCTCTAACGTCGCTGGTAGAAGTACTAGGCCAGGTGGAAGTATACTGAAGGCACTGCTACTGGTTTGGGCAGAGCCTGAACTCGCACACGATGATATCACAGCACTAGAGTCCAGGCTCTCCCCAAAACCATTATTTTACGCGCGCGGAGAGTCACTTGTGTTTTATCCTCGTGGCGGGGGCGCACACTCACCTTTTACGGAAGGCCGAGATAGGTCGACTGGGCACGCGGGGATTCCAGAGATATTGAGAAGAAGGTAGAGAGAATGATATGAATGCGATGGAAGGGATGGCGTATGGTTCATCATTCTGGGAGACTGGGACAGGGATGGTTGGGTGGAATGCGAGTGTGCCAGTCGATTTCTCGATGATTACCGGTGGAACCGTGTGTTTGACTGGGGATGTGCCTCCAGGGCACGGCACGTGAGCTCGAGGGATCGGGCGACACATGGATAGAAGAGGTTTCGCTGGTACAAGTGCGCAAATGGTTATGGGGATTCGTGTACTGGACGTCTTTCCCCACTGGTCGCAAGCAACCGGTGTTTATTTTACATCGGATTGAATCCGAACACCTTTGTTTCTACTATTGAAGAGAGAGTCAGGGGCCTTGGGAGCCGCAACATTGGGAGGGTTTAGTCCGTGCGATAGCGACATGGCAACAGCAACACAATAGGGATAATTGGAGGCAGAGAGATTGGTTCCGACGAGGAGGGGGATTCGCTCCCTGACTGGATTACATGACTTCTATACCATGACATTTATATGGGGGCGTGAGAGCCCGATTACAAGTGCTTGCAAGCCACGGGACAATTCCGACATTCATGACGGTCCCCGGGTCATTGCATTATTGTGTGGGTAGTTCCGTATCTGTACATAGTGTCCGTCAGAGGACTTGTGACTGAGAAGGATGGCGCCCGAGGGGCATCACAATGTATTCCCGACATGAGACAGTGTCGAGGTTGGGGCAGTAGGGGTGCCGCAGGCACCATTGTGCTGGGGAAGTTGAGTGGTCGGGTGCCGCGGGCTCCGATGTGACTGGAGTAGCTGGCAGTCGGGTGCCGGGGGCACCGTTGTGACTGGAGTTGTTGAGTGATCGGGTGGCGAGGGCCCCGATGTGACTGGAGTAGCTGACAGTCGGGTTCCGGGGCCACCATTGTGACTGAAGGAGGCGGGCACCCGGTGACCTCGATGGTCATGCTCGGGACCCAGTGTGACTGGCAGTCGGGTGTCGGGGGCACCGTTGTGGCTGGAGTTGTTGAGTGGTCGGTTGCCGCGGGTCCCGATGTGACTGGAGTGGCTGGCAGTCGAGGGTCGGGGGCACCGCTGTGATTGGCAGTCGGGTGGTCGGGTGCCGCGGGCCCAGATGTGACTGGAGTGGCTGGCCGTCGGGTGCCGGGGGCACCGTTGTGACTGGAGTTGTTGAGTGGTCGGGTGCCACGGGCCCCGATGTGACCGAAGTGACTGGCGATTGGGTGTCGGGGGCACTATTGTGACTGGGGGAGGCGGGCGTCGAGAGACCTCGATGGTCATGCTCGGGGCCCGGTGTGACTGGAGTTGGGTGCCGCGGGCACCGTTGTGACTGAAGGAGATGGGCGCCGTCTAGAGGCTGAGACCCAAGTACATGTACATGTATTCAACTGGTTTCACACTGTATGAGAGCCACGTGGGCTTTACAAATAGGCCAAGGAGGCCAAAGTACAACTGGCACAAGCCGCGGGACAATTCCGATGCGCAGGTCGGTCCCCGGGTCGATGTGTAATAAGGCGGATATCCGCGTATTTTACAGAGGGTCCCACTCGTGGCATGGGCCATGTTTGCTTCGCCAAACGAGGGGCTATGATTGGATAGCTGGAGAAAGCATCGGGCTGGTGTCTGGGCGAGGGTCGATCACGGCTCGAGTCAAGCGGTCGGGCGTGGCCTCGTGACTGTGGGGAAGCGCGACGTCATAGTGCGTGCGTAGTTGCGATCGGCGAGCATGCGAGGGGAAGTCCCGACATGAGGGGGCATTCACCCTTGTCATAACGTCGCACACGTGGTGGGGGTAGACTTGTGTGTTATGGCGGAACACCGTGTGAGGGAAGTACAAGCGACATACCCTCGGCGTCCTTAGTCGACGACCAAGTCACCCACACACAATTCTCCTTGCTCGTTGCCTAGAGCCGCTTGAAGCTTGGAGATCACTGGAAGCCTTGATTCATGCATGCCCCTCCCTTGAGCTCCCTAGGGGGGGCTTTTATAGGGGATTTGAAGGGGCAGGAGGGGTATAGGCGGACCAGGTTTGGGGGCAAAGCTGGTTCGGGTAAACCCCTTAAAAAATATTTTTTTTTGTTTACGAGTGGGGGAGGAAGGGTTTAGGCAGACTAGGTTGAGGGGTGAGGTTGGTCCGGGTAAACCCTTGGGAAAGTGTTACGGAGTGGGGGAGGGAGGGTTTAGGCGGACCAGCCCAAGGGGCTGGTCTGGTCCGCCTAAACCCCTCCCCCCCTCCCCTCCCCCAGAGGGGGGTTTTGGCGGACCAGACCCAAGGCTGGGTCTGGTCTGCCTAAAACCCTCCCCGGAGGGGTTTACGCGGAGTAAAAAATATTTTTTTTTCTGTGGGGTTTGGGCGGACCAGCCTTGGGGGTGAGGCTGGTCTGGTCTGCCTAAACCCCCCCAAGGGGGTTTACGCGGGTTTGACCGGGGGGTTTATGTTACCAAAAGACGGCAATGCCCCTGTTACCGGGTCGCTCCGCGTGCGAGGGTGCACGAGGGTGGTGCATGACGTGATGGGCTACTGGGAGTCCCGAGTTGGGCTCCAGCTTGTTGTGGAGTGGCTGGACCATACGCGCCCACCAAGTGCTCGGGAAAATTACCAACACGCGTGCATGGGCCGTATAAGGTTGCTGTGAGCTCCTGAAGCTTGTAGTTGGTCTCAGGTGGGTGTTCCTTTGACTTCAGAGGGCTGGAGGGAGGCGACTCGAGGGTAGACCCCGGCCTCGTTGCTGGGTGCCACATGGCGTGGCTTGTAGTCGGGGCGCCCTCGGGTCAGCTCGGGTAGCTATGTTGAACGCGGGTATACCCGCAAACTGAGTGATCGGGGGTGGGCCCGATCGATTGTTGGTGTTGCCGTGGGTCATGACTAGCTGGTTAGGACCCTTGGTTGGGCCCGGTGACCGGGACATCGACATGATGATGCCGTTTGTCTGGTAGTCGGGGTGACTCCCGCTCCTTGGCGAAGAGTTGTATGATGCGGCAGGCTATTCTGAGTCTCGAGTTAACTCGATTGTTGGAGCGTCGGCGGTGTGATACCGTATGCAGGGTGTCTGGGGTGATCCCTAAATCTTCACAGAGTGCCGTAACGTACGGCAGGTTGTCCCGAATCCCGAAACTGACCTGGTTGTCTGGAAATTGGCAGGCATTATGCCATCTGCTCGGGGCCGATCCCCGGTTGTTATGTTGCGCCGCTTGACCCGACGAAGTGTCTCGATTTCCAAGCTCAACTCGACTGGTAGAGCAGCTTTGGCGATGTGCCATTTTGCTATATTTGGGGAGTATTTTCCTATGCTTAATCCTTGATTAATTCAAGAAAATAAGCCGGTGCCAACAACCATATAGTCGGCCTTTTTTCGGCACGCCAGTTGTTGCCACCCATTCCGTCGGATCCAACTCCGGCTGCAGCGCGTCTACCTCCCCGTACTTCTCTGTCACAACATGGCTATATGTTTCCTACAAATTGAATAAAATAACTAGCCAATTTCATATGAATCAATCCGATTTAAATGAACGGTAGAAGTTGCATATGTAGATAAACTTACCGCTACTGAGTGTGCTCTCTCACTCACAAATTGATCTGTCCCCTTCTTTTTGTGTGTTCTGTCGAACACCTCGAGGAACGACGGAGCTCGATTAAGCTCCACAACCTATTATACAATTCATAGTAAAAAATGTCATATATATTAATAAAATGTAAGAAGATAAATTAAAACATTACTTACCATTTTTTGTTTATGAGCTGCGAAAGAGACGGACCCACCCGTATGCAAATTTGTGCCCAGCAAATTTGTCACATGCTATGTCCCAATCCGCCTGCCTCATCCATAGAGGGCGGTGTTCCTTCCACAGCTGTCGATCTTCACTCCCACCAGCCTTTTTTTAGCCTTTTTGTGAGCCGCATGTACTTTCTTTCGATAATTTGTCTGTACAAGAGACTCCCAAGCAGAACGACAAGGCGCCGCGTCATGTCCACTCGTGAATCGATAACTCCGCTGTAAATAAAATAAGTTTCACAGTTAGTATACTATTGTGAATTGAGTTTCAAAAATACTTGAATTAAATGACGTAATTACTTACTAAGAACATGTCGAACAATGAATCACGGACGCCCATCAGAAATTCTTTGAAAGATAATACTGGCCCGGGCACATGTGCCATTACTAGATCTATAGAATGACGGACAACATCGGAAGGTTCAAATTTAGAACTGTAATTGTAAATGTCAAAATATTCACATTAGACAGTTGAAGGCTAAATAATGAATGTAATAACCTTATAAATTTACCCGTAGATCTAGCACGGGTGACGTCCATCATGGGCCATGTCTCCCTCGTGACGACTGCCGGCATCGTCAAGTGGCTGAGTGGTGGGGGTGTGCCCTATACAAGTGGGAGGTGGTGGGAGGGAACTGGGACTTGTAAGAATTAATTTTCATAAGTAAAATAAATATTTTACTAAAAATTAAAATATATATACCTGCAGCGGGAGGTGGTGGGGGTGGCACATGTGATCGTGGTGGGAGGGGACTGTGAACTGTAAGAATAAAATATCATAAGTAAAACGGATATTTTGCTGAAAATTAAAATATACATAATTGGGAAAGCACTGAGACTATAAGAATTAATTTTCATAAGTAAAACGAATATTTTACTAAAAATTAAAATATACATACCTACAGCGGGAGGTGGTGGGGGTGGCGTCTGTATAAGTGGTGGGAGGGCACTGGGACCTGTAAGAATTAATTTTCATAAGTAAAACGAATATTTTGTTGAAAATTAAAATATACATACCTACAACGGGAGGTGGTGGGGGTGGTGTCTGTACAAGTGATAGGAGGGCACTAGGATCTGTAAGAATTAATTTTCATAAGTAAAATAGATATTTTACTGAAAATTAAAATATACATACCTGCAGCGGGAGGTGGTGGGGGTGGCACATGTGGTCGTGGTGGGAGGGGACTGCGAACTGTAAGAATTAAATATCATAAGTAAAATGGATATTTTGATGAAAATTAAAATATACATAATTGGGAAAGCACTAGGACTATAAGAATTAATTTTCATAAGTAAAATAGATATTTTGCTGAAAATTAAAATATACATACCTGCAGCGGGAGGTGGTGGGGGTGGCGCATGTGGTCGTGGTGGGAGGGGACTGTGAACTGTAAGAATTAAATATCATAAGTAAAATAGATATTTTGATGAAAATTAAAATATACATAATTGGGAAAGCACTGGGACTATAATAATTAATTTTCATAAGTAAAATGAATATTTTGCACTAAATTAAAATATATTTACATGTAGCGGGAGGTGGTGGGGTGGCGCCTGTACAAATGGTGGGAGGGCACTGAGACATGTAAGAATTAAAATATCCTTCCACAGCTGTCGGTCTTCACTCCCACAAGCCTTTTTTTTAGCCATTTTATGAGCCGCATGTACTTTCTTTCTGTAATTTGTCTGTACATGAGACTCCCAGGCAGAACGACAGCGCGCCGGGGACTGTCCACTCGTGAATCGATAACTCCGCTGTAAATAAAGTAAGTTTCACAGTTAGTATACTGTTGTGAATTGAGTTTGGAAAATACTTGAATCAAATGACGTAATTACTTACTGAGAACATGTCGAACAATGAATCGCGGAGGCCTATCGAAAATTCTTTGAAAGACAATATTGGCCTGGGCACATGTGCCATTACTAGATCTATAGAATGACGGATAGGATCGGAAGGTTCAAATTTAGAACTACAATTGCAAATGTCAAAACATTTACATTAGACAGTTGAAGGCTAAATAATGAATGTAATAACCTTATGAATTTATCCGGAGATCCAGCACGGGCGACGTCCATCATGGGCCGTGCCTCCCTCATGACGACTGCCGGCATCGTCAAGTGGCTGAGTGGTGGGGGTGTACCCTGCAAGAATTAATTTTCATAAGTAAAATGAATATTTTGCAAAAAATTAAAATATACATACCTACAGTGGGAGGTAGTAGGGGTGGCGTCTGTACAAGTGGTGGGAGGGCACTGGGACCTGTAAGAATTAATTTTCATAAGTAAAATAGATATTTTGCTGAAAATTAAAATATACATAATTGAGAAAGTACTGGGACCTGTAAGAATTAATTTTCATAAGTAAAATAGATATTTTACTGAAAATTAAAATATACATACCTGCAGCGGGAGGTGGTGAGGGTGGCGCATGTGGTCGTGGTGGGAGGGGACTGTGAACTGTAAGAATTAAATATCATAAGTAAAACAAAAATTTTGATGAAAATTAAAATATACATAATTGGGAAAGCACTAGGACTATAACAATTAATTTTCATAAGTAAAACAAATATTTTACTGAAAATTAAAATATACATACCTGCAGCGGGAGGTGGTGGGGGTGGCGCATGTGGTCGTGGTGGGAGGGGACTGTGAACTGTAAGAATTAAATATCATAAGTAAAACAGATATTTTGATGAAAATCAAAATATACATAATTGGGAAAGCACTGGGACTGTAAGAATTAATTTGCATAAGTAAAATGAATATTTTGCACTAAATTAAAATATACTTACATGCGGCGGGAGGTGGTGGGGTGGCGTATGTACAAATGGTGGGAGGGCACTGAGACCTGTAAGAATTAATTTTCATAAGTAAAACGGATATTTTGCTAAAAATTAAAATATACATAATTGGGAAAGCACTGGGACCTGTAAAAATTAATTTTCATAAGTAAAATGAATATTTTGCTGAAAATTAAAATATACATACCTGTAGCGGGAGGTGGTGGGGGTGGCGTCTGTACAAGTGGTCGTGAGTCGACACTTGGATCTATTAAAATATTCTTTTAAGCTAGTAAATAATTAAAATATTTATATAGCTAACTATTTTAATAGATATACATGTGCCCGAAGAAGACGCCAAAGAGGAGGGAGTAGAGCCCATGTCACTGCCCTGTCTCCTCCCACTCCCAGTACGACCTCCTCGGACCATTTCTTTATTACTAACAAAAAAAATCAATACATATTAATCCATAATTATATATGGCTAGACAAATGTTATTAAAAATTATGTAAAAAATATTCGAATATCTTACTAAATTATCAAAATGTGCCTCCCTCGTGCTGATGATATATCTAACTCATCATCAACTTCGTCATCAATAGTAGCCTCATCAGATTCAAACTCTTCCTCTTCATCCGATTCCTCCTCCCCTCTAACATCAACATTTAGCTCTGTCGGATGGACTTCTTCCACTTCATCTCCCTTACGTAATGACAGTGGCTCATCAGATTCGTCCAGATTAATATACGTGGAACCGACAACGTCAACTTCGTCTGATTGAAAATATTCAGCACGGGCAACCTCTGAGATATTTTCACTCATATTTAACTCATAAGTGGGAAAGAGTTTTGCTTTAACCCTGTAAACTGCCTACCAATCTTTATTCTTGGATGATGGATAGCTTGAATAATACACTTGCTGGACTTGTGCGGCTAAAACGAACGGTTCATAGGTATTAAGTTTATACCCATGTTTGACATTGACAATCTCATAAGTTGTGTCATGTCGAACAGAATTAGGATCAAACCAATGACACTTAAATAGATATGCACGATTATCTCGTCCCAAATACTGAAGTTCTAAGACTTCCTCAAGAATACCATAGTAGTCCAATTCCACTTCATTATATACACTTCCCTTAACAGATATGTCGTTGTTCATCGTAGACTTACTTCATCCATAATCCCTTGTATGAAATATGTATCCATTCACAATATATCTAGGATAGGCACGTGCAACATTCGAGGGGCCATAACTTATCTCTTGTACTCTTTGATCAGTAATGAGATCGATCTTGTTCAACCTATATGTAAATTAGAGTAGTTAAAATAATAACAATTACCTCAACATTAGTAAATACAAACATATATTTTGGTATAGATCGACACTAACTTGATATCTCATCCATTTGGTAAAAAATTTCTCGCGTTCTTTTTCAATCTCCACGTCCTGGATATTTGGACATTTTTGTGCTAATTATGAATCAAATTGTCAGCAATATATATACACTACTACTTTAAATGAACTGCAGAACAAGGATGAACAACTTATGGACGTCGCTGGAAATGTGAGCTAAGAACTTACTCCACATAAGGTTCAATCTCGATACAATTCAGAAGAATATATATCTCAGCGGCATACAACTCTCTATCTTCGAGCGTGCGGGTCGAGCAACGTCCAAACCCACGTCCATGATGCTTAAATATAGAGAGCCGATCGGACGAATCATCAACTCCCCCATCATCATTACGTGGAGGTCGAGTACGACAAGTTAGAATCTCTGGCTCAAAGTACATAGAGCAGAAGTTTAAAATTTCTTCAAGAATATATGCCTCAGCAATCGAACCCTCCACCTTCGCCTTGTTGCGAACTTTCATTTTTAATTCATGCATGCACCTACAACAACAAGTCAGATGACAATGACATGTATCGACCATGGATGACATGTAACTTAACAAAAATTCTCACATACCTCTCAAATGGATACATCCATCGAAATTATACTGGCCCTCCGACTATAGTCTCGTATGGCAAATGGATAGTCAGGTGCTCCATCGAATCGAAGAATGTCAGAGGAAATATCTTCTCTAGCTTGCAAACGATCATGAGTACATTTTCTTTGATAGTTTGTACATCCCGAAGTCTGAGTTCTGATGCACATAAAATCCTGAAAAATTGACTCAGCTCGGTCAGTGCTCTCCATATAGACTTTGGCAACAAGTCACGGAATGCAGTGGGCACCAGCCTCTCCATGGACACATAATAGTCATGACTTTTCAGTTCATATATTATCCTCTCATTAACATTCACACAACGAACTATGTTGGACACATATCCATCTGAGAATCTCAACGGTTTCAGCCACTGACACACTTCCTTGATCTGTGTATCATTAAGCACGTAAGTTGCTTTAGGCTGCACAATTTTTTCATTTACGTTCTGTAGTTCCAGTTCTGGAGATGCATATCCATATGGGAATCTCAACTATTTCAACAACTGGCACACTTCCTTGATCTGTGTATCATTAAGCACGTAAGTTGCTTTAGGCTGCACAGTTTTTCCATTTACGTTCTGTAGTTCCAGTTCTGGACGTTTACAAAGCATCTTTAAGTCCATACGCGCTTTGGCGTTGTCCTTTGTTTTGCCTTTAACATTCATGATCGTATTGAATACATTATCAAAAAAATTCTTCTCGGTATGCATGACAACCAGATTATGTCGTACAAGAAGAGTTGACAAATAAGGCAATTCCCAAAAAATACTTTTCTTGTTCTAGTTGTGATCCTTTCCAAAGCTAGAGAGTTATCTTGTGCTACCAAACAATTGTACTACATCTGGTAAATTTTGCACCCGTGTCGCCATATGTCGACTCGACACCCGTTGCAAGTCTGCTTCATCCATTTTAACAGTATTTTTTTAAACGTGTCTTTTTACCTTCGAAAAGGATGATCACTTGGTAGCAACCGCCGATGGCAATCAAACCAGCATGCTTTCCAACCATGTTTCAATACAAATGATTTGGTATCTTCCATACTATAAGGACATGCTAACCTTCCATGTGTGCTCCAATCAGATAGCATTCCATATGCAAGGAAGTCACTTATTGTCCACATCAGTGTAGCCTTCATAATAAAATTTTGCTTCCTACATGTATCATAAGTAACAACTCCATCAATGCATAAAAATTTGAGCTCATCAATCAACGGCCTGAGATATATGTCCAATTTTTTTCCGGGTCTTTTTGGACTAGGAATTACTAAGGACAAAAATAGATTTTCTCGCTTCATGCACATGTCCGACGGAAGGTTGTACGGTTTCATGAATACTGGCCAACAAGAATAAGATGCCACTGAATCATCGAATGGATTAAAACCATCTGTGCATAAACCCAACCTAACATTACGTGGCTCCTTTGAGAAAGTAAGATGAGTACGACTGAAGTGAGTCCAAGCTTCACCATCGACAGGATGACTGATTATATCATCGGCACAGCGTACTCTTTCGGTGTGCCATGTCATATGTCGAGTCGTCTTTGAGGACATATACAGCCGTTGTAGCCTAAGCACAAGAGGGAAGTATCGCAATGTCTTGTAAGGTACATCTTTTGCGTTAAATTATCCCCTCTCTTAGGTTTGAATCTGTCATGGTGACAAATAGAACATGATATATTTTCACATATCCAAGCCCTAGCTCATTGACCATCTTTTTTGCACGGAAAAAAGTTTCTAACAACTTCTCATCTTGAGACAACATACTCTTGATCAAGAGGAGGAGACGGTCAAAACAAGTTTCACTGATGTAAAATTCAGATTCCAAGTTCAACAACTGTGACACTACAGATAACCGAGTGTGCTTTTCACAACCATCCCACAGCGGCTCATCAGCATCCCTAAGTAGTTCATAAAATCTTTCGGTTGTCTTATTCGGCGCTTCTTCCATGTATGCATGTTCCTCGTGAACATTAAAACTAGGACCAGCAGCATCTACAACCACATCCACATACCCACTTGTGCATGCAATATTGTCGGCCTCATACCTCAAGAATTCCTCACCATGACACGTCCAATTTGTATAATCATCCATGAACCATTTGTTGTACAAATGATGTTGCACATCCCATGGTGAACGCCACCTCAAGTTTCTACAACTTGAATAAGGGCATCGAATGTGGCCGTCGCGGTCTATTGCTGCATTTGGCTTCCCCAATGCAAATTGAATGAAACTCTCAACTCCATACTTAAAGTCATCCGACACCACCTGGTCAACTATTTTACGATACATCCATGAACGATCTGTCAACATTTTGCCTGCACCCAATAAATATTAATACACAAATAACTTTAAAATCATTACTCCTGAAAATAAACCCGACCCTTTCTCACATCGTTCTTCGTAGACCATTTGCAGTTAGAGGATGAATATTATTTAGATTATCACTTTTTAACCCATTCATGAAGGTTTGATCGTAGAATCATTTACTATATGTGTTGCACGATTTGCTAAAATTTTTGACAGCATCTCCCCACACTTCTCCGATATACCAAAAATATTTATTAATTTTAAAGTTTTCTTAAACACTTACAAGTAAGTGGTTGAGAAAACACTCAAAATCAATAAAGGTATATCAGAGAAAAGTGAGGAGACGCAACAGAAATTCTCAACAAACCATACAAACACATATAGTAAATGACTACCTAAGTGTGATCAAACATTCACAGACTCTCCAAACGAGACAATTCAAGACTTTGAGGTAGATATATACATTCTCGTAAAAAAATGAGAACATACACATCAATCCCAAAGTCTTGAACGGGAAGGTTCATTGACACGGGTTTAACACGCTCTCCTGAGGTGCGTGTAATGTTAGGTCGCACCCACGCACCTCAGCTCACAGGGAATACCACATATATTTATATAACATAAAATTAAATAACATCTCACTTATCATTATGCATACATCAAATTAAATAACATCTAATTTACAAAATTATTCAAATGAAGAACATGAAAGCTAAACAATCCACATTTTTGAGTCAGATCAACATCAAATTTATGTTAAAATCAGATTTAAAAACACATTTATATGCAATTAAAATCAACAATATTTGAAATCACAAGTAGAAATTTTGGGGTATTTACGTTTTACTATAAGTCGACTGTTACAAATGGAACTCTATATTCTAGAAATAACAGTCAAAGTGCGCTATTGTTTACCAATGCCCTTAAAGACAGAACAAGGCATTATCTGAATGATCCGGTCAGATTTCTTGGCTTGTCTAAACAAATGCAACAATGTTAATAACAAGATGTAATTTTTTAATTTGGATAAATTTACAGCCCATCCTTGAGCCTGAATTTGTCGATTTGGATTTTATGTGCGGCTGCTAGGAAAAGTGGCTATGTTCACAACCTGTTCAATTAGTCAATCTGATGATTTACACAATTTTATATAATTTTCTTTCCATATATATACAAGTCTCAAAGGTATAGTTAAACAAAAAGAAAAGTACAAAGTCTTGGGACATACCCCGACTGGCAGAAGCTAGATGAAAATTGAAGCCGTAACTTCTATACAAGAGCGCCTCTGCTAGGGCCAAAATACAGTCACCCGCCTCAGCCATGCCGTGGTCGCCTCGCGGTTGGCTACTGCACAGACTCCTCCGAGTCCTGCCTTAACATGCTATCTTGTCGCTGATGCCTACGCCCTACACCACGCCGAGCCGCCTGTCGACGCCTCCTCCTGTTCCGTCGGCGAGGACCACGGACAGGGGAAGAGGATGCAACTGGCTCCTCCTGAACCATCTGAGGGAGACCCTGCTGGAATTGCAACGCCCGACCATTCTCCTGGACGCGTAGCAGCTCTACCTCCAAAATCGCCACCGTCCAGAGTGCTACCTCCACGCCGGTGACCCCGGACACCATGAGGGTCCAACGAATCTCTAGCGTCAGTCCAGCAATGAACTGTTGAGTCAAAAATCACAGATCCGCCATGGCCAGAGGTGCATAACGGCTCAAATCCCTGAACCTTGCACAATATAGGGCAACTGGCAGCGCTCCCTGAGCCAATGCCAGAAATTGGGTGGACAAATCAAAAATATCCGCTACTCTCGGTGCACCGGGGACCGCATCTACCGAAGGGGGCGGTGCTCCACACTGCACGTCTAGGGCCCCTGCGGCCAGCTCTATCTGGGATGGCGCCTCCCCCCTTTCCGTCATCGCGGATCCTAGCAACCAATGAACACAACATGAAAATATAACTGAAGTTTAAAAAATGATAAACATGTCTATCACCCAATGAACCGAAGAAAATATGAATTCCATTCAACTTCGCCAAACTTTGTAAACATTGGCTGTGTGTACTGATATGTTCAACCCAAGCATATCTTTCTACTTCACCCGCCTAGTTACTCAATGACTATTTGGAACTTTGAAACATTCAAATATTTTCCAGCTCGGTTAAGATAGATGACTTATTTTGCCCTTGCCCTGCTTGATTAACAAACTGACCCAAAGTTAAAAGGACAGTATCTTCTTCTTCCCCCTTTTCCGTCCCTACATACATGGCTATATATGTCCTTATTTGCTCTCACTTCGATCTTCTCTTCCTCCTCTCCCTACATACATGGCTATATATCCTTTTCTTTTTTTAAAAATGTTCGATTATCATTTAAGCTGATCATAGAAACATATGTACAAAAAAAGGAATAAAAGATTCATGCTTCAAGTACAATCCTGCAGCTATGAATATAAGAAATGGAAGAATAAGTTAAGGGGCTAAATAGTCATCATAAAATTTCTACTCAAAAAAGAGCCTCTTCTAGATAACGGTTGTCTCCATTTCGTGGATTCTGAAACAACCCTCACATCAAATCTGGGACATTTTGTCTAATCCTAGCTCTTTCAATCTGGTAGGTGGATCACAAAAAACATACCTAAATTTGCATAAAAATTTACATTTTCCACCCTCCCAGAAACGCCACTCTTGCTAGCCCCTCCCCCTCTCAGACCAACCTCCCCCGCCCCTCCACCCATCTTGTCTAATATTTAGCCTTCTACTTCCTTATCTCAACTAATTAAGATGTACCATTCCTAAAGTATAATCCATCGGCCGCCTCCGTAGTTGCGACTGAGCTCCCAACCTAATGTGCCTCTCAATCTCTCATCCATTAACAAGGCCTTAAATGGGCCAGAGAGATCTGGGCTGAGTTTGCCTCTAGGTTGCCGCCTCTTTAATTTTTTGGGATAATCGGATGGTGCCATGGCTTACATTCTAAGTTAAGATATTTTGGAGGCCATTTCAAAAAAATTTCAAAACAAAAAAAATAAAGATAACAAACCAAGTCTTTCTCCATCTATTAACGCTTGCATTTGCTATCTTGTTCTTTTTTTTTCTTCTCGGTTTTTTTCTTTTTTTAGTGCCCACAACGCCCCACCCCCTCTCTAATTTAGTTAATATTAAACAAGATATCCTAACAATAAATTTGAGTAAGATTTCATAAATTAAATTAAAATGAAACAACATATAAAAATGAAATTAAATTTTTACTTACTATTTATTTGTAAAAAAATCTTTGATTCTTTCGTTCCCTTTCCCTCGTCCGATTATCCTATAATGAATACAAAAATATATTAAATAAAATAAAAATTAACTATTTTATCTACGCATGTGAGGGGGGTGGGGGGCAACGGGAGAGGGAGAGGGGGGCCTGCGGCCAACGGGAGAGGGAGATGGGGGCCTGAGGCGTGTGTGTGTGTGTCTCTGTGTCTGTGTGTGCGTGTGTGTGTGTGTGTGTCTGTGAGAGGGAGGGGGGCCACGGATAAGGGAAGAGAGGGTAGTGGAGGGGGAGGGCGGCCAGAGGGAGTGAGGGAGCGGGAGAGGGGAGAGGGAGAGGGAGTGAGGGAGCGGGAGAGGGGAGAGGGAGAGGGATTGAGTGAGGGAGGGGGACTTACCGGCAACGGCGACGATGAGGATGGGAAGAGGTCGGCGACGACAACGACGGTGAGAGGGAGGGAGGCCGGCAATGACGGCGAGGACGGCGGCGCCTCCGGCGATGGCGAGGATGACGGCGACGACGGCAAGCAGAGGAGAAAGATAGAGTGAGAGGGAGAGTGGGGGGGAATGGGGGAGGGTGGAAGGGGTGGAAGGGATCGATCGTGGCGTGAGGGGGGGGAATTTTTGCGACTGAAATTCAGACAGAACTTATTTCCGTCTGTAATTTCAGACGGAATGTTTTCCGTCTGAATATCCGTCGCAAATTGAGACGCATATTCAGATAGATTACATTCTGTCCAAAATACAGATGAAATTTGCGATGAAATATATCCGTCTGAATTTACAAACAACTTTGCGACGAAAATTAATCCGTCACAAATTTCCGTCGCTAACACTGCTTTTTCTTGTAGTGTTTCTACAGCAACCCTCCTCCCCCTTTTTTTGTTGGGTTCTTCTCTTCTTTTCTTTTCAACTTTTGCTTAATTCAGTTTATTGGTCGATCTGGTTTTCTTCCTTTCCGTGCTTGTTGTGTGTTTGCTTTGTTTGCTTTTGTTGTTTATTTGTTTGTTTTATTGTTTATGTTTGCTATTGTCCCTTTTTCGTTTTCTTTCTCTCTTATTTTTCTTCTGCTGTCTTTTGAGGATGGGTCGACCCAGGCTTTGAGGTAGGTCGACTTGGGCTGTTGCAGGTCGACCTGCCTTAGGGCAAGTTGACGTAATTTCATGATTAAATATGTTCCTTTCTCTTTTTTTTTGAATATATCTTTATTCATTTGTTTGTTCATGTTTGTGACCGCGGGGAGTCACTTGTCGTTTTGTCCTCGCGGCGGGGGTGTACACTCACCTTTTTTGGAAGGCTGAGATAGGTTGACTGGGTGCGCGGGGATTCCGGGGGTATTGAGAAGAAGGCAGAGAGAACGATAGGAACACACTTGAAGGGATGGCGTATGGTTCATCATTTTGGGAGACTGGGACAGGGATGGCTGGGTGGAATGCGGGCGTGCCAGTCGATTTCTCGACAATCACCTATGGAACCGAGGATTGACCGGGGAAGCGTCGCCAGGACGCGGCACGTGGCTCGAGGGATCGGGCGACACTTAGATAGAAGGGGTTCCACGGGTGCGAGTATGCAGGCGATTATGGGGATTCATGTACTGGACGTCTTTCCCCACCGGTCGCAAGCAACCTGTGTTTATTTTATATCGGATTGAATCCGAACACCTTTGTTTCTACTGCTGAAGAGAGAGTCAGGGACCCTGGGAGCCGCGACGTCGGGAGGGCTTAGTCCGTGCAATAGCGACATGGCAACAGCAACACAACAGGGATAATTGGGGGGACAGAGAGACTGGTTCCAGCGAGGAAGAGAATCCACTCCCTGACTGGATTACATGACTTATATGCCATGAAAGGTATTTATATGGGGGCATGAGAGCCCGATTACAATTACTTGCAAGCCACGGGACAATTCTGTCATTCATGATGGTCCCCGGGTCATTGCATTATTGTGTGCGTAGTTCCGTATCTGTACGTAATGTCTGTCAGAGGACCTGTGACTTAGCGGGATGGCGCCCGAGGAGCATCATAATGTATTCCCGACATGAGACAGTGTCGAGGTCGAGCAGTAGGGGTGCCGTAGGCACCATTGTGCTGGGGGAGTTAAGTGGTCGGGTGCCGCGAGCCCCGATGTGACTGGAGTAGCTGGCAGTCGGGTGTCGGGGGCACCGTTGTGACTGGAGTTATTGACAGTCGGGTGCCGGGGGCCCCGATGTGACTGGATTGCTGAGCGGTCAGGTGCCGTGGGCCCCGATGTAACTAGAGTGGCTGGCAGTCGGGTGCCGGAGGCACCATTGTGACTGAGGAGTATGGCGCCGCGGGCCCCAATGTGACTGGAGTAGCTGGCAGTCGGGTGCCGTTGTGAATGAGGAGGCGGGCGCCGCGGGTCCAGATGTGACTGGAGTAGCTAGCAGTCGGGTGTCGGGGGCACCATTGTGACTGAAGTTGTTGACAGTCGGGTGCCGAAGGCACCGTTGTGACTGGAGGAGGTGAGCGTCGGGAGACCTCGATTGTCGTGCTCGGGGCCCGGTGTGATTGGCAGTTGGGTGCCGGAGGCACCGTTGTGACTGAAGGAGGCGAGCGCCGTGAAGAGGCTGAGGCCCGAGTACATGTACATGTGTCAACTGGTTTCATGTTGTATGAGAGCCACGTTGGCTTTACAAATGGGCCGAGGAGGCCGAAGTACAATGGGCGCAAGCCGCGGGACAATTCTGACACATGGGTCGGTACCCGGGTCAATGCGTAATAAGGCGGATATCCGCGTGTTTTACAGAGGCTTCCCATGAGGAGATCGAGACACGCGGTACTGCCTAGGTGGCAGGGGCCGTCGTGGGCTGGCACCTGACGGAGGTTGGACACGGCTCGAGGTGAGCGGTCGGGTCCAGGCCTAGGAAGGTGAATGTCGTCATGCTGGGGAGTCGAGGCCGGCCCCGGGAATATTACCCCCGGGCCAGGGTCCGGCTACCTCGAGTCATCCGTCAGAGAGTTCGGCGGCCAGCTCGGGGCGAGTAGTAGGCACGCGGTTCGGTGTCGGAAGTAGGTGCGGCATCATGGCGTATGCGTAGCCACCGTGGGTTGTCATACGCGGGCGGACCCGAGATGTGGGTGTGTTCGCCGTTGTCATAACGCCTTATACGTGACGGGCATGGACTTGTGTGCGATGGCTAGACATCGCATGAGGGGAGTACATGTCACATACCCTTGGCGTGTACGAGCCGATCAACAAGCCAACCACGCGCGCACTTAGCTCCTCGCGTCCCCGACCCTTTCCGGAGGCCTCGGGAGTCCAAGGGCGTGGTAGTTAGGTCGGAGGGTGTTGCATTGCATCCTATTCCATTCCATGTTGCCCCTTGAGCTTCCCTAGGGGGGCTTTTATAGTGGAAGGTGAAGGGTCATGGGGGGTTTAGGCGGTCTAGGTTAGGAGGCAAAGTTGGTTCGCCTAAACCCCTCCCCCATGGGGGGTTTAGGCGGACTAGGTTTGGGGGCAAAGCTGGTCCTGATAAACCGTGGGAGAGTGTTATGGAGTGGGGGAGGGAGGGTTTAGGCGGACCAGCCCAAGGGGCTGGTCTGGTCTGCCTAAACCCCTCCCCCAAGTGGGATTTAGGCGGACTAGCCCAAGGGGCTGGTCTGGTCCGCCTAAACCCCTCACGGAGGGGTTTTTCTTTTGTTAAAAAACCTTTTTTTTAGTTTTGATGGGGTTTAGGCAGACCAGCCTGGGGGTCCAGGCTGGTCCGCCTAAACACTCCCCCAGGGGGGTTTGGGCGGACTGGCTAGGAGCTTTTTTAATTAAAAAAACTTTTTTTTTGGTTTAATGGGGGTTTAGGCGGACCAGCCTTGGGGGTGAGGCTGGTTGTGGATGCACTTTTCGATCGGTCAGTTATTGGCATTCGTTTATTGGTTTATTAAGTGCGTGGGCGTGCCAGTCACAGAGTGACAATTTATTCGGGCTCCGAAGAACCACGGGTGCGCGCGATCTGACTAATCAGACGATTGTGTAGTTCATGCCGCGACCAAATCCCGTCTCATCGTAAAGGTCAAGACGTCATTTACATCCCTCATACGAGAGGACACCCTTGATTGATTACCGAAATTAGGGGCCCTGCGGCCTGAAAGAATTAATACTAATCGCAAAAGTATGGGGAAGAATAAACCACACTAGGAGCCCGCATCGGGGTGCAAGCATTCAGATGTATCGGTCACTTCACGGACCATTTCATAATTGGACGAAAGCCCGAAACGAGAATGCGGTGAAAATTGAGGTAAACCGTTCAAATGTCTGTCGAGTCCATGGCATATTCAATAATGGGTCGGAAAGGATCCGACCAAGAAGCGGGTTCGATTGATCAGGATGTCGGCCCAAAGCAACGTCGAGTCACGGCCATGTTGGAGTAGTTCCCAAGGCTCGGACCCGACCTGCCGGGACAGCGTCATTATTCCTTTTGCACCGGGTCATGGGGAGAGACGGGGCTACAAAGTGTGTTTTAGCGTTCTTTTTGTTATCTGAGTTTTAATTGTTTTTTTTATTGCTCATTTCACATTTTGGGGTGGTCTTGCTATTTTTCTTCTATTTATTGCACACGTCCTCCCTCCCCCCCTTTTTTATTCATTACGTGTTCAAATATATATATATATATATATATATATATATATATATATATTCATTTACTTACTTATTTATATATATCTTTATATTGGAACTTTCATGTGTTTTATTTATTTTATTTTATTTTTTATTTATTTTATTTGTTTTAATCACTATTGTCGCCGTATTCCTTTTATTTACATTTATAGCGTGTGTGGGGAAGCGGGCCATCGGGAAGCTAAGGAGAGGTTGGTGCAATGCCCGGAGAGGGTCGGTGCAAGGAAGATTGAGTCTGTGCAGTTGGGAACAAGGTCCGTGCAACCAGGGTTCAAAGTCTATGCGAGGCCCGGGCAGGGTTTGTGCAAGCCGGGATGAGGTCGGTGCAAAGGGGAGGTTAATGCAAGCTTAGGAGTGTGCCGGGCAAGGCACAAGAAGGGTGCGCCGGGTGTGGTGTGCAGGGCCGGGCACAGACATGTGTGTCGAGCTGGAGGGGTTGAGCTGGGCTGTGCAGGGCAGGGGCTTGGATGGGCGTACCGAGTAGGTTTATGTAGGGCGTGCCAGACAAGAGTGAGGGGAAGTGTGCCGGACAGGGCTGCTAGGGCTGTGCCGGACAGGGGCTCAGGGAGTGTGCCGGGCAGGGTTAGGCTAGGGTGTGCTGGCCAAGGGTGAGCTGGGGGTTGGAGTGTGCCGGGTGGGGGCCTGGCTGGGCTGTGCCGGAGAGGGCATGAGCTGGGTGTGGAGTGTGCAGGGCAAGGCCCGGTTGGGGTGCGTCGGGTGGAGACAGTTAAGGCGTACCGGGTAGGGTTGCTGGAGGGTGTACTGCCGAAGGGTCCAGGGGATGGGGAGCGTGCCGACGAAAGCCCTGGCTAAGTGTATCGGGGAAGGAGCTGGGTGATGGCGTGTCGGTGAAGGTGAAATTGGGAGTGTGCCGGGGACAAGCCAAGGTAGGCTACATCGGCGAAGACCCATGAGACAAGCGTGCCGGGTGAAATCTGAATGGGGGCCACTCCTCCTCCATTTTCTCGTGCCATTTCCTACTTCTTCTTCTTTGGTTTCAAGCGATTTGCGTAGGTTTTCTCTTCCTTCATTCTCAGCCATTTCTCTTCTTTCCTTCCTGCAGGCCAGAAGTTCAAGTTGCTTAGTTGACATTCGGTTCGGTTCTTTTCATGTTGTTGATTGTGGTTCCCGTTGCCTTGGTTGAAGCGTTTTACCGTTGTTCATCTCATTGGTCGGTTGCTTCCTTTTGCCTTTTTACATGTTATTATTCTTGACAAAAATTCGACAGCATCTCCCCTTAACCCGGATGGTAAGGGAGATAAGGGAACGCGCCCACATGGAGTGACGGAGCCCGACAATTGGAGGTGCGTGCCAAGGGCAACAACACCTTTTATAGAACCTCGGAAAACCCAGAAGCGGCGATGGACAGGAGACCTCTTTAGGACTGGCTAGGGAGTGCGCCAGGCAAGAAGGAGGGACTGGTGATTAGTGTGCCGGCCAGGAAGACTCAAAGGCGTGCCGGGCTGGGAGAGGCCAAGGCGTGCCGCTGAGGGGCTGTGCCGGGGAAGGCTCCGAGGGGCAGAGGGTGCACCGGCCAGGGGCTGTACCGGTGAAGGGGTATAAGGTGTTCCGGGGAAGGTTTGGTCTGAGGGAATGAAGGCTAAGGGTTGGCTAAGTGGGTTGGGGCTAGAGGAGGGAGGAAGGCCAATGGTGGTGTTGGTGATTGGGTGTTCAAAAGAAGAGGAGGGGAATCTTCCTCGTGCAGATGGACGGGGGTGAAGGCCAGGGATCCCATGAAAAGGGCCATGATAGAAGGGAAGAAGGCCCACACTGGGGGCCAAACCATTGGAAGGAAGAGGGAGAAGGGTTCAAACGCACAAATCCAGGCATAAATCAAACACGGTAGCAAGAAATCCAAGAAGAGGGAAATTTCATTCATGAAGATAAAAGGCCATAACCGGCCATGTACACTTCAAAACACCGGGGTAGAAGATACAACAGTGGGAGGAAGAAGAAGGCACGGAAGAGAAGAAATGGGGGGAGTTAGGGTCGAGCAGGGGCGACGGCTCCCCGCTCTTCCCCCTCCCCTACACCACAGCAAGCTCTCACTCTCCTTCTCTCTCTCTTCTCTTACTCTCTATCGCTCGTCGGTGATCGCCGGAGGGCCTCCCTCTTCTTCTCTTCTTCTTCTTCTTCTCTGTGGGGCGCTTCTGTCTCTGTCTTCTCTGGTCTCTGTGTGTGTCCCTTCTCATGTGTGTGTGTGTTGTTCACCGGAGGAGAAGGCTTTTATACTCCCACGGGCGGGAGCCTTCGAACACGAACGGCGGAGGCGGGAAGTGATCGGCCTTGATGGGGATTTGACATTCCCCTCTTCGATGGCAGGAGGTAGGCAGCGTGTCTTCCTCCCTGGATGACACCTCAGTGAGCCCACTACGCGCCAAGGATCTTTAGGGCGTGGGCATAAGATCTCGTCTGCCGGGCGCACTGGGTAAGGGAGTTCAGGGCGTGCCGCTGAGGAGCTGGAACAGCGTGCCGCTGGAAGACACAGCAAGCGTGCCGCTGGGAGGCCGCCAACGCGTGCCGTTGGTGGGGCTTGCAGATGTGCCGCTAAAGGAGCTGCCAGGCGTGCCGCTGAAGACGCTTGTAGGCATGCCGCTGAAGACACTGGCAGGCCTGCCGCTGAAGACGCTGGCAGGCCTGTCGCTGAAGGGCTGCCAGAGTGTGCCGCTGGGGGCTGCCAGTGTGTGCCACTAGGGGGCGCTTGACGGTGTGCCGCTGAAGGGAGCAACAGGGGCGTGCCGCTGAGTGGCAACAGGGCGTGCCACTGGGGGCAATCGGGGCGTGCCGCTGAGGGGCACATTGAGCGTGCCGTTGAAGGGGCACGAGTCTCTGCTCGAGCCCGCTCAGTCTCAGCCCGATTCCTCTCTGCCTCTATCCGAGCCTGCCTCGCCTCAGCCACCGCTGTGGCTAGCTCTCTCGCCTGTAGTTTGCATTTCATCATGATTAGTCAAATAAGCATTTAATTTTGCATGAGCATTTTAATTCAAAGGTTAGCGTCTCACCCGCTCTGCAAGGGTAGCCTCCGCCTCCTCGGCCCGAGCAACCGCTCGGGTGAACTCGGCGTCTCGCTCGGCTCTACCTCTCGCAGGCTGCGACGACGACGATGGGGCATCCGGTCCGGCTCTTTGGGCTCCCTCAGCCTGCTGCATTTATGAATCATAGTTAGTCAGTCGCATTTGCATCATTTGCATCATAAGCATAAATCATTTAAATCTCAAGTTTTGGGAATCTTACCAGGAGCTCCAGGGCGGTCCGGTACTCGTCCCGCTGCTGGATGATGGCATGGAGTAGCCCTTCGAGCTCGGCTATCCTCCCTTCAGGGTCTAGCTGCATTTAGAGAGCATGGGTCAGTGCATATAGAATTTGTACATATTGGAATAGAAGTATTTTAAGTTTAGGGTTTCGTACCGGTCGCCGGGTACCTTGGTAGACCTGGTCCCCGTACCGCCGGGCGAAGGCTTTCAAATATGCCTCATCGCCATCAGCCCGCTCCTTCACTGCCTGACCCCTCTTGTTCCAATCATGGATGTATTTCGCCTTGCGGGCGCACCAATCCATGTCACCACTGATTCCCTTTGATGATTTGCCCGGGCGTTCACCGCTTCGGCTCGGGAAGGTCACCTCGGGCTGGTGTAATCCTCGGGTCCGCAAGATCAGTCGGTAGTGCAGCGGCTCGATGACGTTGATGCAGTGCAACCACACATCTCGCCCGCGGTATGATAGGGATGTCTGGACCCATGGCTGTCCCTCGGTACCCTCGTCCTGGTATGGAGTCCACCTCACCTGAAAATCATGTTAGTTTGTCAGCATATAAAACCATTTAGAACATTTATGAGCATTTACAAAGCATTTAGAGTCCTGGGCTTACCGCCATATGCAGGAAGTAATCCAGCTCATCTTGGATCGCCCGGGTCAATCTGGTGATCGACCCTGAGTCCCTGGCAACCACCCATCTCCTCGCGATCGGGATCCGCCCGGGATGTTGCAGTGTGCCTCGCCCAATCCTAGGGAGGTACACGAAGCTCCAAATCTGCATTTAGGAGTCATGTCAGTCAATTGCATTACATAATCATTTGCATAATCATATAAAAAGCATTTAAGTCAAGTATACCTGTAAGAAAGGCGAGAAGCCGCCCAGCATCGTCTGCCGGTCTGTCGTGCTGAGCGACTCGAATAGGAAGGCCAAGACTGCTGCTCCCCATGCGTACTTTCCTACTCTTACCAAGTCCTCGAGCAATGGCAGTAGTCTGCAACTAATCACGTCCGCTCGAGTCGCGAACAGCAGCTTCCCGAATAGCAGCATGAGGAACCACCTCAGCACGCGATCTCCCTCCGGTCCTGTCTCTGCTGCCACATGTGGGCGCACCTGCTCAATCACTCACCCTAGATGCTCCTCGGGTAGCTCTCCCACTGCAATAGCAGCTCCTCTCAATCCCAAACTCTCCAAGCAGCATGAGGAACCACCTCAGCACGCGATCTCCCTCCGGTCCTGTCTCTGCTGCCACATGTGGGCGCACCTGCTCAATCACTCACCCTAGATGCTCCTCGGGTAACTCTCCCACTGCAATAGTTGGGAGGAAGTATGGCCCTGTCTGATCAAATCCAAGCCCAGCAGCTCCTGGGCGAACTCCCTGTCGTTCCCGTAAGTCCACCCGGTCACCGCTGCTCCGTGGACTCTCAATCCATAAATTCCCGCCATGTCTTCTAGTGTGGGGATCATGTGGCCCCATGGGAAGATGAATGCTCTGCTAACTGGGTCCCATCGCTCATGCAGCGTGTAGAGCAATGGCGTGTCCATCCTGATCACCTCGATGCTCAGCACCTCGGCAAATCCCATAGCTACGAGTCGCTCTCTTTGGTAGTCGGGTAGTGCCTGGTAGACTGCCCGGATCTGGAGCCATGAGATTCTTATTCATCTTTTTCCCTGCATGCATTTAGATCATAAATTAGTCAATTGCATCATAGAGTCATTGCATAACATTCATATAATGAAAAGAAACAAAAAAATTGAATAATTGAAAACCTTAAAAATAGTTCTGGTCTCTGGTGACTGTGACGGCCCTGGGGTGGTGCGTCACAGGGCTCTAACGCACCAGGGGTGGTGCGTCAAAGTTGTGACGGTCACTGGTAGGACCGTCACAGCCTCTGCACAGGGGTGATCTTCATTTTTGTTTCCTTGGCTTCCCACTTTGGCCAAATGGCCTAAATATGATCCTAATGGGTTCATAGACCCATTTTCTACCCCCCATTCATCCATGCAAACTCATAAAACTTATAAAAATTGAAAATTGAAAATTAGGGCGAACGGGCCTACCTCATGGTCTTGGCCCCGTTTCCTTTTCTTCTCTGTTATCACGGCTTCTCCTTCGTCCAGGGGAGCTTCCCCTTGGTCCGCCTCAGCCGTGGGGGCCTCTTCTTCCACCGTGGATGTCCTCGTCGCCGTTTCTCCTTCCTCGGTCGGCGGGATCACCTCGCGCTCTATCCGACGGTGGAGGCGGCGTATCGCCTTCCTCTTCATCCCTTTCTCCCTCCTAAGTGGCCGTGGGGCCTCGTCGCCGGCCATCTCCAGTGGGTGGTCGCCGGTGGTCCTCGGTGTTCTCGGTTGGGGTTTTTTGGGTGTTAGGGCGAATGAGGCTTGAATGATGTGTGTGACCATTCGGTATTGTTTTTTTTGAACGCTCAAGAAATGTGACGGTCTATCGCCAGACCGTTACAGTCTCTGACGCGTATGCCTTAGACCGTTAGGTCAGTTTGAATCTTGCATTGAAGGATGTGAGCCGCCAAAGCTCTGACGGCCCAAGGCTGATCCGTCAGAATTCTATGACGCACCTTCTATAGACAGTTACAGTTTCCACGTTGCTTGATGAAGAAAATGGTCTATTTGATGCCTGAATGATTGCATTTTTTTTCTATGACTTATATTATTAATGCAATTCATGCGTACAAATGATTATGCCTCGTTTCATGCTCATATGAATTATCATTGGCTAACCTCTTTCTCATGGATGAAGTTATGAAAATAATTGTCATTCGCCAGTTCGCCGGGCAGGTAAGTCAGGTATTGTGTCCCGATTTCCTTTCCCCTTTAATGCATTACTATATGTTATCTATGATATATTATCTCGAGAACCGGCTGGTCATTCATGTGTTCTGGGATCTGATGTTCCCCTTAAACAAAAATGATGATGATCTAAGTGCACATGTTTAATCGTTGGATAGGTCGTTAGGTTGGAAAAGCTTGGGGATGATGGTTCTGTCTTGCACGACGTGGTTGCAGATGGTGTCCTGACCCTGATTTCTCCGGTCTAGCAATACTATTCTCGAGTATCTTGTTATTTTATTCTTTCTTTACATTTGTTTTGATGATTTCTTTTATTTTAGCCCAGCATGCATCATGCGCATTCTTTGAGCATTCATGAATCTTCATCTGTTCAGGATGTCTCACTGATGGTGAATAGCTGTGTTCTCAATCTCGAATGAGGAGAGTCATTTCCACTCTGAATTAGAAGGTTTCCTTCGATCTACTCGCTTGATTTGGTTAGCTGAAGATTCCTGTCTGGAGTTTGGTTAATCGTCTTTTCCTTTCCGTTGCTTCCGGCGGCTAGCCGTGTTTTCCTTTCCTTAGTTGTTAGTTCCTCCAGACATGTGTCATTTGGTTGGCTATTTCCTTGTGATTAGTTCGAAGTTTTCTAGAAAATTCTCGCCGCTTATTGGTTGAGACGGCTGTCGTTTGCCTTAACGCCCGCTTTTCAGTTCACTCCGCTTCATTTCCGCTTCATCTCCATGTTCCATTTCGCTTTCGCTTCACCTCCGCTCGCTCCCCTGCAAAGAGAACGTTAAGGAGGGGCATCTGTTGACACCCGTTTTATGACCGATAAGTTGGGTCATCTCCTTGTTCACTCTATATGATGCTCCGAGTTATTCCCTTTTGTTGAGCCTTCTTGATCAGCTAGAAGGTTTATTTCATGGGTCTTAGCTCCTTGGTTGGGTCTGATTCCTTGATTTCTTGCATTGGACGAAGCTTAGCAAGCTTTCTTTTCATTTTTGATCCTTATTGTCTCTAACGGTCTATACCAGGCGCGTTACATCCCTCTGACGCATCAGCCCTTGGCTGTTACATCTTGCAGAGTCCTAGAGCTCAAGGCTTGTTTCAGTTCTTATCCTTTTGGTTATCCTTTGGCTCTAATAGTCCATCGTGCAACTGTTATATTCCTCTGACGTGTTATCCCTCGACCGTTACATTCTTCAAGAGTCCAACACTTTTGAACTTCTCCCGTTGATCTTATCTTCTTAAAGGATAAGGTTGTGTGACGGTCTACCCCTGGAGCGTTACATGCCTGTGACGGTCTGTCGTGCAACCGTTACATCAAACAGAGAGTCCTGGCCAAGTCTGCTCCTTCTCTGCTACTCCGTTGTGATTTCTCTTCCAAATCTGATCCTCAGAACCTTCTGTTTATTTCTATGGACTCTTGGGAGTATTATCTTCAAGAGTTTGCTAAGTATCATCCTCCTTTTTAGCTGTGTTATTTTCTGCTCGACCGGAGAGTTTGAGGGTCTATAAATAGAACCCTTGACTTCATGGCCTGAAGGAGGAATCTGGAGTTTGCGTCGAAGTGCTGCCACATTCGGGAGTCACATCCAACCAAGAAGAGCTATCTCTCACGTCCATCTGCTTCTCAGTCAAGGGAGTATTCGGTTTTCCAAGTGTTTAGTTCCATTATTGGCATACTTGTGTTCTTCCTCTTCCTTTTCATCATAGCATTGTCCCACTCCTTCTCCCACGTTCTTCCACTTGTTTCAATCATTTAAACATCCTTCCTATATTTTAAAATGCCTAGAGGGGTTAAAAAACCAAACTTCCCCGGTATTCCCCTTTCCTTTTGCATGCTATTGAGTTCATTTGATTATTGATACTACGCTTGTTTGAAGGGCTAATTTGGGGTTATTTTCTTGTGTTCTATGTTCTTTGGCAGGTTTACAGGGTTCATAAGGCGAGGCCCAAGCTTTCTGGCCAGCTGGAAAGCTTGGAGTTTGAAGGATTCACCAGCTTGTTCTGCAGACACTCTGACAGTCTTCCTTAGGCGCGTCAGATTCCTCTAGCGGTCTATCGGGCGACCGTCACACTCGCTGTGACGCGTGGGCATTGGACCATTATATTCAACAGAGCTGCAGTTTCCTATTGGTCTCTCTCTCCCGTGGAAGGGTGCATCATCCTCCTATTCTAAGGTATTTCTCAAGTCTTTGGCTTGTGTTTACCTTGGTGGCGATCACGTTCTTTCTTGGTATTGGGCATTAGCTTCCTCTCTCATATCTCTTATTTACTCTTGCTTGCTCCACCTCTACGGTGTGTTTTTCTTTATTCTTTATTCCACGCCCCGGCGTGTGTCTTTCTTTATTTGTTTAGCTTAGTTTTGATGATTGAGATAGCATGCCCATGCTTGAGCTAGTTCTGATTGCCTAGGTTCATGGTTCACATGTTCATAGGTTGATTGACTTTATCACTTGGCTCATATTTCTATTTAGTCGGCATCATAATCCCATCTTGCAAAAGAAGGGACACATTGAAACCAACTAGGGCCTCGTGGCCAGTGGTCGCATCAATCATCACTTCGGTGATGGGCACCAGGAAGTCATCCTTTTGGCAAGCTTTATTCAGGTCGCGGAAGTCCACGCAAATCTGATATGTCCATTCTTCTTCTTCACCGGCACGATGTTGGCCCGCCAGGTAGTGTATTGGTTCTCTGCTACAAAATCGACATCTATGAGCTTGTCAACTTCCTTGCAGATCTGGTTTATCAGTTCCGATCTCATGCGCCGGGGAGACTACTTCACCGGCTCCTTCTTGGGGTCAATAGCCAACATGTGCTGAGTTACGTCGGGGCAAAGGCCAAGCATTTCTTTGTAATTCCAGGCAAAGTAGTCCTGGAACTCCTGCAGCAGCTTTACATACTGGTCCCTTTCCTGAGGAGGTACAAGGGCACTCAGGAAGGTTGGCATGGGGTCACTTTCTGTGCCGAGGTTGACTTCGACGAGTTCGTCGACGGTGGCCTGGCCGCCGTCTTCAATTTCCGACGGTGCCGACAGCAGGTCGACAAAGTCTTGATCTTTGCATCTTCGGCTTCGAGGACGCCATAGGCCTCCTCTTGTTCCCCCTTGTTGGGTGCAGATGTCGCATTCACTTCACAACCTTCTTGAGTTGGAGTTGATGGGCCCGAGGGGCTTCCCGGCAGGGAGGGGCACGAGGCCGTTCCGGGATCTTCTGAATAATCATCATAGATAGCTTCGATGGGGACCGAGGTGGTTGCTGACCATGCTTGGGGCCACTCCGCCATTAATAGCTAGGGTTGTCCATCTTCTGCTGCATCTTCAGACTCCTGGTGCTGGATTGATATTGTGTAAATTCCCCTCCTGGGGCTGCCTGTCACGTGAGGACGTGGCGGGGCCCCCACGTAATCTCCCATTCTGAGCTCGTCCCTGTTGATCGGGTCCTGAGCAATATCTTTGAAGACGTAGCAGTCTTCAATTGGGTGACCCAGTATCTGGTGGTAGGGACAGAACAAAGGGTCGCCGCTTCTTTGGGTATCTTGCGGCCTCTTGGACTTCAGGAGGGAGACTTTGCCGTAGTGACAAGCCCAGTCGAAGATCTCTCGTGTCTTTTCCCTTGGAAAGGAGTAGGGCTTCCACAGCTTCTCTTGTAGTGTGAAACCTTGCTTGGCCGGTCGCCTGGCTGGAGAACCGGCTAAGTTCCCTGGCTCCCTCTTTGAATGAATGGAGGTGTCGGGACTGGTGTTCCGGGACCGGGATACGCCTTCATCTCGCGGGCGAAAAGAGCCTTTAAGTAGCTCGGACATGAGTGCCGTTAATTTTGCCAGTCGAGCCTTCAGCATCTCGATCTCCCGCTGTTGCCTGTGGTACAAAGCAAACAAGACGGGATCGTATCGGGGAGGACCTGAAGCATGGCCCATGCCACCGCTTCTGGCTTCACCGACAGGCTGGGGTGAGGGCACCCTTGAGGTCGACCCTTCAGAAGAGGGGGGAGTCTTCCTTGTGCAGCCACGGTGGAGAGGGTTCCAAAGGAACACTTGTTTGTCTTGCGCCTCCTCAGCTGGAGGCGTGGGATATGTACCGCGACGGGCTTCCCGCGGGTCTGCAGCTTCGGCGGGGTCATCACCGGATAGGGCCGAAACTGATATAACGTCAGTTTCGTAATAATCTTCTATTGAAAAGCCCAGACCGGGGTGCTTGGTGATTTGCAGCAGCCTACGATCCAGGTTCGGTGGGTTCCACATCCTTTTGAACATTTCCTTCTGGCTGGAGGGTTGGTAAAGGGGGATCCTTTGTTTTCTAACCACCTCGACTGCCCGGTCAGTCATGTGAGGAAGTCCCATGATGGGGACGTGCAGGGTCATGCAGTTCGTCAGGGAGTCGGCAATCATCATCTCCTCTGACTGGCTTTTCCCAGGCCACATAGAAGATAGTGGGTGGCCCTTCATGGTTAGGCACCTCAAAAATTCTCAGTTGTTCGACTGCTTGGCAGTCGATTTCTGTTATGGGCTTGATGATCCCTGGCGGGACTCTAACATCCTCTAACAGGTCTTCGAGGCAAGGTGTTCCCGATGTGGGATAGATGGTGAGGGGAGCTACCTTGAATACCCCTCCTTCTTCTGCAATGAATGGTACATGTGGGGGAGCCACATAGCTTGGGGGCAGTGGAGGAAACCAACCACCCGACTCCACCTTCTTCTTTCCTTTGTCTTGGGCGACTTGAGGAGCTTGCTTCGCCTTTTCTAAGTACAGGTTGGCATCTGACATATGACACTTGAACACCTCGAACGGGTCGAGATCGGCGAAGATTCTGACTTCTTTCCCCTCGCAAGGGTACTTGATGCATTGGTGCAGGGTGGAAGGCACCACTCTATTCTGGTGTAGCCAAGGCCGGCCAAGCAATGCCTTGTAGGAGGTGTTGGAGTTGATGACATGGAACTGGACCTTGGTGGTGAAGTCATCGAAGGTCAAGTTGAATTCTGCGACCCCCATGGATACCTCGTATTTCTGGTTGAACCCAGCAATCTTGACATTCCTGATCTCGAGCAGGTGTACATCAAAGTAGTGCTTCTGGTACACCTGGTAGAGAAGTATGTTCACTGCCGCTCTCGGGTCGATCAGGACCCTGTTGATAGGCTGCCCATTCAGTTGTCCCTTCATGTAGAGCGGCCTGTTATAACTACAGGTGGGCAGAAGCATGTCATCTTCTGTGAAGGCCGCGGCCACTTCAGGTGGTACCTCCGCCAGGCAAGCTTCGAGGTGTGCTGGTGTCTGGAGTGCGGCAATAACGGCCTACCGGGTTTCTTCATCTAAGGACAACATCTCTCAGACGGTGAACTGGGTCGGGATCTTCTTGAGATGTCTGACTATTTGGTCGGCAGCCTGCACCTTGAGTAGCTTCATCTCTTCGGGCTTGCTACGCCTGCCCCCACCTTGGACCTGGGGTGCTGGATCAGAGGGTGCCTCCTTTGCTGGTTCTTTTGCGGCTGCTTGAGCCTGTGGGGCCTGCTGGGCTTCCTCCTTTTCTTGCATGAATTCGGCAAGGTTCGGGACGCCGTCAAATTCCTCCTCTGGCTGAGGAGGGGTTGCCACTGGTGGAGCCGGGAGGCTGCTTACTTCTTTGATGGACCAGGACCCTTGGGGGTGGGCCTACCTCTCCCTCTGGGCCAACAGGAATTCAGTGAATGAGGGAGTGCCCCAACTTTTGGGTTCTTCGGGATAGAGACCCGATGGAGGAGGGATCTCCGTGCCTCGAACCTTAGGCTCGGGGACTTGGTATGGTTGCTCTCCCCTGAGCATGATATTATGGTTAGCCTGAGGAGGGCGTCCCCATTTCCTTCCCGACCTGGTGGCGTGTTGGGAAGTGGATGATTCAGCCTGGTTCACCTCCGTTGGCTCATGGGGTAGCTCTTCTTCTTTTTCTTCCAGGGAGAGGGCGGTGTCAAACAGCGCCGAGAGGGTGTTGCAGGCGACGATGCCCTCCTTTTTCTTCTTATTCATGGGCCTCCTTTTCTTTTTCTTCTTTTCTGCAATGACCGGTGGTTGCTCCTGGGGAAGTTCACCCCACAGGGGAGGTACTTTTTCTACCTCAGCTTCTGCTCCTGGAGCCAGTTCGAGCGACTCGAACTCCTCCCAGGGGACGTATTCTTTCAGTTCCACAGGCTGGATTTTGGGTTGTTCATAGTCTTCAAGCCCATCAATAATAGTCTGGAGTCTTTCAACCGCCGGGCTGGTCACCTTGTGCATCCGCATCGGGATGTGCTTCTTTTTGTTGTGAGTCGGCCGCCTCATGACTAGCCGAGGGGCTGTGTCATGCCAGAAGGGGTTCACCAGGTGGCGATGCTGGCCAGGGTGTCACGCCCCTCACATGAACTTCTGGGGTGGGCCGAGGGGTCCATCTTCTTCTATTCTTCTTAGGTACAGCTTGCCAGCCTTCCTGGTCTTGAGCTGGTCCCCCGACAAAAGCTTCATAGGTGGCGCGGGTATTGGCCTCCGCCCATTCTTCAGGTAACTCCTGGTACAATGACACCATGTTGACGGTGGGAGCCAAGTTGGGCAGCTCATGCGGCTGTGGAGGATCTACTTTGTGCTCCCCCATGTCCAGCTCCCATTCTTGATTAAGACTCAATGACGTCCTTGAAGACGTAGCAGTCTTCAATGGTGTGCCCGAGAATCTGGTGGTACTGGCAGAAGCGCGGGCCTCTTCAGTTCTGGCAACGTGATTTTATTGTAGCTAGTTGCCCACTCGAACAGGAGCCGGGACTTGTCTCGAGGGAAAGAGTATAGCTTATTTCTCATTTTCTCCCTCAGAGAGGGACCTTCCCGCCGTTCCGTGGTTCTGGGCAGAGGAGGGTTGGTAGCCCCTTTAGCCTTTTCTTTTTTTTTCTCAAAGGTCTGGAAGTCTAGTGCATGCACCTCCGGGGAAATCGGCTTCTTCTCGGCCTGCCTAGCTCTCTGGGTTGATGCGGCCGGAGTGGAAGAGTATCGGGCAAGGAACGCCTCAATCTCGGCCACTATATTATTCAGGCGGTCGAATGTCTTGACCTCAGTGCCGATCATCCTCTCTAGGATTTCCTTTTTCAAGTTCTGTTTGCATATCTGCACTGCGTCCTCCTGATGTGGGGGACGCATGCACCTCATACTAAGGTCCTCCATCTTTTAATGTAGTCAAGTGCCGACTCATCATTCCTTTGCCTCGTGGCATAGAGCTCTGCCACAATGACCTCCCGTTCAGCAATATAAAATCTTTCTTTAAACTTTTTCTGCATATCGGGCCAGTCAATGATAGACCTGGCGGGCAAGCTCGAGTACCATTCAAAGACAAGCCCAGTGAGTGTTGAGCCGAAGAATTTGAGGAGATAAGCCTCATCAGTGGCCAGATCTCCCATGACATTCACATAATAGGCGATGTGCTCCCTGGGAGACCCTTGCCCGTTGAACTTTTCAAATTTCGGTGGCTTGGTGATGCCAACCGACAGTTTCTTGGCGGCATAATGGGTCGGGTAGGGCACTCGGTAGACGTCAAACGGCATTTGATCACCATCGCCCCTCTCCGCCAGCTTCATGTCGATCATCTGTTCAAGCATCAACCGGCTGACCGATGCGGGGTCGACCGGATTTGGGTAAAAGTGGGCAGGCTGTGCCCTTGGAGTAGTCAGCACTGTCGCCTGTAGGGCCATAGGACACCCTTGGAAGGATAAGACAGGGCAGCGGGGCCGGTGTTGTATGTTGTGCCTATTGCTGGGGGATGCCTCCAGTGTAGCCGGGTATCAGCGAAGGTGCTGCTCCATGCGGAGGCACTTCAGAAGACTACCCGTTGCCCCCGGGCACTTTGAGCAAAGCCTCGGTCTGCCCGGATGTCGAGGGTTGTGCATTCCTCTTGTTTAGTTGCTTCTTCAGCAGTTCAATTTCCCGCTGCACCTGTTGTACCATGTACAACATCGCGGGGTCATTCATGGGGAGACTAGGAGTACCCCCTGCTTCGTCAGCCGGTGTCTCTTCCGATGATGTAGACGGCCCACCGCTGGTGCCCCCGGTAGTGATGACATTGGCGGCCAAAGCTGTGGAGGGTTCTTCATAGAAGGTCTCTTCAGCGCCCACCTGCGCCACTTCGCTTGCCGCTCTCCCTCTTCTAGTAAGGGGACCGGGTCTCGCAGCGAGTCTGGCCACCTCTTCGGGGTCGGTAGGTAGAGCTCCATACCTACCAAACACTCCTGCCATGTTGTAGGTGTAAATTCTCCAGTTTCTGTTCCTTCTTGTCATCCTCCTCGACGGCCTGCTCGGGAACACCAGTCTATCGAAGACCGATCTTCGGGGCTCCGCTTCCTCCCGCAAAGGGGACTGACGGAGCTCCTCAGAGTGGTTCCTCGATTCTGCACTGGGTACATGATGCGGGATGGACACGCGACTAGACTCCAATTGGATATGCAATCCTTGGACTCTAAGCAAGCTCGCGATCGCCCCTAACGAGGGAAGCGTCGGACGTGCGCGGTTGAGAAACTGGCAAAGAGCTAGGGTGGTCAACTCACAAATTCGTGCCCAGATCGGGTCACGGGACGGTCTCGCTCTCTCTCACAGCAGTGGTGAAATAAATATATCGAGCTAATGGCCCTAACATATGCTCTCTAGCAGCGGCATATAAAAGCATATACAAGAATAGCAAATGTCAAGTAATGGAGCGAACACGATACCTCCACTCGCCTGGCGTGGGGAAGATGATCCCGGCCGATCTCGTACTACCAGAACAATAAGTTACATAAATTACAGCAAAGACTTTACTGCCCACTCCACGCAGGGAGGTAAAGGGCGACACAATGGGACCCGGGAGTAGCGGGTTCGGGTTGACGGGCAGCTTCTTGTGTAGCCTCGGCGGCACACGTACTCAAGATCGTGGGACCCACGTGCTGGTCAGTGGGGCCGTGTGGGCCCGGAGCGGCACCGCTATGATGGGGACGTCCGGAGTGGTGCTCCCTGAGAAGGTAGTGCACTGGTTCGCCTCGCGGAAGGCGAGGAGGCTCCGATCGGTGCGAGTTGGAGTTGTCACCCACGGATCTGAATTCTATTTCAGATCTGCGCGTCTCGACGAAAACTGATGCTGCGATCGGTCCCGACGTCGGATCAGCGCGAGACTACCTCCGTTGGAAAGCTAACACAAAATCCTTTGATCTATGGTTAGAGAGAAAAAATTGGCTATCCCAGATCTGGTCTTAGCCGAATTTCCAATCTGCTGGTTGACAGAACCCGAAATCTCAGGATAGAAGGGCTTTTTCCTGAGGGTTGGCATTGACCGCATTGTAGACCTCTGATTCAGCTATTGAGCTCTTCATGAAAGTGGTATAGGGCGAAGATAGAAAAGCGAGGATAATTTTTATGAAAGGTTTGGTGGAGATTTGACTAGGGAAAAGTATTTTCTAGTACCGGGTGGTCGGATCTGGACAGCAGAGATAGAACAGAACTTGGGATCTGAAGTGAATTTTTAGAAAATATGAACGATATTCTAAATTCACAATAAAATTTGTGGATGGTGGGGGTGGTGTACATAACCTTCAATAAATTTGGAGATTCAAAAAAAAATCAAGAAGGGAACAAAAGGGCGAAACTCAGAGTGGCTGTGAAACTGGACAGGGAACTCGCAGATCTGGTGGATTGGGAAGCACGAAAATGGAAAAATATAAAACATGGGCTGGAATTTTTTTCACTTTTTATGGGACGTGGTGATGACATCTAAAACTCACCCTGAAAATCTCACCTCCATAAGATGTAGGAGTTGGGAGCTAAAATTCTCGGAGTAACCCTCTGTCCAACAAAATAGAACCTTAGACAGCACTTCGGAAGCTGCTTCGCGGCGGCTCGATGGCGGCACGAACGGCAGCGGCGGCAGCAGAGATATAATCTAGAGGGGCTAAGGAGAAGATAGAAGGGTTCTATACCCTGGAGATTGGAGGAAGAAGAGAGAAATCAGAGGGAGAGAGGGGAGGGGCGCACCAAGCTCCTTGCATTACACCATTTTTTTTCTTCTCATTAATTCATACAAAATTTGGAAATACAAGTATTTATATAAAATAGAAAATGACTCAAAATACCCTCAGATCTAGGGTTGGAAGGGGCACTAAGGGGATAGGAGAAAGTATTTCTCCCATGTGGTCAAAACACATTACACATAATCTATTCAAACTTCACCTAACTAGCCTAATAGGGACAAAACAGGGGGTGCCCCCTTCATGGGCCTCTCTTGGGCCAAGCTGGTCCAAGGTCATCCAACAAGCCCATTAACCCATGCTTAGCCTATGGACTCTCCCACCTAGATGGCCCATGAGAGGGAAAAGCCCACTTCGGCCTTAAGTGACTTTAAGGTCCATAATGAAGGCCTTAAGTCCAATATGAACTAACCCCCCTTAATGGACATAATAAAAGAAACCTAGTAATGGACTCTTCATATAATGTGGCCCAATGGCTTATTAAAAGCCTTACAAAGGAGCTCAAATGAAAAAAAATAAAAAAACACACAATTACAAACCAATACAACCCATAAGACACACTAATACAAGCCAATACACACTAATACAACCCATTAGCCTTTGATGTCCCCATCAGTATAGGTCGGGTTTTTTCCTCTTGGAAGGCGGAGGCCATTGCCCCCAGTAGTCTTTGGCGACCCGAAGGGGTGATCCCCGGGCCCCGGAGGTAATTCCTCATAGCTTGCTCCACCCCTTCCCACTCCTGGTCATGGGGAGAAGCCGGTGATTGCGTGCGGATGGCAGCCACAGGAGTGTAATCCGCTGGCCTTAGGTGGGCAGCTTGGTGTAGACGCCTGTGGTACTGGCGGCGGATATTTTCTGGCGGTGTCGGTGTAGCAGATACCGACTGGTAGACCGGGGGCGTCACTCCGACCCTTTCATCTCGTCGGGCCCTTCTCGGGCGGATGCAGCTGGGCCCTGCTTGGTCGAGTGTAGTGGTCTGGGCTTCTTTGAAGATCCAGACTTGCTTGAGCTTAGCCGGCTTGTGAACCGGTGTGTTCTTCGATGCTGCGGCCGGGACGGCGGGCACCACCTTCTCTTTCATCTTCTCCAGCCCTTGGAAGGATTTACGGACTGGAACAGTTGGCACGATGCGGTCCAGAATCACTTCAGACCTCTGCCCATTAAGGTGGACACGGATGCTCCTGACGGTCATGGACTTTTCGGAGCTGGAGATTCGGCGTCCCGGAGTCGCACCAGCATTGTTCCTTCGGAGCCTCCTCCGGTGAGATGCCGATCCCTGGTGAGGTGGGTCGGCAGTCTGGTGCACATGGTGCACGTTGCAGCTTAGAGTCCCAGCCAGGACGGTGTTGTTGTTTCTGGCCGGGGCTCGATCGACAGCAGCTTCAGTGACTCTCCGGGTGGGAGTGCTAGTCTTGGGCCCGTCGGATGCTTCCACGTCTAGTATGTTGGTGAAGGCCACCCCAAGGAAGTTGGGGAAGCCAACCACGGGAGGGAAGCTCCTGAAGTTGAGGGGGACGGCGAGGTAGCCACCTCTGACGTGGCTCTTGACGGGCTGGGAACCGAAGGTGGTCGCCATTCTTGGTGCCAAAGTGTGATTTTCCTGCGTTTGCAAAAATAGCGCAATTAGTATTACAAGAAGGGGGCCACGGGACCCCTAATTTCGGCAAAGAGATGAAGGGTGGATCGATCCCACCGGGCGTGCCAGACTTGTGGACGCACTTTTCGATTGGTCAGTTATTGTCATTCATTTATTGGTTTATTAAGTGTGTGGGCGTGCCAGTCACAGAGTGACAATTTATTCAGGCTCCAAAGAACCATGGGTGCGCGCGATATGACTAATCAGACGATTGTGTAGTTCATGCCGGGACCAAATCCCGTCGCGCCGTAAAGGTCACGACGTCATTTGCATCCCCCATACGAGGGAACACCCTTGATTAATTGTCGAAATTAGGGACCCTACGGCCTGAAAGAATTAAAACTAATCACAAAAGTATGGGGAAGAATAAACCACACTAGGAGCCCGCATCGGGGTGCAAACATTCAGATGTATCGGTCACTTCGTGGACCATTTCATGATTGGACGAAAGCCCGAAACAAGAATGCAGTGAAAATCGAGGTAAATCCGTTCAAATATCTGCCGAGTCCACGGCAATTTCAATAATGGGTCGGAAAGGATCCGGCCAAGAAGCGGGTTCGATTGATCAGGATGTCGGCCCAAAGCAACATCGAGTCACGGCCATGTTGGAGTAGTTCCCAAGGCTCAGACCCGACTTGTCGAGACAGCGTCATTATTCCTTTTGCACCGGGTCATGGAGAGGGATGGGGCTGCAGAGTGGGTTTTAGTGTTCTTTTTGTTATCTGAGTTTCAATTATATATATATATATTATTGCTCATTTCACATTTTGGGGTGGTCTTGCTATTTTTCTTCTATTTATTGCACACGTCCTCCCTCCCCCCTTTTTTTATTCATTACGCGTTCAAATATATATATATATATATATATATATATATATATATATATATATATATTCATTTACTTACTTATTTATATATATATATTTATATTGGAACTTTCATGTGTTTTATTTATTTTTATTTTATTTTTTTATTTGTTTTAATCACTATTATCGGCATTTTCCTTTTATTTACATTTATAGCATGTGTGGGGAAGCGGGCCATCGAGAAGCTAAGAAGAGGGTTGTTGTGTCCCTGAGGTCATTTGAGTTATTCTGTGGTCACTTGGGTCATTCGACATCATTCTATGGTCATATGAGTTCTGTGGTATTCTTGGTTTTGATAATGGCTAAACACTATTAGTCAGTGATATTTTCCACTCTCATGTGACTGACATACGTGATGTTTTTGTTCATGACAGATATGCCAATGAATGGACAAGGAATCAAGTGGCAATGGCAAAAGTGAAAGCTCATTGATCGCGCCCAAGCAAGAATGCGAACACAAGCAAAAGTCGACACGTGATAGTCGGCTCGTCACACATCCAAGGACAATGCACAAAGAAGTATAGCCAAGAGAATCCAAGGCCAGAGACTCAGTTGATATCTTTTAGACTATCAAGAGTGATGCCACAGACATGAACAGTCGGCTAAAGAAGTCAAGCGACGGCGCTAAAGCGATTAACGGACCAACCTGGGATGAACCGGGGACTGCCCAGCTGGCGGTCGACCGCCAGCACAGGGGCGGTCGACCGCCCCAGCCAGGGATGGCTAGTCTGCACAAGTTTCAGCTGGCGGTCGACCGCCAGCCCGTAGCGGTCGACCGAAAATCCCAGGGACCATCCGGTTGCAAGTTTCTCAGTAGCGGTCGACCGCCAGAAGCTGCAAGTCGACCGCCAGCCCCGATGCAGCCATATTTGACTTCGATTTCCACCTCGTGGCCAGCCCCTTTCCATAGATTTGTTTAATCAAAACTCACCTAATCTCCCATGATTTGTAGATCTGGTCTGGGGGGTGTCCAAGGACCATTCAAGGTCTATAAAACCAACACATGAAGGGTTAGAAACCCTAATGCTTCAAGGCTTCAAGAGAGATCAAGGGAGGCCATTCGCGGGCACTGTAGCACCTTCGTGAACAGTGTTTCGGGCAGGAGTTCTTCATTCATTCCAAGGCATTCAAGTCCATATCTGAAGCCATCTCCACCTCCAAGGAAGAAGAAGCAATCAAGGCTCTCAAGGGTGATCTAAACTGCATCCTTCTTCCTCTTCATCAACTCAGGAAGATCAAAAGGAAGATCGAATCTACATCCATCATCTTCTTCATCAACTAGACGAGATTCAAGGAAGATCATCTTGCAAGGAAGAATACACCTTCAAAGCATCCGATTCAAGCTCCAGCAATCTCAGACAAGATTTTTCTTCTTGGGCTTATTTCATATCTTGTTTGAATAGCTTGATATTTGTTCTCTTTCATTTCATACAAACAATCAAAACCGAAGATCGTCCCTACCGGTGGTTAGTAGGAAGGCAATCGGAAGTTGTCCGATCTGCGGTGTTGACGTCCCTACCGGTGGTTAGTAGGAAGGCAGTCGGTGGTTCTCCGATTTGCGATTTGGTGTGCTGCACTAGTGAAGCCTCACCGGATTTGGTGAGGGGTGGATGTAGGACTGGGGATTAAGTCTGAACCACCTTAAAATCTCGTGTGTTGTGGTTTGTTTGTGTGATTGTTTCGTTCCAGATGCATGCTTAGGTTCGAATCGATATATTAGTAATCATCTTGCTAAGCAAATCGTTGTATCCTTCGTTTAGCTAGTTATATTCCGCTGCGATTTGTTCTATCTAGCTATTTAGAGGGTTCCATTGCGAAAAGAGGGGCAGATCTATTCACCCCTCCCCTTTAGATCCGTTGTCCACTATACAACATGTGGTATCAGAGCCTAATCTCTCATTATGGGGTCCAACGACCTTGAGGGAATTGGTGGATCAGCGTCCAAGGGTTTTCTACCCGAAGGACATTCTGTGAATAGGCCTCCTTACTTTACTGGAACTAATTATCCTTATTGGAAACATCATATGCAGGTGTTCATTCGCACCCAAGACTACGAACTTTGGCGAGTGATCAGCAAAGGTCCGTATGAGCTTACGGATAATGAGGACTTGTGGACCAAAGAACAGATAAGGCAATCCACTGTCAACTGGAGTGCTAAACACATCATGCAATGCTCACTCCATCCAGTTGAATTCTCAAGAGTGGCTACCTACGCATCTGTAAAACTAATGTGGGATAAGTTAGAGGTAATCTACGAAGGAACCTCTCAGGTACGAGAAACAAAAGCCAACATTTTAGTTTCTGAATATGAAATGTTCCGCATGAAGCCTGATGAGTCAATTCAAGATATGTATGCTCGATTAACTGTACTTACTAATAGTTTAACTGATTTGGGAAAGAAATATTCAGAGCAAGAAATTGTAAGGAAAATTCTCAGATCGTTAACTCCAGCATGGCACACAAAGGCTACCGTGGTTGAAGAATCAAGAGATCTCACAACTACCAAGGTAGATGAACTCATTGGGTCATTGATGACCTATGAGGTCAATCTCAAGAACAAAGAGGCTGAGACACCTAAGAAGAAGTCCCTAGCTCTTAAATCAGGACCCAGCCGTCAAGGCTCTTCCGATGAAGGTGAGGATTCGGGAAGTGAGCGAGATGAGGATGACGTAGCCATGCTCACACGTAAGTTCAAAAAATTCCTGAGAAAGGAAGGTAAGAGCTTCATGAGAGGAAGGTCAAAGGTAAGAAATGGTTTCAAATCTAATTCTGAAAACTCTAAGAAATCTGACAAAATCATTTGTTATTCTTGCAACAAATCAGGGCATTTCAAAAATGATTGTCTCGACAGATTCAGAAAAACTGACAAATGGAAGGGCAAGAAGAAGAACAAGGCCATGGTGTCCACATGGAGTGATGAAGAGGAAAGTGATGACGGAACTAGCTCCTCGGATAAAGAAAAAGAAGATCTCTGTCTCATGGCCAAAGGTGACAAAGAAACTGAGGTAAATTCTCCATTTGAAGATTATACAACTCATGATTGGGAGGAAGCATATATACAACTCATGGAAAAATATGAAATGTACAAAAAGGAGAATAAATCATTGAAAAAGAAAATTAACTCATTTGTGCATGATAATGATATGAATGATAAGAATGCTCTACTTGAAACTGAAATTGAAGATCTTAAGAAAATGATTGAGAATTTGGAAGAGGGAAGAAAAGAAATGGCTGACTTGAAAACTGAAAATGAGGACTTAAGGAATGAAATTGACAGCATGAAACTCAAAATGTAAACATATGAAAAGGATAGCAAATTAAGCAATGAGAAGTATGAAGCTGTCAAACATGTCAACACTCAACTCTTGTAAAACATTAAAAATCTATAAAAAGAGTTAAAGGACAAACAACAATCTTTAGAAAAATTTGTGGATGGAAGGGAAAACCTAGATGCATTGCTAGGAACCAGAATGAACTTCAACAAGGAAGGGTTGGGTTTTGAACCTACAAACAAAAGGCTAATTGGGCTCAAAACTGTCACATTTGTTTCGTCTTCCGAAGCTTCCACCTCAAACACAACTCACACACAAAACCAGTAAAAATAAAAGGAGAAAGGGAAAGAAAAGATTGAAGAGGCAGTCACCAACATTCCCAAAAAGCCTGTCCAAAAATCTAAGAAAGGTCGACCTTCCCCGCAGCATAGGTCAACAACTCCTTGGCAATTGCCCGCTCAACCTTCCAGATTTCACCACAATTGGATTGCACACTCATATAGGCCAGCATCACCATATTTTTGGGACAATTGTGATTTCTGTGTTCATCAATTTCTTACGTGGCAAAACAATCACTTTCAACCCAAAACCAACCGACCGCCTCAATGGCTTAAGAAGCAAACTTCATCAAACTTCCACAAACTCCAACCAAGAGCCTCCAAACAGAAAATGAATGTCAAGATTGAAAAGAAAAATCAAATCTCTGCTCTAAGCAAACAAAACATGAATGTTAGGAAGGTCTGGATTCCAAAAGAAATGGTTTCATGTTTTGAAAATCTGAAGAGTTTGATGGGACCCAAATTTGATTGGGTTCCAAACACAATTGCTTAATTGCTTGTGCAGGAGTGTCTTGCAGCCATGCATAACATGTGGTGCCTTGATAGCGGCTGTTCAAGACACATGATTGGGGACAAATCAAAATTTTGTCTCTTGGAAGAAAAGGAAGGAAGATACGTCACATTTGGAGGGAACAACAAGGGAAAAATCATTGGAACAGGTAATGTAGGTAAGAATCTCTCCAACTCTATTGGAAATGTGCTGTTAATTGAAGGTTTAAAATATAACTTGCTCAGCATAAGTCAATTATATGATAAAGGTCACAAAGTGTTGTTTGATTCTCATGAATGTAAAATCTTTGAACCAAAATCTGACAAAGTAAAATTTTCTGGTAAGAGAGTCAACAATATTTACATGATTGACTTAGATGATCTTGCTTATTTTAACATTTGTCTTGCTGCACCAAAATCTGAAATTGCTTGGTTATGGCATCGTAGACTAGGACATGCTAGCTACAATGTCTTACATAAACTGTTAAAGCATTCAATGGTGAAAGGGTTGCCTGAATTATCATTTAAATAAGAAAATAAGTTGTGTGATGCATGTGCCCTTGGTAAACAAACAAGAAAATCTTTCAAAGGAAGATCTGAAAATACATCATCCAAACCACTCGAGCTAATTCATATGGACCTATTTGGCCCAACCAGAACTGCTAGCTTAAGTGGTAGAAAATATGGATATGCCTTGGTGGATGACTTTTCTAGGTTCACATGGGTTTTCTTTCTCACACACAAAAATGATACTTTTGATGAGTTTCAAGCACTCTACATGAAGATAAAGTAGGACGGTGAGTTTAAAATTTCCAAGATTCAATCTGATCATGGTGGTGAATTTAAAAATGCTGATTTCTATAATCTTTGCAAGGCTGAAGGCATTTCACACTGATTTTCCTCACCAAGAACCCCAGAGCAAAACGGTGTAGTTGAAAGGAGAAACCGAACACTTGTAGAGATGGCAAGAACCATGCTTGCTGAACGGTAACTTCCAAGGAGGTTTTGGGCTGAAGCAGTAAACTCGGCATGTTACTGTAGACACGCCATTCCTGACGTCTCCCGAGAAAGTCTCATATTACTATACGACGCCCCGCGACGGCTTACGCATTTCGAATCTCTTAAATGCTTCCTTTCCTTGGGTCTTCTTCTGCCTTTTTCGACATCCGGAATCGTCTCGTCACGGCATTCGGACGGCATCAACACCAGTCGGACGCATCAGAGGTTCCGAAACCAGGAAGGGTGTCTGCCGGGCAGTCGCCAACGCCTGAACTGAGGACCCGGGTGGGTCTTTATGGGGGCGTCCAGGCCTCTGGACGCCCCCATTCTTTTAATTTATTTTTCAAAGCCCAAAACCAAATAAAAAATAATATATTAATGGAGGCGTCCAGGCCCCTGGACGCCTCCATAAAAACAAATATAAAAAATATAAAATGCCAGCTTTGGCATAAAAATAAAACAAAAATATAAAATATATTTTCTTGGAGGCGTCCAGGACCCTGGACGCCTCCATCAACTCATTCACGGGGCGCCGCCCACCGAACGATGGTTTGTCGTGTGTGAAAGAATCCAAATTGTAGAGACGTCCAGCTAGCTGGACGCACCCATTTCCAAATCACGGGTCGCCGCTCCAAAACCACGTGTTGTGCCAAACCGCGTGCGACTTTCGGTGGAGTTCGGTGGATGTTATAGAGGCCTCCGGGACCCTGGACGCCCCCAAGAAAATATTCGAAAAAATGAATAAAAATAGAATAAAATATTACTTCGGCCCTGATGGAGGTGTCCAGGGTCCTAGACGCCTCCACCCTCCGGAGCCCTATAAATAGAGGCCCACCCCCTCAGTTCTGGAGGAGCTTTCAAGAGATCCGATAGGCTGCCGGAGCCCAGAGGCTACCGGAGTCATTTCTAACCCGTGGGATCTTTTGTAGGTGGAGGTTCTGCCGACTTCTTGGGTGCCCACGCTCGCGAGAGGAAGGTCGTCTTCATCCATCGCGCTTCCACGTCGTCCCTACGCTGCCGGAGCTCCGCCGGATTTCACCATCGGCACATCCAATAAGCCAATCCTTTCCTTTTCTTCGTAGTTCTTTTGCATTCATCATCTCGCATCCCCTATCCCCCTTCATAAGGGCGTCTCTTCTTATATACTTCTTGCATCCATCATCTCATTTTCCTCCTACTCGAGTCCGAGAGGGGTTTAAAAGATAACACCAACCAGGTGTGTGTCTTGCCATCATTTCGTTATTTTTATCGCAAGGATTTGAATACTACATCTTCATCTTTCTAATCCACTCGTTACTTGTTTGTCGTTGTTTTGCAAGGGTACCCAAGGAAAGCCCTCTCCATCGGCCGGCCGAAGGGGGAGAAAGAAGCAACCCGCCATCTCCCGCTCTTGAGGTAGGCGCGATCACTTTCTTGTTTTGGGGGTCTTTTGGCCCCTGGCGATCACATCTTGTTCTCGAGGCCGCGGCGAGTCACTTCCCCAATGGCCGTTTAAATTCCCGTTCTTATATGTTATATTCTTATCTATTCATATTCTCGAGGCCGCGGCGAGTCACTTCCCTAATGGCCGTTTAAATTTTCGCTCTTATATTCTCTTTATATTTTGTTATATTCTTATCTATTCATATTCTCGAGGCCGTGGCGAGTCACTTCCCCAATGGCCGTTTAAATTCCCGCTCTTATATTCTCCTTATATTCTGTTATATTCTTATCAGCTCATATTCTCGAGGCCGCGGCGAGTCACTTCCCCAATGGCCGTTTAAATTCCCGCTCTTTATATTCTCCTTATATTCTGTTATATTCTTATCTGCTCATATTCTCGAGGTCGCGGCGAGTCACTTCCCCAATGGTCGTTTCAATTCTTGCTATTTAATTTCTGCACCATTCCCATCCCCCTGAGGCCGCGGCGAGTCACTTCCCGCTATGGCCGTTTAACCCCCATATCTTGCTATATTACATTTGTCCCGCTCGCCCCGTCGGAGCAATCTCCCGTGGTGGCCCCTTCTCTTTTCTTTTATTTCTGTATTGCAGCAAACAAAACGGAGCCCGCGCGCTCCGCGTCTTCTTCGCTCCCCGAACCGCGTGACGTCGCTCACAGTTACATTATCAACCGCTCTATGGTAAGGCCACACACCAAAAAGACTCCTTATGAGTTGCTGAAAGGTGAAAAGCCCTCTCTCTCACATATGAAAGTGTTTGGATCTAAATGCTTCATGCACAATAATGACAAAAGAGATTTAGATAAATTCGAGCCCAAGAGCGATGAAGGTATATTTCTTGGATATTTTGATAGATCTAGGGCTTATAGAATTTATAACATTAAGAGTCAAACTGTGGAAGAATCACCCCATGTTTCCTTTGATGAATATCATGATTCTAACAATGATAACTCTGGCAGGAAAAATGATGAAGATGGGAAATTTCTAAGCATAAAGGACAAGAGTGATCCTCCACAAGAAGGAATAAAAGAAGATGGTGACCTAGCTGATTCAAGCAATGCAAGGGATCAAGCTCCAGGAGAAGGTAACGATTCTACAAAAATTAAAATTCTTAAGGATCATCCCTTAGAAAATGTCATTGGAAGCTTGAATGACCCACCTAGAACAAGGTCACATTTTAGAATTGTGGAAGAACTAGATCAACTTGCTCTTGTCTCTCAGCTTGAACCCAAAAATATTGATGAAGCATTAAAAGATGAAAACTGGATAAATTCCATGCAAGACGAGTTAAACCAGTTTGAAAGAAACAAAGTTTGGCATCTTGTTCCTAGACCTTCATCACAATCTGTCATAGGCACTAAGTGGGTTTTTAGGAACAAACTAAGTGAGGATGGCAAGATAATAAGAAATAAGGAGGGATTGGTGGCTCAAGGGTATAATCAAGAGTTTGGGGTAGACTTTGATGAATCTTATGCCCCAGTTGCTAGACTCGAAGCCATCAGAATTTTACTTGCCTTTGCATGCTCCCTTAGAATAAAGCTTTATCAAATGGATGTAAAAAGTGCTTTCTTGAATGGCTTGATCAAAGAAGAAGTCTATGTTGAGCAGCCTCCTGGCTTTGAGAATTCTAACCATGCAGATTTTATCTACAAGCTAGATAGGGCGCTTTATGGACTTAAGCAAGCACCAAGAGCTTGGTATGAGAGACTAAGTTCATTCCTCATTGAAAAGGGGTACACACGAGGTAAGGTAGATCAAACACTTTTCACCAAGAAGCAAGGTAAGAACATCTTAATCGTTCAAATTTATGTTGATGATATTGTGTTTGGTTCTACTAAATCTGAAATGTGTGAGGAATTTGCTAACCTCATGACTAGCGAATTTGAGATGAGCCTAATGGGAGAACTTCAATTCTTTCTCGGTTTGCAGGTCAACCAAGGAGAAGATGGGTGCTTCATAAATCAATCCAAATACATCAAGGAGCTGCTGAAAAGATTTGACATAGCAAACAGCAAAATCATTGCAACTCCTATGAGCACCACAACATCACTAGATTCGGATGAAAATGGTAAATTAGTGGATGCAAAGATCTATAGAGGTATGATTGGCTCTTTGCTTTATTTGACTGCATCCCGACCAGATATCCAGTTTAGTGTATGTCTTTGTGCTAGATTTCAAGCTAGTCCTAGAGAATCTCATTTGACTGCCGTCAAACGTATCCTTCGATATCTTGCCGGCACTCAATATTTGGGACTGTGGTATCCGTCGTCACGTGATTTATCTCTCATATCTTATTCTGATGCGGACTACGCTGGATGCAAGCTGGATCGTAAGATTACTAGTGGCTATTCCCAGTTTCTAGGCGGGTGTTTAGTCTCTTGGGCCTCCAAGAAATAACACTCGGTTACCCTCTCAACCGCAGAGACAGAATATGTTACTGCGGGGAGCTGTGGTACCCAAGTGTTGTGGATTAAACACCAACTCCAAGACTACTTGGTGGATCTTGGTTGTGTCTCGATTCTGTGTGATAACACTAGTACTATCAACCTTGCAAAAAATCCAGTCCAGCACTCTAGGACTAAGCATATTGAGATTCGGCATCACTTCATTAGAGATGAGGTCGGTAAGAAAAATTTTGAACTGCATTTTGTTGATACTCAAAATCAAATTGCTGATATTTTCACCAAGCCCTTGTGTAATGACAGATTTTCAACACTCAGAAGGGAGCTTGGTCTTTTCCGACCTCAGGCCAATAAGAATTTGAAATGATGATCATGTTCAATTTAGTCTGTGTTTTTACAGATTGGTGTTTCATGCATTGTTGATATGTCAATATGTCATTTTACATATGTGTCGCATTGCATGTAGATGCATAATAATGAATTGAGTTCATGTTCATAATGCATTGTATGGTTTGTGTCACATCATCCTTGCATGGCCATGGTATATCAAATATTGATGTATGGAAGGCAGGTTATACTTGTCTCGAAGCACTCAATATGCGTGAGGTCTCACCTCCGCCAAGTACCATGCGTCACTGTTGCACATAGGCCATATAGTAAGGGGGAGTTGTCTCTTTGTAGCATTCATGCATATGTTTCATCTTCATTCTGTTGCATTTACTAAGTGTACAACCATGTGTTGGGTCATGCATCTCATGTCTGCCAAATTCATGTCAACCCCTGCATGTTCCGGTCATTCTCCTCTTGACAGCTATCATTACACTTGCTTGCAAACATAACTTCTTCGAGCATCCATTGCATATCCTTAGGGGGTGTTTTGTTGATTCTCTTAACCTCTTGCAATTTGCACTTCATGGCTTACAGTCTGAATATGAGATCATGAGACTGACGAACATATGGTGTGAGAGCTTTCTATTATATGCACCGATGATTATCTTTTCAATGAAAATGATTCATATTTAATGATTTCCTTGACGTTCTGATATTTCTTTTGAAATCATCTATGTTCTGTGGATTTAATAGCCCTTAACTAGAGATTGCATATTATGCTTTGAATGACTATCCTGATATCTGAAAATCCAAACGTCATGACAATCTTGGTGATATTCTATAGCTTAGTATTGTTTCTAAACATCTTGATGAGCTGGAACTCTTGAAAATCAATTTGGCAGAGCACTGATATTGTTGCACAGAGAAATATGTCAAGTCATAAAATCAAGTGACGAATGATATGTCATGATGTGCCTCTGTTATCTCTGTCTTAATTCATTTGGACTCCAGGCAGAGCAATGGCATAATTGCTGAGAAACATGTCTTCTCATTAAAGAAATGAGATTGGATATGTCATGACGTGACTTTGCTATCTCTGTTCATTCCGAAGCATAACCGTCAGTTTTGCCAAATACCTAGGAATACTGGCGTCTAAACAATGTGTATTCTTACGGCTAGGAGGCATGTACTAGACTTGATTGCTCGTAAAATATGAGTCATGTGCCTTCAAATACTAAAGATATTGAAAATTAAAATATGCTACAATCATACAATTCCATGCTCTAGTCATGATTATTTAGCCTCAATACTAGTTTTTGTGTTATTACCTTTGTAGTTATTGAATATGGATATATAAGACAAGGGAAGGTTAAACACTACCATGATATGCACCTTTGGTTCATTTCTATTAAATCTTGGATGTAACTGCTGTGGACGCACTTTTTATTTAAAATCGCCAGTTGTTCGTTTGCTGGGTTTATTAAGTGCGTGGGCGTGCCAGTCACGAAGTGACGATTTATTGTACGCTCGATCTGACTAATCAGACGATTGTGTGGTTCGTGTCGGGACCAAAGCCCGCCGTGCCATAAAGGTCACGGCGTCATTTACATCCTCTCGGAGAGGGGAACACCCTTGATTAATTGCCGGGAAAAGGGGCCTCATGGCCAGAAAATTAGTTACATGAAAAGTCTATTAGGAAGCATTGAAATCCTAGTACGAGGGTGAGAAGAAAGCATTCGAGATCATGTCGGTCGTGTGTTGACCATTTGATGTTCGGACGAGTGTCCGGCTTGAGAATCGCGTAATTGTCACAGGAAAACCGGAGCATATGTATGTCGCGATGCGACAAATTTATTGTTCAGAGGAACGGAAAATATTTAGTTAAATCCCAGTTAGAGGGGTCGAAAACCAATAAGTTTGTCGGCCCGGTACAAGATCAAGCTACGACCATACTGTGGTGGGCCCCCCCGCGGTCGAAGTCAGGCTCGCGTGGGCATTGTCAATGTTTCTGGTGCCGAGGGGCAGCGGGAAAGTGTCCCGGGACTAGATTCCAAAACAAAGACGTGTACAGAGATGGCTGGCTATAGGCCTAGGCTGTGGGTTAGGCAATGACCATGGTCGGAACGAACCTGAGGTCCGAGCGTGACTCACGACGGTCTTATCGATATTCCCACACGTGGGGTTCGGGGAAGCGGGAGCCGTCCCGTTCCATTCGGATTTTGTCGGTCATACACGGATCATTTTATGTTCGGACAAAGGTCCGTATAGAAAACAAGATGGTGACGGGAGTGAATCCGCGTAAATGTCTGCCGTGAGTACGGCAAGTTTAATGCAAGTGCGGGATTAGATCCCTATATATATGTCGGTCACTAACGGAGCATTCATTGTTCGGACGAGAGTCCGCATTTGAAGCATCGAAAACGACGATAAAGCCATACGAATATCTGCCGTAGGTACGGCAAGTTTAGTGGGATTGCGGGATTGGATCCCGATAGAAGTGGGTCAAGCTGATGGACTAGTGGCCCGCGACGATTTCGGACTATGGCCATGCCGGGATCCCCAAGGTCCACGTCCGATGCCATGGGGCGTTATTACTTTTCTCTTCACACACAGTTCAGGGAAACGAAGGTTCCAAGGTATGCGTGCATGTCGGTCACGGTTGGACCATTCATTGTTCGGACGCGAGTCCACGTTTGAAGCATCGAAGACGACGATAAAATCGTGCAAATGTCTATCGTAGGCACGACAAGTTTAATGTGGCGTTGCGGGATTAGATCCCGGGAGAAGCGGGTCAAGTTAATGAACTATTGGCCCGAGCTGTGTTCGGATCATGACCATGTCGGGAGTTCCGAGGTCCACGTCCGATACCACAAGGCATCATTGATTTTCTCTTTGCACCAAGTTCGGGGGAGTGAATTGTTAAATGTAGAGCCCGAGCTCACCATCGTGCTCCCTCGCACGCGGATCAACCTGCGCGGTCAGGTCGCGGGGGTTTCCGGGGGCAGCGCCCCCGGAACAAAATTTGGATTATAGGGAGGGGGTATACTATTGTCGTTGTTCTGATCATTGAATTAAGTGGTTTATTCCCATTCCATTCTTTCTATTTTGTTTATTGATTTAGTCCTTATTCTCTTGTTTATTCTTTAATTTCAATAGTTGTCTTTCTTCTTTTCGTTCTTTTAGTCTTCTTTTGCCACGCCGTATTAGCAAGTTGCAAGAAGAGGTGAGAGTAGAGGAGCGTGCCGTTTTAAGGGTTCAAAGGAAGAGATGGGGTGCGCCGTTTTAAGGGTTCAATGAGGAGGGCGCGCCGGTTAAGGCCACGTCGGATTAGGCTATGCAAGGGAAGGGGCGCGCCGTTTTGGGAGGTAAGCAGGGGAGTGCGCGGTATTAGGAATAGGCAAAGGGGGGCGCGCCATTTTAAGATGTATAGAGGAGTGGGAGCGCGCCGTTTTAAGGTTCAATTGGGATATTGGGGTTATGAGAGTGGTGTTAAACCAGCGCGGTGTAATAGTGACCGCGTCGGATTAGGCCACGTCGGGACAGCATCTCCTGAGTTTTTATTCGTTCTGTGAACTTGTTTTGCTTTGTGTCCTTGATTCTCTGGCCGGGGGGGGATCGCAAGTTATATTGATTTTTCAATTGACACCATAGATCAATAGGATGAAGGTTTAAGCCTCGTTGATGGTTTGTTAAGGTGGGTGAGCAGGAGGTTTAAGTGTTTTATTCGGGGGGGTGTGTTCACAGAGGTTCAGTGGTTGTTCACAGAAGTTGTTGTATGTGAAACTAAACGTTCAGTTTGTTCTTGAGTGTTCTTTAATTCCTGGCGAAAATTGGGCAGCATCTCCCCCGGACCGGGACTTGCCAGAGATAATAGAAGGCCACCAAACGGATCGCTCCGGGGTGACCCTCAAAATTCAGAGTGGCCTCACGGCGGTCCGACAACCCAGATGTGAGTATGGAATGCTCGAGGGCTAGCCTACAAGAGCGACCACAGCTCACGGGTGATAGCTTCGCGTATATCCCAACGGGGCGGGTGTTCGCCATGAATGGCTATAACTCTTCATCCTCTGGACGGGCTTCCTCAGAGGAAATGCAACAGAGAGGCAAGCCTCCGAGGCACCGGGATGATTAGAAGAACGGGAGAGAGAAAAAAAAAAGAAACTCAGTGAGATGGGCAAGCCAAAGCAGTAGAACGCTATGTATATTGGCCAAAGTCACTCTTTTATTCATCCACGAGGGAAAGGGAGAAACGCAATACAGAAAGGGGGGATCATCCCCCTGACCAAAGAAAGTGGGAACGAAAGAGACGAAGAATACAATGGTAGAAGGAGGGCGGAGCCTAAACCCCTTTCCCAAGCTCGCCTCTCTTCCCTCACACTCACTCTTTTCTTCTTCACCTCACCGGCGCAGGAGAACGAAGCTTCTTCTTTTTCTTCTGAGGGAACTCCCAGCTGAAACGGAGTTTCTCCTCTGCTCTCTTCTTTTCTTCTCTCAGCCTTTTCTCTTCCGACCCTCTCCCCCTTTCTTGACGGGTTCGTTATATATATATGGAGGTGGGGGAAGAAGTCTCTGAACCCCCCTTCCCTTTCATTCCATTCTTCTCATCCTCTCCGTGTCTGAAGCTCTCGAGTGGCCTGCAGGTGGAGAGGTTGATAGAGTAGGCATGGTGCCTCCACGAGATTGGCCGACGGTGACCGGCGGGGAAGCGACGTTCGGTGCGGAGCTCGACGATTGCCATTCCAGGGAGCTTGAGGAGCTCAGGCGGTTGCACGTTGGTCGGACGCAGGAGGCCTGGCCATTTCAGGTAAGTTCTCTTTGTTTGCGCCCAAAAACAGGGGATCGGACTGATGACGGGATGGGATGTCTCGGAGGTAAAACGGCGCGGAGGGATGGGATCGCGCCGGATTAAACCCAAGTGAAATTGGCACGCCATTTTAATGCAACACAAATGGCGCCGTTTTAATGCAACACAAATGGGGGGGAGGCCCCTTCGACAGGAGCGCGCCAGATAGCCAATGAAACAAGGGGTGCGCCGTTTTAAGCAAAAGGGGGGGCGCGCCGTTTTAAGGCACGCCGTTTTAAGGCCCCTTCGTGCCGTTTTAAGTACCAAACGGATTCTTTTCAAAGTCGTGACTGTTTATATGAATGTCGGCATTCCCAGAACGTTCCGGTTGTAATGTATGGCCTGCGCAATATTTCGTTTGTAACCTCTGGGACTCGGTCCTAGATTCTGCGTGACTTTCGGTGCATGCCGAGACGGTGCCGGAGTTCCCGACTTTTCTCTGATTCAGCTCTCGGCATGGCCGGTCGGAGCGTTGTAGCTGTATCTTCTGCTTAGGGGGCTTCCTTAGCGGGTAGCGGACCACCAAGTGAGTTCTCGTCCTGATCGGGCGAGGCATGAGGTTTATTCGGCCTTTTCGTCTCTGGCTTGCTCTCGAGTGTTACGATGTGCATGCCGTATGATCGACGCCGTCATTTTTTGACGTCCACAGCTGCTTTTCGAACTCTGTGGATGATCTCGGATTTCATTAGCTTTGAACCATATATGTTGCTCACAGTCTGTTTCAAGTTTGCATATAATGGCTTGCTCTTCACTCCATTTAGCTCTGGTTTCCCAGACATTTTACCTTATCCCTCCTTTTTGCTGTTGGCAAAGGGGGAGAATTCTCTGTGTGAGTCCTTTGTAAGAGCTATGCCTTATCGCGTTGTCAAAGGGGAGAGCGGGGGATGTGTGAATGGTGTACGGGGAGAGTCAAAGGGGGAGAATCCATTGCTCACTTTGCATCTCATATGTGTATGTGATGGGGTTTGCATAATTGCATAGCATTCATATCTGCATTCATAATTGCATTCACATGCTATTACAATCATGGATCTTGAGCTGCATATGTTGCATTTGTTATAACTTGTGCCATTTTAGACATTACTATCACATAATGACTCACAGTGTTGCCATCATCAAAAATGGGGAGAATGTTGTGTCCCTTGTTGATTGTTTGTTTACCTATCTCTTCTTATCTTCTTTCTTTTTTTGTTGATTGTGAGGGTTTTGAAAAAGGATATGGCGAGATGATAAATAAACTACCAAAGATCAGCTCAACCTATGCACATGTGAACATGAACCTAGGCAATCAAATCTAACTCTAGCATGGGCATGCTATCTCAATCAAATTACGCTAAGGGAAAAAAAAAAACACACGCCGGGGCGTGGAGCAAAGATAAATAAAAACACACCGCTAGGGGTGGAACAATCAAGGGGAATAAAGAGATTTGATGGAAAGATAGCTAGTGCCCAACACTAAGGAAAGTCGTGATCGCCACCAAAGTAAACACGAGTCAAAGACTCGAATATACCTTGGAAGTAGGTGGATGAAACACCCGCCCATGGGAGAGAAAACCAAGGAAAGCCTGCAGATCAACTTGAAAATAACGGTCCAAACCCTGTGCGTCGCTTGGAAGTAACGGTCGTGCGATAGACCGCCAGAAGGAAATAACGCTCCTGCACCTGACCGTCAGATAACCTGCAGTGAAAAGATGTGAATTCTTTGAACTCCAACCCTTCCAGCCGGCTAGAAGGCTTGGGCCTCGTGCTAGTGATCCTGTAAAACCTGCCAAGGATGTAGAAAGCAAAACAACACAACCTCAATTAGCCCTCTTTGCAAGCATAGCATCAATTCTTAAAGAACTTAAGAACATCAAAAGGAGAGGGGATTACCGGGGAGTTGTTGGTTTTTTTTTAACCCCTCTGGGCGTTTTTTAAGTTTAGGAGGATATGTGTATGCTTAGCAACAGTGAAAAAACGTGGAGGAAGAGGAGGGACAATGCTTTTGATTGATAAAACCAAGGGAAACTTGAGCATGCAAAGATGATGATCTTGACAAGATAAAACCCAAAATTACTCCCTTGACTTGGAAGATGGACGTGGGAAGCAGCTCCTCCTGGATGTAGATGGCTCCTGAATTTGGCAGCACTTCGTCGTGAATCAAATCTTCCTCTTCCGGGTCATGAAATCAAGGGTTCTATTTATAGACTCCCTCAAACTCTCAGGTCGAGTTGAAGATAAATCAGCCAAGAAAGGAGGATAATCCTTAGCAAATCCTTGAGGATAATATCAACAAGAGTCCAAAGAAACAAACGAGAGGTCCTGAGGATTAGAATTGAAGGAGATAATGCCAATCCAAAACCCTATCTCGTCCACGGAGTAGCAGAGAAAAGGCCTGAACTGTCAGGACTCTCTGAAGGAAGTAACGGTTGCACGATAGACCGCCACTTGGAAATAACGCTCCAAGGAATTACCGTCATTTTCAACCCTATCCAAAGGATAAGATCGACGGGAAGAAGATCTAAACAATAGGACTCTGCAAGTAAGTAACGGCCAGGGCATAGGGCGTCACAAGGAAACAACGGCTAGGGAGTAGACCGTTATTATCAAAGGACAACGAGGCCCTAAGTCTTGGGACTCTTCAAAGATTAACGGCCTAGGCTTCATGCGTTATTATGAAATGACGCGCCTAGTCCAGACCGTTATTATCATTGATTTTCAAGAAAATAGAATGGAGGGATTGCCAAGCTTTTGAACGAAGTGCCACCAGGAACCAGGTCTAATCCAAGAATTGAGACCCAGAAAATAGGCTTCAACTGATTAAAAGGAATTCAATGAAGAGTGAACAACTCGGAGCATCATATTGAATGAATAAGGAGATGACCCGACTTATTGGGTATAAAACGGGTGTCAACAGATGCCCCTCCTTAACGTCCTCTTTGCAGGGGAACGAGCGGAAGTGAAGCGAAAGTGAAATGGAACATGGAGATGAAGTGGAAATGAAGCGGAGTGGATCAAAAAGAGGGCGTTAAGGTAAACGACACCCGTTCTTCACCAACAAGCGATAAGAATTTTCTGGAAAAACTTCAAAACTGATCACAAGGAAATAGCTAACCAAAGGATGCAAGTCTGGAGGATTTAATTAACTAAGGAAAGGAAACACGGCTGGCCGCCGGAGGCAACGGAAAGGAAAGAGACTAAACTCCAGACAGGAATCTTCAGTCAACCAGATCAAACGAGCAAATCGAAGGAAACCTTCAAATTCAGAGTGGAATAATTCTCCTTATTCGGGATCAAGAACACAGCTGTTCACCGTCAATGAGACCTCTTGAACAAATGAAGCTCATGAATGCTCAAAGAATGCGTATAATGCATGCTGGGCTAAAAAAAAACAAATCTTCAAAGCAAATGCCAAGAAAGATAAAATAACAAGATACTCGAGAATAATATTGCTAGATTGAGGAAACCAGAGTCAAGACACCATCTGCAACCACGGCGTGCAAGATAGAACCATCGTCCCCAAATTTTCCAACCTAACGGCCTATCCAACGATTATTCATGTGAACTTAGATCATCATCATTTTTGTTTAAGGGGAACATCAGATCCCAGGACACCTGAATGACCAGCCGGTTCTCGAGATAATATATCATAGATAACATATAGTAATGCATTAAGGGATAAGGGAACGAGATACAATACCTGACTTACCTGCTTAACGGACGGCGAAGCGTGCCTTCTGTTCATAGTTCCTTTCATGAAAGATAGGTTAGCCAACAAGATAGTTATGATAATAGTTAAGGCATAACCATTGTCTGTGTGATAAACTCATCAAATGTTTTTATGATGGAGATAAGTTTAAACATTAATTTTGACCATTCATTCATCAAGAAACTTGCAAGCATATAACGGCCTGACTCAGGAGCGTCACATGAAAATAACGGATTAAGCCTAGTCCGTCAACACCGAGTCGGTTCATATTCTTCAATAAAACAGTCCGTCACAAGCGACGGCCTTAAAGGGGGCGTCAGGATGATGTGACGGTCTAACGATAGACCGTCGCTTCTCCTGAGTTTTCAAAAAAAACAAACCGAACGGCCGTTCGGTCTCATTTCATGCTCAAACAACCAAAACGCCAAACCAGAAAAACCCACCGGCGACCTCCATCTCCACGCTCCAATGGCCGGCGACGAGGCACCGCAGCCACCACCTCAGAAGAGAGGGAGAGGAAAGAAGATGGCTATAAGGCGGTTCCACCGCCGGCTCGAACGAGAGACCACCCCGCCGCCCGTGGAGGAAGAACTGAGGGGAAGGGAGCCAAGGGAAGAGGAGGAGGTCCCCACGGTCGTGGAAGAACCAACCGAAGCCTCCTTGGGTGCAGAGGAGCCCAAGGAACCAGAGAAGAAGAAGAGGAAGGTTTTCGACCATGAGGTAGGCCCTCCGCCCTAATTTTTAAATTTTTAATTTTTATGTTTTTATTTATGAATGCATGTGGGAGATAAGGGTAGAAATGGGTCTATGAACCCACTAGGAACACTTGTAGGCCATTTGGCCAAAGTGAAAAGTCATGGGGATGTAGGGGAGAAATTCCCTACGGGCAGACTAAGTGACGGTCCCGCCAGCGACCGTCACTCCTCTGACGCTCCAAGCTAAGGCCGTCCGAGACAAGTAACGCCCCATCCCAGGGCCGTTACTTCTGCCAGGGTTCCAAACTCTTTTTAGGGTTTTCAATTTTCAAATTTTTGTTTTTCTTTTCGATATTTAATGTT